>JAQQZS010000001.1:293241-304417 GCA_030068045.1 Platyallabes tihoni
TGTGTGTGATGTGTTTCAGTGTGTGTGTGTGATGTGTTTCAGTGTGTGTGTGTGATGTGTTTCAGTGTGTGTGTGTGTGTGTGTGAGATAAGTGTAAGTGATCATGATGAACATGATGAACATGCTGCTGTCGCCCCTACATAATAAAGTAAACACACGATATCTGGGGTGACTATAGTAAGAACAGTAAGTGTGTGTGTGTGTGTGTGTGTGTGTGTGTGTTTCAGAACTACTTGGTGTGTGTTGGAGATGGGAGATCAATGGACACCACAGACGACCATGATGATGATGTCAGACGCTTGTCTGGGTAAAAAAAAAAAAAACACACACACACACACACACACCTTATCACAGTAATTACAGAATCAACTACAATCACTATTTGGTTAAAGTTAATTGTTTATATACTACAAAGTCAACAAACAATATAAAAAAATAATTATTTACATTCTATCATTTCTGAATCAGATTAGATTATATTACAATTGATTAGATTAGTTTAGATCAGGTTGATCAGTTCATCATGATCACTTATACTTATCACACACACACGCCTTTTGTGCTGCAGTAGACGAGATGAGATTCTCTGTTTGTGTGAAGGTTGATGTACAAACTCGTGTAGTTATTTTACTTTAGTCTCCTTCGTTGTTTACTTTCTGATTGTTTTATGTGTGTAATTTAGAGTTAATGTGAATAAATGTTTGTAAATGTACCTGATACAGTGCTGTGAATAAGTATTCGCCCCCAGTACCTGTCAGCGGTGTGTGTGTGTGTGTGTGAATACTTATGCAACCAGCACCTCCACCAGGATTATAAAGCACTAATCCAGCTTGTGTGTGTGTGTGTGTGTTTCAGACCCAAAGGACCTGTTGAGTATTTCTCACATCAACATGTCCCACCACACACACGTCCACACACTCCCATCCACACACTCCTACAGCGTGCTGAGCGCCTTCTGTACCGAGGACAACGTCCCGCAGTGTGTCTCCTACATCAACCAGGTGTGTGTGTGTGATAAAGACAGACGGGCATGTAAGAGGGTGGATGTTATATAAACGTGTGTGTGTGTGTGTGTGTGTGCAGGAGGCCAGCTCCCTGGGGCTGTGCGGTGTGTGTGTGGACTCTAGGGGCGGGGCTAACGCTCTGAGTTCTGTCTCCGCCCTCAACCTGTTGTACGAGCTCGTCCAGCTGCACAGGAAACATCTGCGCGCACTGCAGGAGCTGGAAAACCACCAACTGAAGATCTGCAGCGACATGGAGCACCTGCAGCACAACAACTCCCGCCTCAAGGTACACACACACACACACACACACACACACACACACACACAGTAAAGCTTCTGACCAATCAGGGATGAGGCTGAGTAGCCAATCATTACAAGGTCAGGAGTAGCTCAGTGGTTAAGACCATTGGCCTACGGTTCGGAAGATCCCAGGTTCAAACCACCAAGTCGCCACTGTTGGGCCCCTGAGCGAGAGGCCCTTAACCCTCAACTGCTCAGATGTGTAATGAGACACAAAAAGCGACAAAATAAAAATGTAAGTCGCTCTGGATAAGAGCATCTGCTAAATGCCTAAATGTAAATGACACAGGAGGCGGGGTTTACTGGAGGAGGTGTGACACCTGAAGCTCTTCTTCTTCTTCTTCTTCTTCTTCCATGGAGACGTTTAATTCCTGAGTCTCTCATCACATTGATTTCTATTACTGTGAAAAACTATTTGCCCCTCCGGATTGTTTATATAATTTATAACCATGGACTAGTAACTGGTGTTTGTGATGACTGACACCGGGTCTTTACCGTCGCCCTGGAGGAGTTCTGACCCGCCTGTCTCTGCAGAATACTTCTAATTCAACCACGTTCAGGTTGGACCTGTTGGTGTGTTTGGTATCACACTGTCCTGCTGCACACCCTAAAGTAGTTCTCACACTGGGGACGGGGAGGTTTTGGGGACAGGGGGGCGTAGGGGACGGCTCTTTTTCCGTAGTAGGTTAAATCATCCTTTAAAAACTGCACTTTATTACTATTAAAATGTGTTTGATGTAAATCACAGTCGAGATGTCAGGAGGACGTACAGTGCTGGTGAGGGGACACCACTGTCCTTTCGTCCTCTCGTCCTCTGGTTAATCGTCATATACCTCGTAACACCACAGCACCTCCTCCTGCTTCATGTGAGACACGTCTCTCAGACCTCATACACTGTGTGTGTGTGTGTGTGTGTGTGTGTGAGACAGGACCAGCTGGAGCACACGCGCAGAGAGAACTCAGGTCTCCATGAGGGCGAGCGTCAGCTGCACCTGAAGATCAGGACACTGCAGAGCTGTCTGAAGTCTGAGAAAGAGGAGGTGTGTGTGTGTGTGTCTCATTCAACACTAGAGACCCCAGCACCGGGGGACACCTTATAACTGTGTGTGTGTGTGTGTGTGTGTGTGTGTGTGTGTAGGTACAGAAGCTCCAGAGCATCATCTCCAGCCGTGCCACTCAGTACAGCCATGACGCCAAGCGCAAGGAGCGGGAGTTCACCAAACTCAAGGAGCGTCTCAACCAGCTGCTGGTGGACAAGAGGGACAAGAAACTCGGTACAGTAGACCACGCCCATCGACACCGCACTGCATCATGGGTAATGTGGTGTCTGCCAGTGTGTGACAGGAGATCTGGTGTTGATGTCGTATTTTCAAAAACAGAAAGTTGAACACTTTGTGTGTGTGTGTGTTTGTGTGTGTGTTTGTGTGTGTGTTTGTGTGTGTGTTTGTGTGTGTGTGTGTGTGTGTGTAGCGATCGATGTGGTGAACTGTGTGAGTCGCTCAGATGGGAAGAGAGGAATGTGGAAGACGAGCAGGATGGAGGCGCGGTAGGACACACTCTGCTTATACACAGTGTCTCCTCAGTGTGGTTGTGTCTCTAGTACAGGGGTTAACTGTGTGTGTGTGTGTGTGTGTGTGTGTGTGTGTCAGACACGAGGGTGAGATGTACCAGGCCCTGCTGAGGGACTACGAGGTCCGACAGCAGACTCTGATGCAGGAGAACGCCGAGCTGAAGACGCTGCTGCAGCACATGAAGAGGGACATGGTGTCCATACTCAGCCCAAAGACACACCGCAGCAGGACAGAGGACAGCCTGGACCAGGTATACACACACACACACACACGGGATGTGATGGATCTCATCCTTATTATTTATCACACATGACTGTTTTCTACACAAATATCCACTGTGTGTGTGTGTGTGTGTGTGTGTCAGGGGAACTCTGAGGACGAGTGTGAGGATCTGAGTAAAGAGAATCTGGATCAGGTGTGTGTGGACGCGCGTGAGCAGCTGACTAACAGTATACGACTGCAGTGGAGACGCCTGAAGAACCGCATGCACACACTCGACACGCAGGGTGCGTTTACTAACACTCCTCCTCTAGCCCCTCCTCCTCCTCTAGCCCCGCCTCCTCCNNNGACGACCACTCCTCCTCTCGCCCCTCCTCCTCCTCTAGCCCCTCCTCCTCCTCTAGCCCCGCCTCCTCCTCTAGCCCCTCCTCCTCCTCTAGCCCCTCCTCCTCCTCTAGCCCCTCCTCCTCTAGCCTGGGCCAGGTGTAGCTCAGTGGTTAAGGCATTGGACTCCTCCTCTAGCCTCATCTTCAGTCCCGCCCACTCCTCCACACCCTGTCACTCGCACTGCTCCTTTTGCCCCGCCCACTCCTCCAGTCCGGTATATTTATTTGCTGATGTGATTGTTTATTTACTGTTCCACTACACCAATCAGTGCTGAACGTGTGTGTGTGTGTGTGTGTGTGTGTCTCAGTGTCTCAGGAGGAAGTCATCTCCAGGAGAGACCATGAAGAAGCCATTCAGCGCATCAGAGTGGAACTGCAGCAGTGTACAGAGTTTATACACACACAGCAACAGCTACTCCAGGTACACACACACACACACACACACACACACACAATAAACCTAGTGCATTATTCACACCAACTGTTGTGTGTGTGTGTGTGTGAGCAGCAGCTGGTCTCCCCGTGTGACGAGGACACGGCGGCTCTGCTGAGTGACGGATACACGCTGGAGGAGAAGGAGCGGCTGAAGGACGAGTGGAGGATCTTCACTGAGCAGAAGAAGAACTTCGAGAGGGAGAGGAAGAACTTCACTGAGGCTGCAATCCGTCTGGGGCACGAGGTCTCTCACACACACACACACACACACACACACACACACACTACATGCACTGTGCAAAAGGTTGATGACCAGAACTTTAAGAGATGATCTTGTTGGTGTTCCTCCAGAGGAAGATGTTTGAGGAGGACCAGGCCGCCTGGCTGAAGACGCAGTTCCTCAACATGACGCCGTTTATAGAGCGAAAACGTCCCGCCGCCGCTCACAGCCAATCATCACTCAGTGAGTGTCACACCGCTTCACCCCGCCCCCTCACACCTCTCACAGCCAATCATCACTTGGTTTGTCTTTTAACATCCCTGTGTTTGTCTGTCTGTCTGTCTGTCTAGACGCAGAGCCTGAAGCCAAAGTGGTGTCCACTCCGTCTCCCTCAGTCAGGGGTGTGTCTCAATCTGGGTTCTTCACCCCTAACTCCGCCTCTCAGGGACTGCCCTCCACTGCCGAACTTTACCGCACACTACGGCTTCGTCCTGATGCCAGGTCACACCTCACTCTCACACACACACACACACACACACACACACACACACACACGCACTTTAATGAATGGATTACCTCCGTGAGGAGGTTGTGAGGACATGTCTCAGGGATGTCCTGTTATAAATGACAGTTTTAAATGTGATGCGGCTGCTCGGTACCGATTGTCCTCTGGACATCAGTTAGTCATTACATCACTCACAGGAAATGAGGTACTGATG
The DNA here is from genome assembly GCA_030068045.1 of Platyallabes tihoni. Lineage (NCBI taxonomy): Eukaryota > Metazoa > Chordata > Actinopteri > Siluriformes > Clariidae > Platyallabes > Platyallabes tihoni. Next base: position 298,096 of record JAQQZS010000001.1, read on the forward strand.
TGTTTCCTGTTTCCTCAGGAGTTTCAACCGACGCAGCAGCAGCACCGAGACCTCATCGAGTGACACACACACACACTGAAGGAGAACACACACACACTAGCTTTAAGTCTGTGAGACAGTCCCTCTGCTGTTTACATGTTTATTGATCTGAATGCTGCAGGTATGAAATGGAGATTATTTACTCATTTGCATAAATAATAATAATAATGAGCACTACAGTTTTATCACTTCACGCTAATGCAGTGAAGTGAAAGTGATTATTTTTGAATAAATATGAGGACATTTGATAATTCGCCTGCCGTCGTGTCATATCAGAGTTATTGTGGGCGGAGCTTCTGCAGTAGGTTTTATACACATGATGTTTGTAAATGTAGTTTATTCTTCTGTGTCAGATTTATATTATAGAACTTTTTTGTAAAGCTCATACTGCACACTGTGCTGCTGTCGTGTGTGTGTGTGTGTGTGTGTGTGTGTGTGTGTGTAGTAGAGCAGTGTGTGATTAGGAAAAGCTGTGTTTTATTAGATGGCCATCTTTTGATAAAATGGTGAAATAAAGGAGTATTTGTTAATTTTTGTCAGTGATCCTTGTGTTTTTGATGTTGGACCTGTGATGTCGTTTAGTTTATCAAGTTTAAGAAATACTGGACTCTTCATTCCTAACAGGATTAGATCATCTTAAACAGGGCCGGGATTAGATTGACCTGAGAGTGGGATTAAGGCCGGCTCCATGCGTCCACAGCTAGGGGGCGCAGTCTTATAAACATTCAGCTCCAGGAGCCAGTGGAGGTTCTCTCTCTCTCTCTCTCTGTCTCTGTCTCTCTGACTGAGGACAGGAAGTTTACTTTCTCTTAGCTGAGACTCTAATGAGGGGAATGCTGACCTCTCCCAGTGGAACATCAACCAGCAGTAAAACATTTTAATGGTGCGAACGCTCCGTGAGTGGGACACCTGATCTTTGAAAGACGACATCACTGTCTTGTGGCAGAGTCACGGGTAGGTGTGTACACTTTATACACACACTCCTTCACCCACACCACTGTCACGGTACAGAAAAGTCATCACCACGTCCCCTGTACAGTCCTGACCTCGCTCCAAGACATTTCCACAAGGAGTTCCTGGGAGGTCAGCGTTTGACACGAATCAGACCGATCATGTCTCCGGCGTACTGAGAGAACTTTCCACCCTGATGGTGTCCAAGCACGAGTGCGACACAGTGATGAGTGTATCAGGGGATTATATAAAGGGAGTTTTTACTCTCAGGACTGTTTTGTTATTCTGTACAATCAAAAGTCCCGCTTTGACTTGAACACCCCTTGTATAAGCAGGAGTAAAAGCTTGTTTACCTTCAAGTTCACTAAAAATGCCGTTGGATGTGGATCAGACAGCAGGGTGGCAGGTTATCTGTGTACTAGACAAGATCATCTTACATTCCCAACCTTAGGGTTTGCATTTATTTACAATATAAGAAGAGGACAGATGTCTTTCTCTCGCTCTGGATGAGAGGAGCCCGTAGTCAGGAGCCCAGTGTAGAGGACGCTGAACGGGACGCTGTAGTTTGTGTCCCACTGCACATGAGGGCTGGGTCGAACTCGGCGGAGACTCCATGTACAGATCATAGGCTGTATTTGTCTCCGTGTCTCTGCCGGGAACACCAGGACGCGTAACGCGTGTCCAGCATTCATGTACGGCTCTGTAGACACTAAGCTAGCGATAAGACTGAATAAATACAACAAAACCCGAGACCCAAGAGCTGACGTCAGCTACACACACACTACTGTCACCTAGTTTCACATATCAGGGGGCGTGTCCAGGTAACTCACCAGGTTCGTGGTAATTAAATTTTATAAGCTCACATTTAAGATCTGGAGCAGAGTTTACTTTCTTTCTTTCTCCACTCGCACACACCTATTTCTTTTCTCTCCCTGTTGTAGAATCAAGTTAATCATTAATGTGTGTTAATGTTTTCTATTTTCCCTCTACATTGTTGTCCATCGTATCTCCGTGTTGCGGTTGTTGTTTTTAATATCGCAGGAAGCCGAACACCTCAGCACCGAGCCTTCAGAAACCACGGTGCTGATTGTGATTTAATGAGACAGCTGGTGTGAACCTCGCACTTCCAGGGCTGCCTGTATAAACCATTACAGGAACCATTTCCCCTACTTTAACTCAAGACCAGGATTAGATTAACCCAACCACAAAATGATAAATCGCTATTTCCTGAATTAATAACGTTGTGACCATGATTTGTTAAATCCATTAGAGACTGTGCTGTGATCTACGTGTGAAGTTTGTTAGCTATTTCACATGGGACACGTTTTTTTTTTTACATGAGGAACTAAAACTAGCTAAAAATGGCGGAGGTGGATAAAGTACACAAATCCTGTACTTGAGTAATTGTAGATGCCCGAGGTCAAATATTACTCAAGCGAAAGTAGAAGTCCTACATTTACATTTCCACCTGAGTAAAAATACTGAGTAAAAAAATACTTCAAATTTACTCAATAAAAGTACGGAGTTGGTATCAGCTCACTGTAGTCCTAAAGACATAGTAAAAGTCTCTCCCACTCACTCACCCGCCAGGTGGCGATATCCCCTTTAGATGCTACACACCACTGTGGTTGTGAGGCAGTGCCATGCAGAAATGTAGTGAAGTAGAAAGTACAGATATTTGCTGTAGAGTGTAGTGGAGTAAAAGTAAAGTATGTGATGATGCGTGAAATATGTACTTACGTAGAGTGACGAAGTCCATTTACTCAGTTATATTCCACCTCTGAAGAATGGCCATGGTTTTATTTATCTTGTGAGCTCTCTTTAGTTCAAATATGTACAAGGAGTGCTCTTACCTTTATTATTATTATTAATATTTTCTTTTCTGTTATGTTGAAGATACCTTTCCTGCGCAGGTTTAAATTCAATGATCAAGTTCTAATGCTGGAGATCTTTAGAATGTGTTCACTGAGCACAATAATCTTTGTAGTTGGTCAAATGACTAGTCATAATGGCAACATAAACTATATAGGAAAAAACAATGATGCGTTTCTGGTGAGGTAAGTTTATTGTACCACCTGATGAGTGAAGTTACAAACTCGTACTTTAGCTGTGGCTCTCGGTAGCACCTTATGCTAAATGCTTAATTATTTTTGTTGATAAATACCCTTGCTAATATACAGAACTATAGCAATGTAATTTTTTTAAGCTAAACATTCGTAGCTACTGTAGCTAACACCTGAATAGGATAAGGAATCAAATATAGCTAGCTAACTAGCAATAATTTTAAGTGCAACTAAAATAAGTAGGTGTCACAGAGAGAGCATTGTAAGTAGTTGAGGTTTACATATCCTAGTGAGCTTAAGATGGTAAATCAAGGGTCCCTTATAAAGATGACATCAAGGGAAATGTTTTCTCAGAATATTCAGGTCAGTGGTGAACATGTTGGCGACCTTCAACTTCCTCTTCTGGCTCATCTTCCTCGTACTCCTCTGCTTCTTCAGCTGTGGCATCCTGGTACTGCTGGTACTCAGAGACGAGGTCGTTCATGTTGCTCTCAGCCTCAGTGAACTCCATCTCATCCATGCCCTCACCTGTGTACCAATGCAGGAAAGCTTTTCTCCGGAACATGGCAGTGAACTGCTCTGAGATACGGCGAAACAGCTCCTGGATGGCCGTGCTGTTCCCAATGAAGGTGGCTGCCATCTTAAGTCCACGTGGTGGGATGTCACAGACGGCTGTTTTCACATTGTTTGGGATCCACTCGACAAAGTAGCTGCTGTTCCTGTTCTGAATACTCAGCATCTGCTCATCCACCTCCTTCATGGACATGCGGCCACGGAAGATGGCTGCCACGGTGAGGTAACGTCCATGACGCGGGTCGCATGCCGCCATCATGTTCTTGGCATCAAACATCTGCTGTGTTAATTCAGGAACAGTGAGTGCACGATACTGCTGACTCCCCCTGCTGGTCAGTGGTGCAAATCCAGGCATGAAGAAGTGCAAGCGAGGGAAGGGAACCATGTTGACTGCGAGCTTGCGCAAGTCTGCATTAAGCTGCCCCGGGAAACGAAGACATGTTGTGACACCACTCATGGCAGCAGAAACCAGATGGTTGAGATCACCATAGGTAGGCGTAGTCAGCTTAAGGGTGCGGAAGCAGATGTCATACAAAGCTTCATTGTCGATGCTGAAGGTCTCGTCTGTGTTCTCCACAAGCTGATGGATGGACAATGTGGCATTGTAGGGCTCCACCACTGTGTCAGATACTTTGGGTGATGGTGTGACACTGAAGGTGGTCATGATGCGATCAGGGTACTCTTCACGGATCTTGCTAATGAGCAGTGTGCCCATGCCTGAGCCCGTGCCACCACCCAGGGAGTGTGTGAGCTGAAATCCCTGCAGACAGTCACAGTTTTCCGACTCCTTCCGTACCACATCCAGCACAGAGTCCACTAGCTCTGCACCCTCAGTGTAGTGACCTTTGGCCCAGTTGTTCCCAGCACCACTTTGACCTAATCCAATGTAAACAAATTATTAATTACACCCCTACTTTTTGCTGTATTCTGTACTTACATTTGCTGTCCCTGATTCAGCCTGTCTTCTTCCACAATCCGGTAGAAGGTATTAGAAGTAAGTCTGTCTATGTCCTGTCTGTATATCCTACATTATGGTTGTACATATCGCTGATTCCCATGCACAGAGTAACATACCTCATATACAAGCAAAGAGCTTACCAAACACAAAGTTATCAGGCCTGAAGATTTGTCCAAATGGACCAGACCGGACAGAGTCCATGGTGCCAGGCTCCAGATCCACCAGGATGGCACGGGGCACATATTTCCCCCCTGAGTGATACAGAAGATATACAGTGAAGGACAGGACATAAAGTGTTGGACATAATGAAATGGAGAAGGCACACAGGCAACATGACTTGTTAGGGCCCACACGAAGTTAACATGAGCCAGCTGGTTTCTACATGGCCATGGGCTCTTCCTAAGTTTTTATGAGGGCTCTTAATGGGCCCCAGAAATAGTTTACTATATTCCCAAAAATTGTGAAAACCTGACCAACAAACCAATATGTGGTTGTTGAACACCCTAATCTGGATATGTTCTGTGCAAATATAAAGCCAGTGAAGGGTAAGGTTACCTCTGACCTCCAGACCGAATCTGGCACTAAAAAGGAAAAAGCAACAAGGATGGTACAGCAATACTGGTCTTTTAGTTCTTTGAGTCCTGGCCTCAGTTGGTGCACACAGCAGTTCTTGAGAACTTGTGACTGCAGTTGCTCGATAGTCAGGACTGTAATTTCCTACAGTTTCGTACCTGAGCCTCCAATAACGAACTGGTATAATTGATTTTGTTAAGCTGTTTAGTGACAATGACCAATGTTAAATGCTATAAATAAATAAAAATTAAATTAAATAAACTTTTATATCAAATATTATATATAAATATTGATTGGGTATGACTCCAGCTCAATCCCTGCCTACTATGTCAGAGTTTTACCTTGCCAATGTTGCCCTTGGCTTGCTAGTCAGATACAATCGGCTCATTATGACTTACAGTAGGTGTTAATGGTAATGATGGTAATAAAGGGGATCATGATGATGTCATCATGGTGATGGTAATGTGGATGATGATATAGGTGGTGGTAATGACGGCAATAAAGGGGGTGATGATGATGATGATGATGTAGGTGTTGGTGGTAAGGATGGTAAGAAAGGGGTGGTGATGATGATGTAGGTGTTGGTGGTAATGATGGTAAAAAAGGGGGTGATGGTAATAAATGGGATGGTGATGATGATGATGACATTGGTGTTGTTGGTGGTAATGATGGTAATAAAGGGGGTGATGGTGGTAATAAATGGGATGGTGATGATTATGATGGTAATGAAGGGGATTATGATGATGATATTGGTGTTGTTGGTGTTGTTGGTGTTGTTGGTGGTAATGATGGTAATAAAGGGGGTGATGATGATGATGATGATGATGACCTGAGGCCTCGCTGTAGTAGACATTGATCCTCTCCAGCTGCAGCTCGCTGTCTCCGTTGTAGGTCCCACTGCAGTCGATGCCATGTTCATCACTGATCACCTCCCAGAACTGTAACACACACGAGAATCAGTGCGAGTCTGGTTCCTAGCGATGTTCTGTGCCTGGGCTTTTTTCTCTTTGTTCAGTGTTTTATGTCTCTGACTCATTAAAGCGAGCTGTGATCATCCTGTACGGTGTGCAGCACTGCAGCAGAGAGGCGAGGCACACACACACACACACACACACACACACACACACACACACACACACAGTGACTGTCATCGGTCAGGACGTCA
>JAQQZS010000001.1:368031-379317 GCA_030068045.1 Platyallabes tihoni
GTCCTGTCCATGCGGTGAACCGAGAAGAACTCGGCCGGTTGGATGGCGTGGTCTGGCACCGCTGGGTTCAGCCATGTTTCGGTGAAGCAGAGGAGATTGCAGTCCCGAATGTCGGTGTGTCCCCAGCCGCCTTTCCTTAGTCTGGGAAAATGAAGTCTCTTCTTGCTGCTCTTTGCAATCTGAGAGATGTTCACATTGACTTGTGGAATTTGCACTGTCAACACTTTGGTTATGAGGACATCAGTAAAGTCCTCGCACCACACTGTGATTTAGTCAGTTAAGTGCCACTTTTGGATGGCCGGGTCAGGTTAAGAAAAGAGAGTGAAAAGTTTAATCATGTGACTTTGCATGGCCAGCACCATGCCCATCAGGCAGTCCATAAAGAACCAAACGAGAGGATTTGGAAAAGTTCTTCCATCCAGTGACTGTTAGGAACAATTAATAAATGTCTTTCACTGAGGTTCGGTCAGGGTGGCAGGTGCATTCTTTGTTGGCAGTACTACTTCAGGAATGTCCACCAGCAGGATGTCTTTTCCAGGAGAAGCTGGTCCCACTCAGGACAGTGATGTCCACGTTGTACCTCATAAACTCTACTTTTTTACATTCTACTCTTACATTCTTGTTGTGTTTTCCATGTGTTTTTTTGAGCATGTTAATATAGGTTTTTAATGTCACGCGTGTGTGTGTGTTACAGACTCTCTGCTCTGAGAAGTCTCCTGCAGGGCCTCATTCGTGCTGAGGACATTATTAAAGTTCATGAAGCTCGACTGACGGAGAAAGAGACAAGCTCTCTGGACATTGGTGAACTGCAGGGCTACCGTAAAACACTCAAGGTGGACACACACACACGCATACACCGCACACATACACACAAACCTGACAACATTTATAGATTTTGTGTAGGAGCTCCAGATTTTAACATTGAAGTATGTTGGAGGGACAGGAGGAAGGTCTCTGTGTCATAAACATGATTGACCAGAACATCTCACTCCTGTACAGAACATGAAGATAGACCTGGAGCAGAGGAAGGAGGTTCTGCGTGCAATGGAAAAAGACCTGGATCAGGCTGTTCAGGCCAATTCACAGATCGATCAAAGCTTCCACCAGTGTGATGTGGACTTGGCCAAGTTCTCCGAAGTGGTGGACCAGATGAAAAAACGTTGGGATCGCATCGACATCCAAATCAACACCAGGTGAGAGAGAGAGAGAGAGAGAGAGAGAGAGAGCAGACGCATCCTCACCTGTACACACAGTATGGCACATGATACCATCCGGAACAGAGCTTCATGATCAATGTGTGTGTGTGTGTGTGTGTGTGTGTGTGTGTGTGTGTGTGTGTGTGTGTGTCAGGCTGGGTGATTTGGAGAAACAGGAGAAGCAGCTGGGCCAGTACAAACAGACTAGCTCAAACGTTGACCAGTGGATCGACCAGTCGAGTCGTCGCCTGGACGCACTGCAGACCTACAAGCTGAACTCTGTGCAAGACCTGAACGACCATCTCAACCAACACAAGGTCAGTCTCACACACACACACACACACACACACTCACTCTCTCTCTCTCTCTCTAAATGACTGTATTGCTGTGTGTGTGGCAGACACTCCACTCTGAGATCAAGGGAAAGAAGGAAAAAGTGGATGAAGTGCAGAAGGAAGCAAGCACCTGTGCTGCCTCCATAAAGGTACACACACACACACACATCCTGTTATACCTTACAGAACATATTTACTGACTTCATCTTCTGATCAGGATTACGAGCTGGAGCTAGCGTCCTACAGTGCCGGCTTGGAAACGCTGCTCAACATTCCCATCAAGAGAACCATGCTTCAGTCTCCAGCTACTGTTGTCAACCAGGAGGTACACGGCTCAGACTCGTCCACATAACCATAACCCAAACCCAGGTGTTAGCCAGGGGTAGCTACACTTCACTAACTAACAATGCTGTACATATACGAGGTGATGTATGGAAAAGAGTTTTTTAGCCAGATGTTCGGATAGATGCTGGTTGAAATGTCAATTCATTTCAAATGAATTATCTAATAAATACCAGATCGAAGAATATTCACCACCTCAATTCTGTTTAAACCTGTAAGTTTATTTCAGCAAACCTTTACTCAAAATATTAACTGTCATGAAAGTTATGTCAGATGAAGCAGCACTTTTCAGACAGTCTGTAAACAGTGAATATTAGTCATTTTCATTTACATACATGTGCAGCGTTAATTAATTGATTTTAGCGAGATTTAAATTTCTCGATTGTATGCAAATTTAGATATGACACTGTAGCATGTGTTGTGTACAGTTCTGTACAAACAAAAAAAACTTTGGTGTTTGAGAAAATGTCAGTTACCCACATTCACACAAATTAGTGCATTAGTTCATTTAATTAAATTTACCTTCAGTGTTTACTGACACACACACCTGCTAATGTGCCTGCAGGGTTAAAGGCTTTCAGTGTGAGGTTTATTTCTGAAGGACTCGATAAGACTCATTTTATAGTTCTGATTGTCCTCCTTTCTTTTCCACATCAGGCTACAGATATTCAGACTCGTTATATCGAGCTACTGACTCGCTCGACTGACTACTACAAGTTTCTTGGTGAGCTGCAGAGGAGCATGGAGGAGCTAAAGGTGGGGGTTTGAGTCATGGGCTGTGTTTTTAGTAAAGCATTTTTACAGGGAAATAATCAATGTTGCAGAAAAAAGAGGAATGACATCATAATAACTGATGTATGGTTACATTTACCTAACACCAAACATGTTCAACTGCAATGTGTTCCCTTCTTTTCAGATTCGAAACACTAAAATTGACCTTTTGGAGGAAGAACTAAGGCGTCTGAGGGAAAATCTGCAGGATGGCTCGCAGAAGAACAAGTCCCTGGAGGACGTCTTGGCCCGTTACAAACTAGAGCTCTCTCAATCTAAGGAACAACTAATCTCTATGCAGGAAGTGAAGAGCACTGAGGCTATGAGATACAGTGCAGCTAGGGACAACCTGGACAGCACCCAAAATCAGCTAAAAGACCTAAATGATCAGGTGGCAAGGCTTACCCTGCTTATTGAAGAGGAGAAACGTAGTCGCAGGCTGGCTGAGGAGCGTTACACCAGCCAACAACAGGAGTTCGAGAATGTCATTCGCAAGAGACAGAAAGAGTTGGATGAGCTTAACTGGTCCAAGATAGACTTTGAAAAGGCCATCAAGGACAAGGAGCGGGAGATTGAGCGTATGAAGAGGCAGCTGGAGGATGAGACCTCCAGGCGCCAAGCAGCGGAATCTGAATCCTCTAAGGTAAGAAACCAGTTGAACCAGGAGATCAGTACTCTAAAACAAACATATGAGTCCGAGATCAACGTGACAAAAACCAGCATGCTAATGGCAACGCAGCAAAAGGAGGAGGACAGTGCTACCCTGAAGCTGCAGCTGGATAGTGTCATGAGAGATAAACGGGATCTTGAAGAGGAGCTCAAGAGGCTTCAGTTGTCAATGAACCAAATGGAAGAAGCTAGAAAGAGGGCTGAACAGGAAGCACACCAACAAAGATCCTCAGGAACAGAGGAGAACAGGAAGCGAAAGGAGCTAGAGATACATGTTCAAACCATCACACGAGAGAGAACTGAACTTGAGACCAGGTACAAGAACGAACTCACACAGGCCAGCAACAAAATGCAAGAAAATGGCAGACAGATGTTGGCCCTTACTCAGAGGCTGGATGAGGAGACACGGAAGAGAAAAGCTCTGGAACAAGAGAACCAAAGACTTCGACAGTCAGAGGCAGACTTGCTTGCAAAACACACTTCCTCCTTGGAAATCATTAACAAGCTAAAAATCACAGAACAAGAGGCAAACCTTATTCGTGTCGAGCTGGCAAAGCAAGCAAGTGAAAAAGGTAAAGTGGAGCAGAGTGCTACCAGGCTGCAGACTCGCATTAAGGATTTGCAGGTCATGGTAGATAATCTTGAGGCTGAGCTGGAGAAAGAGAAAAAAGGCAACCAGGATGAACTTACAAGAAGAAAGAGAATAGAATCTGAGCTGGAAAGGGTGAACCAGTTGTGCAGAGAGTACACATCTACCATTAACACTCTCCATGTTCATAAAGAGCAAGAGAGTTCCATCAGCCGAAAGCATGAACAGGACTTCCGTCGTGTCCAGGAGGAGCTGGACAGATGTCAGAAGGAACACATGGTAACCTCTGAGCAGCTTACCAGGCTGGGAGCAGAACTGAAAGCCTTGCAGCAGCAGCTGATTCAAGAGCAGGCCCGTGTCCGGGAGGTCAATCTGCGCAATGAGTCTCTGTCCAAGACCATAGAGGAGAAGAGCCGAGGGCTGAATGAAAGCATGAGTGAAATTGAGAAGCTCAAGAGTCTTACTCAAAATCTCACCAAAGAAAGGCTGAAGCTAGATGAGGAGCTGAGAAGTGTACGCCAGGAACGGGATGATGTACGGAGCAACAAAAACAGCAGTGAGAGTGAACATATGGCCCAACTGTCGGCCATACAGCTCCAGCTTCAGAGCTCAAATAAGAAAGTGCTAGAGCTCCAGGCCCACATTAATGAGCTGTCAAAAGAGAGAGAAAATTTAAAGGCGGAAATAGCCAAAATCCAAAAGCAATATACGGAGGTATTTTTGTGGATAAATTACATTATCAAATCCACCAAATTCCTGTAAATGCTGCTTTTGCTGATTAACGCTTTTGCACTTTACTTTATCACCCTGCTGTAACCAGATCACCCACTTTACCAAGACTCTTAAATGTATTCCATGCCTCATGCTTCTGCTTTCATTCTTCATGCTTAGCAGTGTGTTTGTTTATATCATGGTGTAAGTAGCTAAATGTATAATAATATGTTCTTGTTTTGTTTTGTTTTTTTCTCTAGACATCTCTGACGATCCACGAGTCTCAGACAAAATACACAGTGATCCAACAAGAAAAAGATAGTCTTCTGGCCAAACTTAGGCTCCTTGAAATGGACAAAGGAAAGCAACAGCGCTCTGAAGAAGAGCTAAATCGCATCAAGATGTCACTAGAAACTGAAACGCGTCTGAAGCAGCGCCTCCAAGAGGAACTTGACAAAATGCGTAAGGATTTTAACTACTGGAAAAGCCAATATGAGTTAAAGGATGGTCAGATTAGACAGTGCCAGGCAGATAAAGACAAGGCAGAGAGGGACAGGTCTTCACTGCACAATGACCTCATGAAACTGACTGCTGAGCTCAGAAGCGTTGAGGAACGATACCGGTCTCGACTACAGACGTCCGAGTACGAAGTGTCTGAACTCACTCGCAAGCGAGAGGCTCTAGAAAGAGAGCTGAAGAAGCTGCAGCAACGTCCAAGTGCCTTCACTAAGCAGACTCAGACAGATGAGAAAGCTGTTACAATTGACTCATCAAACTCCTGGCACGTGCAGGGAATACGTGGCCAAGTCTCACTCTCAGAGCTTGTAAATTCCAACCTGATTAATAAGGGAGATTTGGACAAAGTGAAACAAGGCGTGCTCACACCAAAAGATATTGAAAATAGGCTAAAAAATTACCTATCTGGCTCTGGTTGCATTGCTGGAATTTATGATGAGGCTCAGGATAGGGTTCTGCCCTTCTACCAGGCCATGAAAGAAAATCTTCTCCGTCGAGGAACAACTTTGGAGCTTCTGGAAGCACAAGCTGCATCAGGCTTCATGATTGATCCAGTCAATAATGCTTACTTGACAGTGGAGGATGCATGGAAGAGAGGTCTAGTAGGTAAAGAATTTAAAGATAAACTGCTGTCTGCTGAGAAGGCTGTCACTGGATACCATGATCCTGGTACAGGTCAGCTCATCTCACTCTTTCAAGCTATTGAGAAAGAGCTTATTGAAAAGGGGCATGGCATTAGGCTCCTGGAGGCTCAAATAGCCAGTGGTGGCATTATTGATCCTAAAGAGAGCCATCGCATTGATGTGGAAGTGGCTTACCGTAGAGGTTACTTTGACCGCGAGATGAATGATATTCTGACATATGAAGGTGATGACACAAAAGGCTTTTTTGACCCAAACACTCATGAAAACCTGACTTATCTGCAGCTGCAGAAGAGATGTATATCAGATCCCAAGACTGGTCTGCTCCTGCTGCCTCTAAACGACAAGAACAAGAACAAGCAGCAGTCGAGTCAAAAGAACACTCTTCGCAAGAGGAGAGTGGTGATCGTAGACCCCGAGACAGGCAAAGAGATGTCTGTTCGTGAGGCTTATCATAGGGAGCTGATTGACTACGACACGTTTCTGAATCTTTCAGAACAAGAATGCGAGTGGGAGGAGATCACCATCACAGATTCAGCTGGCAAGACTCGGCTAGTTATCGTTGACCGCAAAACAGGTACACAATATGATGTCCAGGACTCCCTGGACAGGGGCATTATTCAGAAAAGTGCCTTAGACCAGTACCGCTCAGGAACCCTCACACTCACCCAGTTTGCCAATCTTTTTTCGGGCAAAACCACAGGTTCCGAGCTTTCCATCTGCACCAGCATTCCAGAAGATTTTACAACCTGCAGTAGCCCGACTGATGTCACACCGTCTTCTCCAACAGTCCGCCAACGCTTTGCCAATGTTTCAATCACACTCTCCCCTCCTTCTGATATACTGGATGACCAGAGCCCGGTGGCAGCCATTTTTGACAGTGAAACTTTGGAGAAAATCACAATCACTGAAGCTCAGCGCCGTGGAATAGTCGACACGATCACAGCCCAGAAGCTCCTAGAGGCCCAGGCGTGCACTGGAGGTATCATCAACCCTTCCACTGGTAAAAGGCTCACTCTGCAGAATGCTGTACTTCAGAGCATCATTGATGAGGAAATGGCCAACAAGCTCAAATCAGCTTACAAAGCTTACACTGGATTTGAGGATTTTAAGACCAAAAGGAAAATGTCTGCTGCAGAGGCCATTAAAGAGAAATGGTTGCCATATGATGCTGGGCAGAGGTTTCTGGAATTCCAGTACTTGACCGGGGGACTGCTGGAACCAGGAAGTGGTAAGCGAGTCAGTATCGAAGAAGCCATTCGAAGAGGATGGCTTGATGGTAAAGGAGCCCAGAAGCTGCAGGACACCAGGAACTACATGAAGACCCTGACCTGTCCTAAAACAAAGCTGAAGATTTCATATAAAGAGGCAATGGATAACTGCATGGTGGAGGAGAACAATGGAATGAAAATGCTCCAAGCCACATCTGTGTCCACCAAGGGTATCAGCAGCCCCTATAATGTCGGGTCTGGATCAAGTTCCCGCACTGGATCTAGATCCGGATCCAGGAGTGGATCACGCAGAGGCAGCGTGGATTACACCTCCAGCTCCACTTACACTTCCTCTTTCACTTCTAGCTCTTTTATTTCACGTCCTTAACACTTTTAAACCTGCATCTATGGTGGTCAATTCTTTTTCATACAAACTACTTATTTTTCATATACATATTAAAAACTATTAGACTAAAATAGGGTTTGGGAATATTATTCATGTTATCACTTACCTAATCAGTTTTATTTGCGGGTGTCTCTGATTATCATACACCATTTTTAGGTGCTACTCTTTCTTTCCTGTTTTTGAAACCAGGAGATTTTTACATAATTTTAGGGGAGCAATGGATCTTAAAATGATCATTCACATGTATCAGCATATATCTGTGCATTGTTATTTTCAGACTTATAATTGAACAATTTCATATTATTAAATAAAAAAAATAGCTAGAGTAAATAATTTTATAAAGTAGAACGTGAAAATTTTAAAACACTTTGTGCTAACAGAACATAACAAGTAATACAAAATAAACAGTTTCAACTCATTTGGCGTCATCTGTTTTTATTTTGTGACGGTGCCACAAGAATAATCAGAGGTTAAGGAATTTACATGTTTATGATTGAAGTGGATATAATATTTGTGAGTTTAAAAAGTGATAATTGTGCATGTTGAAGTTATTTTGCTGAAAAAGGTAATACATAGTTGTAGCACAACAACTAAGATACATGTGACCTTAGATGTTGTTGGGTTTGAAATTGAATTAGCTTTAAATACCCTCATTGTGGAGATAAATTAAAGTTTTTTTGTAGAGTACTTCTAACAGCAGACCTTGTTGCCAAATAGTACAAAAATTTCAGTTCTTTATATAAAAATAAAACATTGCCAGTTTCTCCCTAAAGAACAAGCCAAAGGTGACGGTGGCAAGGAAAAACTCCCTGAGAAGTCATGAGTCATTATACTGTTTAACTGAATGGTTTATTATGCTTATTAAAGTCTTGTCACTAAGGGAGTTGAGACAGGATGCAAGGACAGATGCAAGTGTAAACAACTCAAGAAACGAGAATATGAATACTATGGCTATCGTTAGACTACGGCTAGAAACTAATGCAAGCTGATAGCAGAAAAGCTAACAGACACGACAATGAACGAACTAAAATGTTGATTTTAAGAATGAATGTGAAAATGTAAATTTGGAAAATATGGCTGTGGTGAAGTGCATGCTAGAGAACTGAAGTCAGGGACAGGTTTCAACGTACGAGTCCCCCTGAACACATGACGGGTCCACATTCCACATTTTACAGTACATACTAAAGGATATCGGCCACTTCACAAGGAACACCTTATTAGTACTGGGTTGGACCGCTTTAGCCTTTAGACCTGCTTTATGGCACAGATTCAACACAGTCTGGAAACACTTCTTAAAGATTTTGCTCCATATTGACATGACATCATCACGCAGGCACTGCAGATTTGTCGGCAGAGCGTCCATGATGCTGCTCTCTCATTCCACCGCGTCCCCCAGGGCGCTGTACTGGACTGAGATCAGGTGACTGTGGTGACCTCAATGTCATGTTCAGAGCTCCAAAAAGTCCAAAATAGTGGGAAAAATTTAATTAATAATTCTTAGGAAAACAAGAGGGTCCTATACACCCTATAGTGCTTGGGCCATAATAATAATAATGATAATAATAATAATATAATATCAGCACAAGACTATGTCCTTAATAATTAAAGTATATAATTTAATAAAATATTATATTATATTAAAATATTCACCTTTCATGGAAAAAACATTCTAGTATTTTTTATCATTTTGTTGATGATTCTGAGTTCAATTTAGCTGAGTTCTGGGAATTTGTTGAAAAAAAAAATGTTATGAAATAAAAAGTATGTATTTTTTTTTTTTTTTACAATAAAAAGCATTATTTTATTTTATTTTTGTTTTTATCACCCTTAATCCCCCCACTAGATATTACAAAAATATTTATTTAAACATTGTATAATAAAATAAAATGTTTACTATTTTTGTAACTTAAACTTATAATTAGAAAAACCTTAATAAACCAACATCAATGAAAACTGAATGTTTTTCGTCACAAAGGTGTCATGGACACTGTCTCTTAAATAAGACTAAACATTCAAGGTTCGAAGAACTTTATTAATCCCAGAGACAAATTGCTTTAATGTGTTTAAAAATAATAAAGGTATAAAATTCAGCATATACAGAGACAAACCATCATTAAGCTCAACTCAGATGTCTTTATTTCGTGCTCTAATAATGTACACTTGGCAGCTTTGCAGAAATCTGAATATAATTTACATTTAAGTTCCTAACAACAGGGTCGTGTTGCTCTTAATTTTCGTTATTGCTGGTTTCTAAAATTCTGGCAGTTTGGTTTTGTAATGCAGGTGTGCACTTGTCCAAGGGCAAGTACAGAACCAAAAATCCAGAGGGTGGAGCTGGAGATTATTAAGCTCCGCCTACACGGGTGGGATTGAATCAAGTCCAGTGGGTGGAGTCAGCACTGTGTGTTGTAGGTTAAACTGGTTTTCCTACCACGGCCTCCAGAGCTGTCCTCTGACACGGACACGCACCACCCTGGACACTAAAGGAGGAGACAGGCCACTGTTCATCAGTATGTCCCTGGAGACACTGCTGGACCTGACTCCTGGGAGCAGTACGGTTCTGTGTTTGTAGTTTCTGAGCTCTGAAGACGAGATGGACACTGCACCAGGGGACGGAGTGACGATGTGCATCTCTGATAAACACCTGGCCAGGTGTGCCAGCAAACACATCCTCATTACACTGTTCACACACTCACACCTGGCCAGGAAGTGTGTGACGTCACATGCGCAGGCGCTGAATCCCGCGCCGTAGCTCACCAGCGCTGTATGGAGGACAAGAAGCGTTTCAGTGGACTGACTGTTAACGAGTGATCTTCTCTACAGTGTAAACCTTCACACTCACTGTCTGATAACTTCCTCGTCATTCCATATTCCGTTCTTGTTCTCTTTGCAGAAAAATATATTTTTAGCCTAAAATGTTATTGATTAATAATGAATAAATGTTACCTTTATATATTTAATAATTTCTATCCATCCTCTGGAGACAGTGTTATGATCTGGGGTTGATCAGGTGATCAGGTCTAGACTCAGTAACGTTATGGGGCAATAAAATGAAGTCAGCTGACCACCTGAATGTACTGAATCACCAGAGGATCACATCAGTGGAGGGTTTATCTTCTTCACTGATGGTACGGGACATATTCCAGAACTCCAGAGTGTGAGAGAGAGAGAGCTCTGGGAGCACGAGGAATCATTTACACACATGAACTGGACACCACAGAGAGAGAGTGTGTGTGTGTGTGTGTGTGATTACAGACAACACTTGAATGTTAGCGGTGAGACGGTGGTGCTGGACGCTGCTCTGATATCACACTAGTACTGTGAGCTGATGCTCAGGATCAGACTCCAGAGTAACTGAGACACGTCCAGCTCTTCTTCTGAGTGTTTACATACAGTTACAAAGACTGGAAGCAGATCATATATTTATACAGACTTTTATTTGTTCCATATTTTAAATTGTTTTTTTTTTTTTCTTTTAATTTTTTGTTTTTTTTTATATTTATTTTTAAGAAATATTTTTGTTATTAAAAATATTATGTTTTTCCTAAATGATATTTATTATGTGTTTTGTGAGCATTTCTTAAATTGTTTTTATGCAACACTCGACAGATTGTTAATGAAATAAAAAAATGACTGTAAATAAGACGTGTGTGTAGATCGACTTTATAACATTATGATGAGTTTTTGTAAAGATCTCACCATCTCTCTGCTGTGTGTGTCTGATGTGTTTCAACGTCAGCTCCAGGATATCAGCCTTCTCCAGTTTAGCATGTGGTGAAGTCTGCAGGGACAGAACACACACACACACACACACACACACACACACCAGGGTTTGACATTAACTTTTTTGCTCACTGTCCAGTGTATCTAGTGGATTTCCGGAGTCACTCGCCATTCAG
>JAQQZS010000001.1:403007-413526 GCA_030068045.1 Platyallabes tihoni
TATTGTGTCGAGTGTGTTTGTAAAACCCATCGAGCTCCATGATGATGAAACTGTCCCTCATGAAGACCTTCACAGGAAATCAAGACCAAAACTGAGCTCTTAAAAAAAATATCTAACGTGATATCACGATTTTATACATTTTTTTATAATTACAATCATCTCTCGTGACTACAGGTGTTACATTCATGTTGGGGTTTTTTTGTCTGCTATTTGATTTATATTAATTTATTTAATTTTCCGCTTTTGAGTTTCACATTTTTTTGTTCTTTTCTTTTCATGCAGAAAGGAAAAATGTTCTGTTACAAGTCGTCTCCGGCTCCCTTTGTCCAGTTTCACACACCTCTCGACCTGACCACGAACTCATCAAGAGATGGCGCTGCTTCAGAAAGGCTTCAGATACCTGGAGAAATCAAATCTGAGAACGTGTCCCAGGTAAGTAACCATACAGGACATACAGTAATCACTCATTTCCATCGATTTTCCAAGGATTGTTTACAGATAGATTATTTCACTTATAATTGACTATATCACAGTTTCAGTGGGTCAGAAGTCAGTTGACTGTGCCGGGAAACAGCTTGAGAAATTTCAAGCTCAGTGCCTCTTTGGGAAAATCTAAATTAATCAGCCAAGACCTCAGAAAAAAAAAAAGAAAAAAAACGGACTTTCACAATCCTGGTCCATGTTCCTCTGTACAAAAATGTACTACGCAAGTATAAACAACACGAGACCACACAGCCATCGTACCGCTCAGGAAGGAGATGCGTACTTTGGTAGAAAAAGTAGAAATCATTCCCAGAACAATAGCAAAGGACTTTTTAAAGTCACTGGGGGAAACGGGTCCAAAGTATCTATATCCACAGTAAAACGAGACTGTTATCAACTTAACCTGAAAGGCTCAGCAAGAAAGCCATTGCTCTGATAAAAAATAATAATAATAATAATAATAATAATAAATAAAAAAAACTGTTTGACCATAATAACCATCGCTGTCTGGAGGAAACAGGGGAAAGCTTGCAGACCGAAGAACAACATCCCAACTGTGAAGCACAGGGGTGGTAGCCTCAGGTTGAGGGGTTAGTGCACTTCACAAAATAGATGGCATCATGAAGAAGGACGCTTAACTGGATATATTGAAGCAACTTCTCAAGACATCAGCCAGGAAGTTAAAGCTCAGTCACAGATGGTTCTTCCGAATGGACAACGACCCCAAGCGTTCTTTCAAAGTCGGGACAAAATGACTTAACGACAAAAAAGTTTAGGTATTGGAGCGGCCCTGACCTCAATCCAGTAGAAAGTTTTTGAACAGAACTGGAAAACTAGATCTGTAAGTGCGGAGGCCTACAAACCTGACTCTGCTGCTTATTGTAGGAAACTTGTGGAAAATGACCCAAAACTTCTGATCCAAGTTCCACAATGTAAAGGCAATATTACCAAATACTAACTCTGTTCATAAACTTCTGAGCCACTGGGAATGTGATGAAATATATAAAAATGTTATTCTGACATTTTACATTCTTAAAATTAAGCCTCGATCCTATGACAGGTCAGTTTAAAAGAGACAGGACTCAGATTAAATGTGAAATTGTGAAACCCTAAGGTGTGTGCAAAATTCCAACTTCAACTGTAACGACGTTACTTACGTTAAGTACCCGGCCAATGCTAAGTGAGTAGTTTATCAGGGTTTATTGTTAATTTGTCAGCATCGCGTGTATGTTAGGAAAAGACACATATTTCCATGTGAGTATATCATTGTTTTGCAGGGATAAGATCTCAAATTGTGTACAGGCTCATGGTGACCTCATCTGTTATTTCTGGTTTTAAGTATTTTTTTTGTTTCCTTTTTATGCAGAAAGGAAGGATGGTCTGTTACAAGTCATCTCCTGCTCCTTTCGTCCAGTTTCACACACCTCTAGACCTGTCCACAGGCTCAGCAGAAGATGGCACTGCTTCAGAAAGACTTGAGATACCTGTAGAAATCAAATCGGAGAACGTGTCCCCAGTAAGTTGCAGTAGTCCGCCTGCTACTTTCCTCACAAAGGCCTCACCGAAAGTGGTGTGGAAAAAAATTCACCAGTGCTCAGAGTGTGGGAAGAGTTTTGCTAGGCTGGGAGACCTCCAGAAACACCACAGGATTCACACTGGAGAGAAACCCTACCAGTGCTCGCAGTGCGGAAAGTGTTTCACCCAAGAGAGTAATCTCCAGCAACACCAGCGTGTTCACACTGGGGAGAGACCGTACCACTGTACATGGTGTGGAAAGAGCTTTACACATCAGCAGAACTTCCAAACACACCAGCGTATCCATACTGGAGAGAAACCGTATCAGTGCTCGGAGTGTGGGAAGTGTTTCACTCGTAAGAACGCCGTACAGCGACACCTGCGCGTTCACACGGGAGAGAAACCCTTTCACTGTACGGAGTGTGGGATGAGTTTTAGTGAGAGCTGTATTCTAAAAGAACACCAGCGTCTTCACACCGGAGATAATCTGTTTCACTGCTCCGAGTGCGGGAAGAGTTTCCATCAGAAGAAAACGCTGCAAGGACACCAGCGCATCCACACGGGGGAGAAGCCGTACTACTGTACCGAGTGTGGAAAGAGCTTCAGCCGCATGAATACGCTACAGCAACACCACCGCATTCACACCGGAGAGAGGCCGTTTCAGTGCTCGGTGTGTGGACAGACGTTCGCTCAACAAAGTACTCTCCACCGACACCGGCACATTCACACCGGAGAGAAACCGTATCACTGTTTACTGTGTGGGAAGAGCTTCAATCGCAAGAATACGCTCCAGCTCCACCAGCGGCTTCACACAGGAGACAAGTCCGGCGGCGGGGACGGTCTACACGGGAACCTCCCGGTGAACCCTGACAACCCGTAGCTTCTCCGAAGGCAGGGTGTTTGTAGCGTAACGGTCAAGTCACGTCGCTCACAGTTTTGTTTTGCCTTTATTTTGGTCTCGCAGCCTCGAATGCACAAACTCACAGCACCAAACTTTTCGTTTTTAAAAATATGTTGTGTTGCACAATGCTAATGCTAATGCTAATGATCAACCAGCAGCGAGGTGGCCCGGATATGTGGGGAAAAAAGGGAGGTTTGACTACACAGAGCGAACATAACCCGGGCACGCTGTACCGTGTGTAGGTGTTGTCTAAAGATGGTGGTGTTGACTGTCTCTCTCTGTCATTTCAACCACGTACAGTATACGTGAAACCAAACCGCCCCGCCCCGCCCCGCCCTCCTGGACCATGGTGCTACATGAAAGATCAAACACCTACAAGACACTACACATATTTGTTAGTTTATTTTTTACTACAACACAGGATTACATACATTACTGGCCTGTAATATAATCACAGTGAAGGTAACCAGAGGATGTTGTTCATGATCTCAGACCATCCTGATGGTTAATACACACGGCCTGTCCAAGAAACAAATTACTGGGCTGAAACAGGTGTAAAGACAACAGCTAAGGAGGTTTAAAATTGGGTTAAGAGGCTGTTTTTTGGCCAGGCGGTGTATCTGAGCATCACAATGTTATTTATTTATTTTTTTTTTAAAAAAAAGGTGTGTTTGGAGGTTTTGGGGCGGAAACATCATCATACATTTCATTCATACTGTTCAGCATGGAGGTGGATCTGTTCTGCTTTGGGTTTAATGTGGCAGCCAGTGACTGACACACACACACACACACACACACACTGCACAGAGGGAATGGATTCCAGTAAATATCGTCTAATTTTGGATGTAAATGTGACTCACTCGGTCAGAAAGTTTCCCCAAAGTCCACCATGACGTGCTTGAGGAAATGCAGTCTGAAGCTTGTGGGCCGGCCGTCACATCATCCCCCTGACCTGAACATCCTTAAATATAAACATGCTGTGTGTGCGGGACAGATCACCAAGACCTGTCCGCTCGGGGAGAGGGTGTGTACATCCACTGGCTATTAAAAACATTTGTAAGCTGATTGTTTTTACCATTGGTATCTGTTAATAAATACTGAATTAGTAGTATTCATTCACAGGATTCTTAATTTCATAACATATAAAGTAACCGTCCATTAGTATTTGCAGAAAAAACTGTTTTTAATAGTTTGTTAAAAGATGTTTTTATTTCTTTTCTTCTTTTTCCCCCAAAATCAACAATGTATTTAATTTAAGCAGGGGTGCTCAAACTTTTGCATACAACTATATATTTTACGGTTTTACTAGAAGTGTAGAAACCGTGAGTTTGTCGAATAAAAGTAAAATACTGTTTTTAATGGGGGATTTTTAAAATGTTTTTATCTGTAATATAACTGTTCTCTGTGCTGTCTGTATTTTTAGTGTCTTGACTTCAATGTTGATTTAATAAATAAAACTTTGCTATATTTTGAATTAATTTGTGCTGCATTTTTACAATTAATCTACAATAATTACTTAAACTAAAAAGTGGGTAAAAAAAAAATACTTTAATAAAGTAAAAACGAGACTTGTTATCCAAAAAGTCATTTACACTAATTGTCATGTGCAACCAGCCATCGCAGCACACGCCAGTGAAAGAAAGCATAAGGAAATGTCATCGAGTTCCAGTATATATACAGTACAGTATATCTGTCTGATACCTGGGAGAAGCAGCTTCACCACTACAGGACGTCCTCCAGCAACCAGACGCTGTTCAACTGTCAAAACGTGAATTAAGAGTCTGGATGGATCTGGACATGGTGTGTTGTGTTACTTTGCAGTGGAAACTTTCTATCAGGAATAAAAGAACATTTAGTAAAAGACATGACATGATGACCTTTCACCCTGAGGGACAGGAGAACAGTTCAGAAATGATTCATTAGACAAACTGATCTTACCTTCACCTCTCTCTTAGCCACAGCAACTCGGAAACGTTCACACAGTGAAACCTACAGTGGAATAAGTTCATGTGCAGATATTAGAGCTACTGTAAGTAATGCTCGCACACACAGCAAGGGTTTAAGTAGGAAAGTCAGTTTATTCAATAAACACAAACTGGAACTGGAAGGTGATAGCAGTGTAGCGTAACGTCAGTTTCAACAGTTTCTGTAACCGACTCACGTTACACATTCTGTCTTGAACATTTTCAATTAGAGTTTCTACCAACATCAGCAGCAATGTAGAAGACTGTTGCATGGCAGTATGGCCCTGATCAACAGTTTCAAATCTATTCTTTAAAAATTCTACAATGTGATTTTCTGGATTTTTTTTTTCATATTTTGTCTCTCACTTGAACTTCACACAATTGGTGGCTGACGAAATACTTTTTTGCCCCACTGTACATAGATTCAAGGCTTATTGTTAAGCAGTGATGTCATCTCAAACCACTAATATTCTTTGATTCACACCAAATTAAAAATCTAACAAGTAGCACTGATGCCTCATCTATTTTTCCATTTAAACCTCATCGAGATCTGACTCGCATGTCTTGGATCAGATTGGTCAGATATAATAATTATGATCCAATTACTAGGAACATTATTAGTCCAGTGTACATTTATGGCATTTAGCAGACGCCCTTATTCAGGGTGACTTACATTTTATCCCATCTGAGCAGTTAAATGTTAAGGGCCTTGCTCAAGGGCCCAACAATGAGGTTTACACCAGGGACCTTCTGAGCTATAATCCAAAACCTTAATCAATGAGCTATCACTGAGTTAGCCAACTGCAACCTAAAACGAATCAACCCTCCCATCCCTAACACAAATCACAAGCCGAAATGCTAAAATGTCAAACAGGTATCCTTGATGATTGCATTATGCAATGACATAAGTAACGTTTCTCCCCACCGATGTCATTAAACACACCGATGGTGCTGGAGCTGACTGTTGCGGTTGAAGCTCTTCCCGCACTCGCAACAGTGATACAGTTTGTCTCCGGTGTGAATGCGTTGGTGTTGTTGTAGAGTACTTTGCTGAGTGAAACTCTTGCCGCACTGTGAGCAGTGGTACGGCTTCTCTCCCGTGTGAATGCGCTGGTGTTGCTGGAGGACACTCGGCGAGATAAAACTCCTCCCACACTGGAAACAAGGATATGGCTTTTCCCCGGTGTGAATGCGGCGGTGTCGCTGAAGGTGGCCCTTCTCGGCGAAACTCTTCCCACACTCCGAGCACTGATGCGGCTTCTCTCCGGTGTGAGTGCGCTGGTGTTGCCGGAGGTGACTTTGTTGAGTGAAGCTCTTCCCGCACTGCGAGCAGATGTAGGGTTTGTCTCCGGTGTGGATGCGCTGGTGTCGCTGGAGATCATCTCTGTCGGTAAAGCTCTTCCCGCACTCTGAACAGCCATACGGTTTCTCTCCGGTGTGAACGCGTTGGTGTCGCTGCAGGGTGCAATGCTGGGTAAAACTCCTTCCGCACACCGAGCAGGGGTACGGTTTCTTGCCTGTGTGGATGCTCTGGTGTTTCTGGAGAGAATTCCGCTGATTGAAACGTTTCCCGCACTCTGAACACGGATACGGTTTCTCTCCTGTGTGGATGCGTTGGTGTGTCAGGAGAGTACTCTGCTGAGTAAAACTCTTTCCACACAGCGAGCATCGGTACGGTTTCTCTCCTGTACGGATGCAGCGGTGTTTTCCCAGAGGATCTGCTCGAGACACACAGTCCTCTAACGGGTGGATTAGGTTCGGCATTTGTCTGTGAGCGGTGTTTGTTAAGACGGTACCAGGAGTCTTTCGCTCACTGCTAGAGCTTCTTCCAGACGCCAGCTTTTATCAGAGTGCAGTTCAAATCTGGACTGGAAAATTTGACCAAAAGAAAAAAGAGAAGCTATTTGAAATGCAAAGTTTATTATAAATTAGAATAAAGGACAAAAGACTAGGTCAACTATGAACGTGTCATATGACCTCTGCAACTACTCCAGAGGAGAATTAGTGGATTCTCAGAATTCTCTTCAGATTTAAAATGTATGGACATGAGAGTCATTGGGCCACCGGTGAGGCAGTGGAGGCTCAGGCAGCTAAAGCTCTAGCTTGTTGATTTAGCGATCTGAGGATCTGGGTTCAAACCCCACCACTGCTGGTGGTTGCCACACCCCTATAATGGCATTGCATGCAGCGCCAGTCCTAAGCCTGGTTAGAAGAATGGGAGGGTTGTACCAGGATGGGCAGTAAAGCCCGTGTGTGGATCAGTTGGTCCGCGGTGACAGGAGCAGCCAACAGAAAGTTTTCTGCTCCGGTAGCAGGATTATGAGACAGGGTTTAAGTGCCTATCTCGCTCCTAACTATCACAGATTGATTATTGTTTCACCTCTAGCATTGACTGGGGAACAGAAGTGGGCGTGGCCAGATAAAGATAGCATGTGTTGTATATGAGTAACAGCAATACGGATGGAAAAAATACCAAAGTCTATTTATTCGCTCAAACACACAGCAACAAAGGTTTTTTTTTTTTTTTTTTTTGGTTTGTTTGTTTTTTGCTTAATTACTTGTTAAGAAGGTCAGGAATGTTGCGAATCTGAAGGGTAAAAGAGGAATAAGATGTTATAGAAGAAGCAACACTTTGATTCCTGGTTTATAATCGCTGGTCATGCTTTTTATTTTTCACCTAAAGCATTTCTTGTTTTTAAGACATTATAACACATTATAATATCACACTTTATTTCAGGTTGACCCTAAAGCTGCAGACAGTAAAGATGGGGGAATAAAATCGATGTCTCACCACACTGATCTAAATGTATATATAGTCCGTACGTCATGTCTCACTCACACTGCTGCTGTCATACAAACACGCCACATCTTACTATTACTGCACATTTAAAATTATACTATTTTAATTATATTTGTATTGTAACTTTGTAAATCATTAAATTGTAGATTTATACATTTACCCAAATTTCTCCCATTGCAGTGAAAATTCTTTCAGTTCTATCCCAGCTTTCTGTTTTAGGTCACCAACAGTTGTATAAGTGTTTCACTGTGTGTGGTCGTGTACATGAGAAATAAAATTAGAATTTGAGATGTATCTCCCTTCGAGGAGGTCATATATTGCAGTTCCTCGATCCTTCTGCTCTACACTATATACACATGGGCAGACGGCACGGCGTCACGTATAGTCCATCCATCTAGGAACATCTGAAGTCCAACTAGGGAATGTGGAGGCCAGTGGTGGCTACTGTATTTATTTATTCCCAAAATCTTATGATGGTTGTGGGACGTCCAGTCCCCAACACACACACACACACACACACACACTACGGGCCATATGGGAACACCAATTAGCCCAATCTGCAGGTTTTTGGGAGGAAACTGGAGTACCCAGAGGAAACCCGCAGGAGAACATGCAAACTCCATGCCCACAGACCTAGAGGTGGGAATTGAACCCGGACCCTGGAGGTGCGAGGCCACAGTGCTGACCTCTTAGCCACCGTCCTCTATAGTACAAAGGTTTGTTTGGAATTGTAACTAAAAATCTAACTTTATTTATCATTTAACTTTATAACCGTTGCAGTTGTTGGAGAAAGAAAAAACCATGAAATATAAATGTAAAATAAGGATGTATATTTAATAAAAAACTGCAAAATTCTGCATGAAATCTGTTCATGACTGTAACCTCTAATAATTATTCCTGAATCCCACCAGGTGTTAAATCTGGTTTATTAAACACAGAGTATGATTGATCAGGACTCGTACAGTACAGTGCAGAAACACCTCATTTATCATACGATGACAGTCATGTCACCTCTCTCACACACACACACACACACACACACACGTTCCCTCTGCCCGAGTGTGTGTCCTGAACAACATCCTGACCTCATGTACACCACACAGGGCTCCTCACACCTTCTACAGAAGAAACCGCACTGGAACTCAAAGTGTGTGTGTGTGTGTGTGTTCATGGAGAACACACAGCTGTACAAACACTGCAGCTGGCTTTCTTCTTCTTCTCCTGTCACCCCCTGATGCTCTGCTGTGCTGGACTACTGCCACCTGCTGGATGGATGGGGGGGTGGAGTACGGGTCCAGTCCCTTAGAAAGATGTACTCGGGTCACACGGTGCCATCAACAAGTATTTGCCCCCTCTTCCTGGGTTTTTATTTATTTATTCACTTATTTTTTTAAACGATTGAGATGAGCAGCAGGTCAGGATTCCTCTACAGCCATCACAAACACTCGACTG
This sequence comes from Platyallabes tihoni, assembly GCA_030068045.1. Taxonomy (NCBI): domain Eukaryota; kingdom Metazoa; phylum Chordata; class Actinopteri; order Siluriformes; family Clariidae; genus Platyallabes; species Platyallabes tihoni. Next base: position 412,123 of record JAQQZS010000001.1, read on the forward strand.
CAGTCGGTGCCACCAAGACAGGCAGTTATTAGCTTTAGGGGGCAATTACTTTTTCACATAGGGCCAGGACAGCTTTCTTCTCTTAATAAATGAAATGAAATCATCATTTAAAAACTGTGTACTCTGGTTATATTTGTGTAATATTAACATTTGGAATGAAAACAAAAATCAAGAAATCAAGAAAATACTTTTTCACAGCGCTGTATTTTATCTCAAAAGAAACAAAAATCACAATAAATGTATAATCATTTAAAGGTTGACTAAATGAAACAATGATGAAGCTAAAACAATTAGCATAGCATTGCAAATCCCTACAAATAAATGTTTAAATTAGAAATTTTAGTGTTTAAATGAGATTTTAACACATAAATAGTTTAATTGAACAGAATCTGTTTCTTAATAATGGACAGAATAAAAAGTAAAGGATGAATGAACGAGATGATAAATTAAGTGATATAAGTAAAAATGGAGGTCGTATAATTTTTTAATTCTCTTTTTTATTCTGTGTATTCAGGAGTATTTTGTTAATGCATTAACGACTTCATCTATTCCTCTTGTATTTGTTTATATCGTTGTATTTATACATTTTTATTTTCCCACTGAATATTTATAAGAGATTTAGTAAAAGATTCAAGAAGAGATGTAACAATGTGACATAGAACACGTTTTTAATCAGAGTCGAGTTCACACACGACTGAGAGACTGTTATGATCATGTGATTTGTTTTTTTTTTTTTTTACAAACGTTGCATATATTTGCATAAATTAATCATCAGCACTTACACAAGTCATGCACAGTTTAAAACAAAACTCCAACCCTTATATTTCTACATCGTACCTTTACAGTAACAAAAGTACACACTGTGTGTATTAGTGTAAGTATGCACAACAATCTTACAGGGACAAAATGAATATTTAGGATAAATACATATTTAAATAAGCTATTTACATGATTATTATTTATACAATAAATAACAGAGCACTGCCTTAACGTTCTCCATGCTAATTAAAATTAGTATTAGTAATTAAAAATATATATACATTTCAGCAAACAGGACACGAAACAGTTAAGGAATTTAGGAGGAATAGGAGTAAAAGTGCTAAAAATTTTGGAACTACAGACTTGAACCTTTTCACTTTTTCCTGCTTCATACCCAGCCTACTTCTAGGTGCTTAAAACGTGTCTTCTCACTGGTCCAGTCCCAATCCTTCCCTACTGAAGTGCACACTTTAGTGACATAAAGGGCAAACTAACAGGCTTCAGGTCTTTATCTGGGTGCAACAGGTCCCTGCTTCAGCACCAGGGGCAGTGGTGGCTCAGTCGGTTCAGGCTGTGGGTTACTGGGTTACTGATCGGAAGGTCGGGGGTTCGAACCCCAGCATCGCCAAGTTGCCACTGTTGAGC
>JAQQZS010000001.1:712937-724389 GCA_030068045.1 Platyallabes tihoni
CTATGACTAGAACTTCTGTCTTATCAGGATTAAGCAGAAGGAAGTTAATTAGCATCCAATCTCTTATATCCTTTACGCATTATACTGTATCAAATTTAGTAAGCTGGTTTTTCTTATCTGGTTTTGCTGAGACATACAGTATAACTGTGTGTCGTCAGCATAACAATGAAAACTAATGCTATGCGTACAGATTATATTGCTTTATCTAAAACCCAGACCAAGTACAATGAAGAATTGTGTATAATTAGTTAGCCTAAAACAATATTTCTTCCAATGCTGATGCAAACTTGAATTTTATTATGTGTTACAGTAGATCTTTTATGATGAACGTGTGTATATGTGGTTCATATTATTTTCATAATGATGAAAAGAGATGCCCAAAATTGTGCTTTAAAATTCATAATAAGTTTCTTATAGAGTTCTTGTAATGTCTTAACAGGGACAAAACAATGTAAGACGTGGCAATGCCTCAGTTTAAATGGTCTTGAAATTAATTTCATTTCCTGATAGGAGTCTATATGATAGTGTTAACTATGCTAATGTCCCGATTCGTGAATATGCCAACACATCTTATTTAAAATGTAAAAATGTGTCGACATTGAGCACCATCAGAAGACATGCATGAACAATAATATACATACAGTGCATCCGAAAAGCATTTACAGCTCATCACTTTGTCCACATTTTATGTCATGTCACAGCCTTATTCTAAAATGGATTAAATTCATTTTCCCCTCTGAATTCTACCCCCCCCATAATGACAACATGAAAAAAGTTTACTTTTATTAAAAAAAAAAAAAAAAATTGAGAAAGCACATGTACATAAGTATTCACAGCCTTTGCAAAATTGAGCTCAGGCCATCCTGTTTCCCCTGATCATCCTTAAGATGTTTCTGCAATTGGAGTCTACCTGTGGTAAATTCAGTTGATTGGACATGATTTAGAAAGGCACACATCTGTCTATATAAGGTCCCACAGTTGACAGTTCATGTCAGAGCACAAACCAAGCATGAAGTCAAAGGAATTGTCTGTAGACCACCGAGACAGGATTGTCTCGAGGCACAAATATAGAAGGACTCTTACTAGAGCTGGTCAGCCCCAATTGAGCGATCGGGGGAGAAGGGCCTTAGTCAGGGAGGTGACCAAGGACCCGATGGTCACTCTGTCAGAGCTGCAGAGGTCCTCTGTGGAAAGAAGAGAACCTTCCAGAAGGACAACTATCTCTGCAGTAATCCACCAATCAGGCCTATATGGTAGAGTGGCCCGAGAGTCTCATCAGACCTGAGAATTTTCTTTCTCATTGTCCGAGAGTCCTTCAGGTGCCTTTTGGCAAACTCCTGGCAGGCTTCCATCTGGCCACTCTACCGTTTTCTCCCTAGGCCTTTTGTCCGCACCACAATGAACTGAAGCTCAGCATGTCTTCATTTCTTGTTTTAATCATCATTGCTTTTTTGCTGTTTGTGTCCAGCATTAAATAATTATTTCATCCCTTATTTGACCAGGGCTGGAAATAATAGCTGGAATGTGATTGTGAATTTATGACTGAAATAAAGCTGTTCATCGGCGTGCGTGAACTCGTGGCTCGTACTTTCACTTTACAAAAGGCAGCGTTTTTATCAAAAGGCTGATAAACGCGTGCGATTTAATTGATGAAAATGCAGACATACTCCATCAGAAAGTCATCGCCTCTCGCAATAATGCAGATCAAACATAATACACCTGTCCATGAATAAAAAGTAATATTTAATCATATACGCAAAATGTATTTCACTTAAACATTACAGATTAAAACAAGGAAGATGACGTGCTGAGCTTTGGGTTTTGGGCCAGCCCAATATTGCCAGTCTAAAGTGCAGGAAGGCTTGGGATTTTTGTTTTTCCCCTACCTGGTGCACCCCTGGACTGCAGCTGCAGGAGACTGCAGTACCTGTTGGTCCTTCTCCTGTGAGCAGAGCAGGGCCTGTTTTGGCACTAATGTAGTGCTAAAGACTAAAGGACAGGAGGCTGGTCATAAGTAAAAAAAAAAAGATTTTCAGGCAAGCTCATTTATTTTCTTAGTAAGTTATGAGTGCACACACATCCACACAGATACACTTTTGCATTTATGTGCTGCACAGCCATGGTCTTTCTCTCTCCCTTGTCAACATAAATTACACCAATACATAAACACCACAGGTGAAAGACATAAACTAATACCTGTTGACTCAGTTGGCCTTTCTCCACATGCAGGTGACACTCGCCCATGCCTAACAGGGCTTAGACAAGGCTAACATGAATTACAGGACAGAACTCAGAACGAACATAGACATGAGGTCTTAGTTTGTCCAAAAAGTAAATAATAATATATTTTTTTAAAAAGGACTTTAAAAATATTTATTGGGGTACAAGCTAAGCCATAAATGTGGTCCCAAACACAGTGCAGATAATGTATTAAAAATAAATGCAAAAAGTAAATGAACAGAAAATTCATGGTAAACAAATAAAAAAAAGACAAAATAGTTTTGAAAACAGATAGAGGACGAGCAACAGTAAAGACATATAGCTTAAATAATAAAAGTAATCTTGACAAAACTGAATCCACCTGTGAAAATAAAATGTGAATCATGAAACATGGAGTCAGTATAAAAGTCTCAAAAACAAATGAAGTGGCCCAAAGTGGCCAAGGCCATGTGTTGCTATGGGACAATCCTGAAAATTGCTCATTCAACGTGTTAAATATATTCTTATGATAAGATTGTTTAATGTATTTTATAACAATTTCTCTTTAACCAGAGAGAATTGAAGATGATGCACGAGAAAAAGAGGAAAATCGTAGACGCGATGAAGAGCAGCGGCGTCAGGCCCAGCTTGAACGTGAAAGAAGAATTGAGGAACAGATTAAAAGGGAAAGTGAGCTCGCTGCTAAGAAGCTTTCACAAGCCACAGAGACACTGAAGCAGAATCAGAAGCTGAGAGGCCATGAGTTTCATCACCAAACTCATATAATGCAACAGCCACTAGAAGCTGGCAGTGATAAAGATGAGGTAACATCTTTATATTATTGAGACTTGCTTAAAGATAAATATTATCTACAGATTAAAATGTGCTTCAGATGAGAACTGTTATGTGATATTGTTTTCTTTCATACAGGTTGAAGAAATAAAGAAGAGGTTCATGGAACTTGTGATAGATTATCAGATCACTGATGATGAGGACTCAGAAGCGACATTAGCCGACAGAATGAAAACTCTGCAAAATGGCCTAATGGTGGAGTTCTGTAAGAAACACAACCTGTCCAGTGGCTGTGTGTTTTCTTTCGACACTGCAGTTGGTTATGAGACTCTGCCTCTACATGATAGACTGACTCTACTTGAGGCAGTAATGTGTTTAGTTTTTGAGAAGAATGAAGATGACCACACACATAAACATGACCGGGACTTCCTCATGGATCTGCTCGAACTGTTGCAACATGACCATCCATCACTTGCTTTTAATCTTTTACAGAGCATCCTTCAAACTGATCCGCATATGTCTACACAGAGTAAAGAAACTCTGTGTCAGATTGCATTTAACAACACATGGAAACTGGCAGAAATAACTGATTTCATGAGGAAGGTTTTTGGCAAAGACAAAGAACAAGTGCAGTCAATACTTCACATTGCACAGACCTACAAACTGGAGTATGGGAATGTCTTCTGTGCTTTGGATTCACCTGATCCCCTCAGATGGATAAAAAGTTATGTTGTCAAAGAGAAAGACAAAAATGCTGACACTATCATTAGTGAAATGCACAGAGACCACTACCCTGAGAATGTCCTGACAATACTAGAGGATGTTCTGAGATATCTAGAAATAGAGCTTCATAAACACAACACAGCTGTTCTCAGTCCAAACAAAATCCAGGAGTTAAAGAAAATGATAAAAGAACTGAACTTTAACAATCCAGATAGACAAGTTCTCAAAAGTGTAGTAGTAGGAATGTCAGTGGCAGTAAAAATATGCTCTGCGGTCACAGTTCAAAAGGGTAAAAATAAAACAGTAATTGAAGGATATCTTCCCAGATTAACTCAACTTGCAACCTTGATTGTTTTCCTACTACCAAAGTCACAAACCAATACAGGTTGTCTCCTTGAAATTGGGACAGGTGAAGGGAAATCCTGTATCTTAGCCATGCTTGCTACAATCCATGCCATTCGGGGTATAAAGGTGGATATTGTGACAAGCTCCCCGGTCCTCGCCTATCGTGATTTAGAGGAATGGAACAGACTGTACAAGATGTTTGGAATAACATCATCTGCTGTTCCTCCATTACTGAATGATGTCTCATCTGAAGAACTAGAGAAACTGACTCAGGAATCATACAGACAACAAATCATTTACAGTACTGTTGGGAATTTTGCAGCAGATACACTGAAACAAGAGTTTGAAAAGAAAACAACTCGAGGTGACAGAAGGTTTGAACTGGTCCTCGTGGATGAGGTGGACTACATGACCTTGGATAATGGAGTTCAAATAACTTTTCTGTCCCATGAGTGCAGTGGCCTCCAGCATTTGGAGCAGGTCCTTGCAGGCATCTGGGCCATGATATCTGCATGTCGACCAATTGAGGTGGGAGAGACACGAGATATCATGTGGACAACAAGAGTCCAGAATTTTCACACAGCTGCTCTGATATCAATGATTGGTTCAGATACAAGTGAGACATTTTCACCACTGGAAATTTTGTTGCCAGGAATTGAACTAGGCTTTTACTCAGAGAAAGACTTCGATAACTTGAAGGACTCTATTAATGATGAAGGAGGAAAGGAGAATGGAATTATGGAAAATGAGGCATGGAAGACTATCATGGCCAAAACTGGCATAGAACAACAGTATGACCTGCTTAGTGTTCTTGAGATGGGAATGGAGCACAAGGTGGCATTTAACTGTTACACATATCAATCAGAAACTAGAAAGGCCATTCAGTTTGGAGAGCAAAAGACAAAAACTGACCAAAACATCAACATGCTTTTACTGGAAAATGGAAAAGCTTGTGAGATCTTGACTGAAGATTTGTTTGTTGAAGCCACCATTAGTGAGTTGAAATCCAGGATTAAATATTCTAAACAATGCAGTTCAGAAAAAGAAAAATACACTCTTGTAGTCCCTTCTTTTTTAGAGAAATACCTGGAAAATCAGCTGCCAGTGTTTGTTGAGAATGCACTGAAGGCCATTAAGATGACAAATGGCAGAGAGTACATGATCGAGCAATCTCTTAGTGCTGAAGGAATAGATGTTAGTGAAGAAGATCAACACATGTACCATGCAATAGTCCCAGTGGATTTTCAGGCCAGTGGAATGTTGGAGAAAAGGAAACGGTGGGGTGAGGGACTACAACAGTTTCTGGAGTTGAAGCATCAGCTATCTTTATCGCCATTGTCAAATGTGACAAACTACATGTCAAATTCACATTTCTTTAAAAGATATCTTAGTGGGAAAGGGATACTTGGTGTTTCTGGAACACTGGGGGGAGATGTAGATAAGAATTTCCTGGCTAGGCAATACAAAACTAACAGTTACGTCATACCAGCTCATCAGCGTCAAAAGGTTACTGAGCTGCCTGCAGTTCAGGTGAGGGGAGGTACTGAACAATGGATCCAAACTCTTTGTGCCACGGTCTCAAAAGTCTGTAACAGAGGACAGGTGGTGTTAGTTGTGTGTGAGGACGTCAATACTGCAAATGATGTCAATGCCAAAATGGCAGCAGACACCAAACATTCAGTCACCATGTACACGATGAGCGAGAGTCACAACATAGAGAACCAGGAGTTCAACAGGGGTCATATCATCATTACCACCAACCTTGGAGGACGAGGGACAGACATTAAGCTTACAGAGGAGGTTAACCACGCCGGTGGTCTCTTTGTGTTACTCACCTACTTCCCCAATAACCGCAGAGTTGAGAAACAGGTCTTTGGAAGAACAGGTCGAAAAGGCACACCAGGAATGGTCCAATTAATCCTGAACCATGATCGTCTACCCATGGCCTATAGAGGTCATTCTATTGAAGTTATGCGGGAACTCAGAGAAGAGTTTGAGCTTAATCGAATAAAAAACATGGAGAAGGAAAAACTAGCTGAAATTGAAATGAAGGAAGAGCTGTTCTCCACATTTTGTCAGTTTCTTAGTGACTTTGACAAGCATTACAGTACAGAAGAGAAGACAGACCTCTTTGAATTAAAAGTAAAAGATGCCCCTCTTTGCTTTGAGTCCTTTCAGAGTAAGATGGACTATCACCCAGCACTGAATGCTTTGAAGGAGTCATGGGGTATGTGGCTGATTCTTCACACAGAACAGATTAACATACAGAATGACCTCACTGAACTGAGAAAAGACCTCATGCAGCATTTGCAGGATACACGTAACAACCTTCTACAAGGTCAAAGTGAAAACTTTTATGATCACATCCAGCAGGCTTTAGGACGAACTGCCCTGCATATTCAAAACAAAAACAAGTGTGACTATGGAGCAAAATTTTATTGGGAAAGAGCCTCTGAGTCAGACATCTACTACCGAGCTGTTGCACTGTACAATCAGGCCTATATTACCATTAACATGGCCAGCAAGGGCTACAAACGTGAGGCATGTTCCTTACTTGAGGAGGCAGATAAAGCCTTAGATGTCTATGTGTTAGAAATGACCAACACACTAAGCTTCTATTACTTGTCTGTGACTCGAGACTTTGAACCACACCACAGTGGCAGCTGTAACTTTCAATTACAAATGCAGGCAAGGATGAACATATTTAACTCATGGAAGCAAAATATTAGGAAAATACTTGACCTGCTTGGATCAGGCAAAGGAGACTTTATAACTGTGGACTTGACTCTTTACAGTTTATCAGCTAAGGAGGATTTTGTGTCTTCTAATGAACTTGGTCTCTTTCGTAATTATGGCCTTGCAGTCATATTTGAACTGAAGGAAAAGCCCAAGTTCTCATTTGATGCCCTGATTTGTTGTTTTCTCGGGGTGATTCAGGTTGTAGTGGGAGTTCTGACGTGTGGCCTGACATCTGGTTACATATCTTCATTTTCTCTCTCTTTGATTTCTAACGGTGTGTCTGACATGATCAGTGGAGTCATGGGTATGATAAATGGTGATTTTAATTGGGCATCATGGGCGATATCTAAAGCAATAAGTATAGGAACATCTTTGGTCTGTGGAGGATTCAGTGTTTTCAAAAGATCTTTCTTGTCTGTGACAAGTGCAGGAAATGGTATCTTAAGTGGCACTAAATCATTACAAAATATAGCAGGGAGTGCCCTCAGTTCAGGAAGAAACCTGTTCATGTCCACTGATACGACAGTTAAAGCTTCAGTATCATCAGTTTTCCTGAAGAACGTCACATCCAATGTGGCTAAACTGAACTTACAAAAAGCAAGTGTGTATGCTCTACAGGAATTGGCTATTAAGGGGGTTAACACGGCTTTGAACAAAACTGATGCGACAGTTAAAAAAACTTTTAAGCAAGGATTTCGACTTACCTTCATGAAATCTATACGTTCAGCACTGCAACAGAATAAACAATTTGTTCAAGCACTTTTAGATTTCATCAGTTCAGGAATCCCAAAGGCTGCCTTAAATAAAGAGTCTGGCTACAGGATTAGCAACAACTTGGAGAAGCAAATTATTGAGTATGTTGAGTGTAATACTAAAAATATAATTAGCAGCCTGATACTAAACTGTAACCAAGTCAAAAAGACCATTCAAACACTGTCAAATCTGTGGGACATGGCAGCAGTGTTTGTTGCACACAAACCTTATACTTGTATTAAGACACTTTTGAGTACTGCAAGCTTGTCCACCTCCATTTATAAAATGAATTCCTCCATTCCTACCAAACAGACCATTGACACAAACTTTGTTCCTGCATTTTTAAAGTCTATTAAAGAGGATCCAATATTTGAGACATATGATAATGATGGAAGGGACAAAATTGAAGATGTGGAACGTCTTAAAAATGAACTGATTGACTTAGTTTCAGAAATTCTTTCCCAAACCATGGTGGAGAGTTTTTCTGGTGTTGCCACATCCATGTTTACAAAAACATTTATGAAAAGATTAAACACTGTTACTGTAAAAGTGGTTACTAATTTGCTGGGAAGGAATGAAACCCAAAGTTTCTTTGACAATCAGCAGCATTATTATAATCTGAAATCAGCCATTGAATGTGAGGAAAGGCCTTTGACCGAAGAAGAATTAAATGAGGTCAGGTGTTATGCGAATAATATAACAGATCAAGAAAAGCCAGCAACAGCTTTAGAAGTCCATTTCCTTACAAAGAGTGACTTGTTGCAAGGAAAAGGAATTTGTATAACTGTAGTAGATGATCGAGGAAAAATTCTCAAAGAGGAGACTTACCTAGGAACTGACCCAACAGCTGGCATTATCAAACTCATGCTGACAAAAACAGCAGGGTGAGCCTACAAAACATTTATTTATTTATTTACTTACTCACTTTTATTTAACTAGTATTCATACATTTGGTTGATATCACTTGGAGACATTACTTTTTTCAAATAAATATATTCTCCTTGGTTCTTTGCATTTTACAGAAATCAAGGAATATTGACTAAGCTGAAACGTAACCCTAAGGCTGAAGATGTTCCACACAGTGGTCACATTTATATCATACACCCCGATGGTTCACGACAAACTGTAAAGTCTTTAAATCAGAACTGTCTTTTTCATGCTGTCATCCAAGCAACAACTAACAACCCAAAGGATGATGTGCTAGAGAAAGAGCTCCGTAGGAAAGTCAGTGATGAGGTAAGTAAGAAAATGTGTATAGTTGCTAGACATTAGCTTATTAGCTTCCTTGGTGCTTAGGAGCTCATGCAAGTCGCTGTATCGCTCATATAATAGTCCATGCATGTAGTCACCTATTTAAAGCTGTTAGCTGCCATTTATTTTATTTACCTTTGATGAGGCTTTTAGTTTTTCACTGGAATAGTCAGACTATATGATGAGTGGCCTGTGACATATACACAACATTATAGCCTAATATTAAGTAGGTCCCCCGTCCCGTAACCAAAGCAGTGATGTGTTGTATAATCTAATGCCTTTCTATCAGAACCAGCATTATCCTTTTCAGCAAATTGAGCGTCAGCAGCTCAACAGCTGCTGTACAATATGCCCTTCTTACAGTAGCTACAGTAGCCTGGTGAGTGTGATGATTATGGATGCATGCAATAAAAGAAGATAATTGTATACCATGGTTATGATAATCTTGGTTTTATATGTGTAAATTTGCAAGTTATGGAGAGTGGTATGAGGGAGGTTATCATACTGTATACAATATGTGCAACAGTTATGAATAGTGGCGGCACACTGACTTAGTGGTCGCCTTGCACCGCCAGGGTCCGAGTTCGATTCCCACTCTGTGGAGTTTGCATGTTGTGCCTGGTTGTGCTTGGTGGGTTTCTTCTGGGTGCGCCCCTGGTCTGCAGTAGTCAAGGCCTACCAAAAGTGATCAAAGGAAGGAGAACTAGCGAACTGGCATCAGGGTCAGGGGAGGCCAAGGCTTACTGGTTCACATGGTGAGTAAAGGCTGGCCAGTGTAGTCCAATCCAATATAAGCGCTAGTGTACAGAAAATCATATTGCTGAAAATGATAGAACCAAAAATATAAACTTAGTGTAGCTGTGAAAATCTGCCACCACATCGGCCGTTTCGAGATAAGATTTGATACCTTTGACTCTCTGAAAACAATTTTTTATACAAACTGTAGAAATCCTTTAACAAGGACATAATGGTATATATGTTTTTCTGTTACAGATTCTTTTAAAACCTTATAAGTATGTAGATGCTGTGAAGATTCAGAAGATGTTCAACATGACCAACAGCTCGAATAAATTTACAATCCAAGCTGCACCGAGAGAGTTTGATATGGAACAGTACATTAAGTACACTAAAGACAAGACAGCGGAAAAAATTATTGAGGAATACAAACTGGGAAAAGTGGGCGACCACAAGGGGTAATTTTATATTTGTATAAAATAGTATTATTACTAATTTAGTCATTTTATTCTTGTATAAAATACAATTGTTTGAAAATACAAGACAGAGCTTATTCATAAATGTGTTTTCATGTAGTCACAATAAGAGTCAAATCCAATTACTTGTTACTGAGAATATTAAATCCCCATCTTGTGTGTGATACTCTGAAGGCTTTTAGACCTTGAGAAGCCCACAACAGGAGTGGTGGAGCCGCAGCACATCCCACCACAAAGCACATGGTCTACAATCCTTCACCTCATCAAAACAAACCCTGAGATTTCTTCTTCATTAGACAAAAACAACAAAGAAATGTTCTACCTCATGTTGAAAATGAAACACAACCCAAGTGAAAAGATGCAGCTTTGCATGAACACGCTGTACTCCGATCACCACCGTGCACTAAGCAGCGGACACAGCACCGAGTCCAGAGCATGCAGGTCTCGTCATCTCAACATCTGGGTTTGTCTATAATGCTGCACTCGGTTGCATTTATTATCTTAATACTGATCCATGTGCTTGTTTCATTTTCACGTTGCTCAGACGTTTCCTGACAGGCACCTTTACAAGTGGAGATACAGAAAAGGCTTTGAAGCTCTCCTTAATGATGGCCCATCCTCAATGCTCGGAAAACATCTGGAGTAATTTCGGTACACCCATTTTCTGTCTTTTTAATAATATTTTGAAATAAAGTGTATTATAGTGGCTGAAATAATCTGAATTATCACTGTATGCATTTCTCAGGTATACATCATCATTACAGAACATGTGATCTTGGACTTAAATTAAAGGACAGAAATGATTACTACAAAAGAGGATTTAAAGAAATAGTAAAAAAGTACAGCAAATCCGATCTGATCAACCACGTCCAAAGCATTCGACTGATAAACTGGGTGCAAAAAGATATGTTTCTGGACACGTCTACAGTGGAGTACAAAGAAATCATTAATGTTATAAAACAGACACAGAAAAGAACTGAAACAAAAAAAATCTGATATTTTATGTCTTTAGTTCACAAACTCATTCAACATTCAAAATGGTAGTGGAAAAATAAAGTGAACCCTTGGAATTAATAACTGGTTGACCTTGGCAGCCAAAAATTTACTCAAGTAAGAGTAGCTGTGTTTTAAAATAATATTACTCAAGTATCAGTAAAAAGTAGTCATCCAAAGTTTTACTCAAGTAAGAGTAAAAAAGGATTCGGTGAAAAGATACTCAAGTACTGAGTACCTGTTTCAATCGTAATGTTCGTTTTTTTTTTTATTATTTTTTTTAGAAATTATAATAATTATATATTAGTATTAGTGTATATAGATAGATAGATAGATAGATAGATAGATAGATAGATAGATAGATAGATAGGCTTGCAAAAGTATTCGGCCCCCTTGAACTTTTCCACATTTTGTCACATTACAGCCACAAACATGAATCAATTTTA
>JAQQZS010000001.1:962975-973224 GCA_030068045.1 Platyallabes tihoni
CTACCTCCAACTCTGCCTCCTGTCTTTTCTTCAGTGCCACTGTCTCTAAGCCGTAGAGCATCGCTGGTCTCACCACTTAGACTAAACTAACTTAGTAAACCCGAATAACTCTGGTTATGCAATGGTAATTATAACTGACCCAGACTAAACCAGAGTAGCATGGTTAACTTGTGGTAATCTTAATCAACCCAGACTAACTCAAAATAGATCTGGTTCACACATAAAAATCTTTACTGACCTAGACTAACACAGAGTAAATCAAGTTAACCCATGGTAATCTTAACTGACCAAGACATGAATCCATAGTAGCCCTGGTTAACTGACGATAATCTTTAGTGACCAAGACTAAACCAGAATAGATCTGGTTAACACATGGTAATTTTAATTGATCCACACTAACCCAGTGTAGACTTGAACACATAGTAATCTTAATGGATCTAGACTAAATGAATATAGAACTGGCTAACATATGGTGATCTTAATTGACCCAGACTCACGGTAATCATCAATGACTCAGACTAAATCAGACTAGACCTGGTTAACACATGGTAATCTTATTAGACCCAGACTACCACAGAGTAGATCTGCTTAACATATGGTAATCTGAAGTGACCCAGACTAAACCACAGTAGCCATTTTTGACCTGTGATGATCTTTTAACTGACCCAGACATAACAGAGTAGCCCTGGTTAACGCATGGTAATCTTAACTGACCCAAACTAAACCAGAGTAGATCTGTTTAACCCATGCTAACCTCAACCAACTCAGACTAAACCAGAGTAGCCCTGGTTAACCCATAGTCATTTTTACTGAATGACACTAAACCAGAGCAGATCTGGCCTACATAGGAATAATCCATATTAATATTGCATAGTTTCTGGTAACCTAACATGACCCACAACAACTCAACCCAAGCTAGTTAAGCATGGGTAGTCAGGGCGAATACACAGCGTGTCTGTATGCCGGAGGATAAACAGCTGTGTACAGAGACATTCCAAAGAATCTGGCAGAAAAATAAACTTTTCATTTTCTCTGTAATTTAGCATCGCTCAGGCCCAGGATAAAATTAGATTGCGGTCTTACTGAACTGAGTGTCAAAGCTGGTGGGCCTGCATTTACTCAACCCCCAACCCCTGTCTGTCTGTGTGTGTGTGTGTGTGTGTGTGTGTGGGTTTGAAGAGAGGAAAAAAGTTCACATTTAGGATTAATCTATGTCCAGGAAAAAATCCATTATGCAAGTTATGCAAGTGAATGTGTGTGTGTGTGTGTGTGTGTGTGTGTGTGTGTGTGTGTGAGGGCTAAGAGACTAATCAGATGTTGGGAAACCCCCCACTCCACCCCCACTTCCATCCCTTCTACTCATTCCCATCACCCCTTCAGTCAAGGAGAGCTCCGTAGTGTAAATATTAAGGTTGGAGACTGAAAGGTAATGTCTTTATATTTATATTAGATATGTAGAGTAGCTAGCATGTAATCTTAACCTGTAATATTATGTATTTAGCGTAGCTATCATGTAATATTAGCTGCGTAGAGTAGTTAGCCTGTAATATTAGCTATTTAGAGAAGCTAGCATGTACTATTAGCTAAGTAGCATTAGCCAGTAATATTATCTACAGTAGTACCTCAGCATACGAATGTCCCACCTCACGACTTTTTGCTTTAAAAAACTTTTTTTTTTGCAAGAAATTTGCCTCGGCATGCAAAGCATTTTCAGCAAACAAGTCATGCATACATCCAGTTGAATGTATGTCAAAATTAGTTTGTTTCAGTGGAAAACCAAACAAGCACATACATTTTTTTTTATTGATTGTTTTTTTGTTTTTGTTTTTTTTGTGAAGACGTAGCACCACAGTCCCAAGAATATCAAGGATGGTAGCAAGAAGAAATGGGAGCCGCTTTCAGTTTGGTTTTTAAGTTTAACTTAAGGTTAAGAGTCTTACTTCATATTTTACTTAAGTTACATGTCTTTTCTAAATGCTAGATTGCTTTAAAATGCTAAAATATGATTATAATATATTGGTAAATATTGGTAATAATTTTGGGTGGCTGGAACGGATTATCTGCATTTACATTATTTCCTAAGAGAAATGCGTTTTGCAATACAAGATTTCACCTTCAGAACAGATTAAATTCATACAGGCATGCAGAGGTACCGTTGTATGTAATGTTAGCTATAAGAGTAGCCAGCATGTAGTATTTGCTATTTAGCTCGCTAGTTAGTAATATTACCTGTTTAGAGGAGCTAGTGTGAATATTAGCTATTTACAGTAGCTAACATGTAATCATTCCAGCTAGCATCAGTCATGCAGTGGAATATTATTGATATAAAAGACTCATGTCAGATTTATATCAGCGCTTGCCATCTTCTCATCCCTCTCTCGAGGCCAAGAATCCTGGGCCCTGAGATTGGCTAAAGAGTTTTGTGACAGGCGTAAATCCCTCACTGCCATGGAAACTGAGTTACACACACATAAACAGCAGAACACACATACCCTGTAATCAACCTTAATTATCCTCCTTAATTATAACTCTCAGGGTGCTGTTGCATTTTTTATTGTCGCTTACAGTCTAGTGTGTGTGTGTGTGTGTGTGTGTGTGTGTGTGTGTGTAGCGTGTGTGTAGCGTGGGTTATTAAGTACTTTTCCATCCTGTATGTCGATCGATGTATGACAGGGATATTTTAACTTTAGGCTGGGTTTTCTCACACACAACTACACACACACACTCACACACACATTTTAAACATTAGGTGTTTTGGCAGAAGATGTAAAGGTCAGCGTTAATGCTGTTGCTATATGTGATGTTAGTATGAAGATTAACTTACACCATGTGTTTGTGTTATGGGGGGGAGGGGGTGGGGGCTCACTCTGGAATTCACTTTCATTCATAAGTGAACCACATCGTGTACACATGTAATGTGTCATGTCGGTGCGATGCGACGACTGGAGCGATTTTTCACATCAGCGAGGTCCCGAGTGTGTAATAATACTCAGTGCTTTATACTCCATGATAGTCCTGCGTCGTCCCCAATAAATAAAGAGTGTACTGATGTGATTAAGCAGGAACGGTGAGGTTAACATGGCAGGTGATAATGTCTCTGTATGTTTTATGGGTGTGTGTGAATAATTTGTATGTTATTTTAAATTGATTAACTCTTATCCAGATGTTACAGTGTTTACGCTACTTGGTCATGTGAGCGTTTTAAGTCACGTGACCTGTACGGCACCACACTGGTCATCCCTGTGCACTGCGTCATTTCACCGAGTGATGTTAGAATGACCTCAGCTGTGAAGGGAAATGCTTTCGTCGACACCCAGTCAGCGGTGGAAAGTCCGCCCGTGTGAACTTTCAGCACCTGATAAAAATGAGAGAGAGAAATTGTAAGTAACACCCAGAAAAAAAAAGGGGGGGGGGGGGGAGGTGTGTGTGTGAGTGTGTTAATGAAAACATTGCTAAGAATAAGTTCAAGAGTTTGAGTATGCTTTGAGAAAATATTCACATGATGTGATTTTAAAACGAACACACAGGGCGATAATATAACTAAAGAATCCTGCGCTATGACTGGCCAGGAGGTGTTCATTAATTCTCTATAACAGCAGCTCTGAGAATAGCTCTGGTTTATTTATTATTAGTATGCTCATTCTAATGCAACACCATTGCTATAGCAACAGATCATTAACAACACACGGAAGTGAAGTTCTTGAAATAATTAAAAGAGGTCTGTTTTTAAGCATGTAAGTAAGAAGTTTAAGCTTTTTGGTTAACACAGGTTACAGCATGGTTACTTTACAGCACGCTCGTATTGATTATTTTACAACAGCAGCATGACACACGGTGTTCAGGACAAGAAAGTCAGATATGTTGGAGACTTTCTATAATCATGACTGGTTATAAAATGTAAAAGCTGGTGTGTTTTTGGATCAGTGCTGCATGAAGTCACGGCTCGACACAGAGTATTTTAGAAATTACCAAAACAATGAGGCACGTAATCAGCCTCTCCCGCTTATACACACAGCCCTGTTTGTACAGTGAGTAAGAAATGGGACAGACGGATGGAAATGTCTCAGTAAACGACAGCCTGGTGACTTAATATCCTCAATTCTTGCTTCCTCAATCAGTTCCAGATAACCAGCTGAGATACTCGCCGTCTCCCGTTCCAGGATATCTGCGTAATCTGCCTAATGTCCAGCACTGCATTAGAAAGCTTGATCCAGTATGTATGTTGTAAAGCTTTCTGGAAAACTGACCAGATGACGAGATGATGAGCAAGAATCAGGAGATGTATACCCAGTTGGGCATTGGTGGCTCAGTTGTAGGTTTCTCACCTGCCATGTACCGAGTTTAATGTCCATCTAATGCCCAAACCCCAACCCCTGGATACATTGTGGGTTCGCGCAGGAGGGTTCTGTCAGGAAGTGGATTCGGCGTAAAAACCTCTGCCAAGTGTATGTGGAGTGGATGGTCCGCTGTTGCGACCCCTTAACTGGAGCAGCCAAAAGACTAACAACAACAACTACAGTAGTCTAAACATGAACTGTAAAAACAACCAGTATTTCCACCAGTCTTATGCTAAAGATTCCATATACGTACACAAGGACAAAACAATAGAAGATAAAAACATAATCACAGAAATAAATTGTATAAGCAAACATATAACTAAACAAAGGCAGGTGGAACAGTGGTGTAGTGGTTAGCACAGTGTCCTTGCATTTCTAGGGTTGAGGGGTTCGAATCCCACCTTGGGTCAGCGTGCATGAACAAAAACATGCAGATTAGGCTAATGGGAGTGTGCGTATGTGTGTGCTTGCCTGCTCTGGGATGGATTGGCACCCCATGCAGTTTGTATCCCACCTTGGGATAGGCTCCCCATGACTCTGTACAGGATAAGCACTATAGAAAATGGGTGAGAGTGAGCAAACAAGGACACTTACAGTAAAATATTTTAATGGCCATGTTCTGCATTAATAAAATCTGAAGAATCTTAATATACAAATGCTAAGTAACAAACAAATAAAATGGACCCTGCCAGCGACACGCCATCAGTCCAGAGTGCATATAAATCCTATGTAAGGGCGAACGCCCTGAGGGGGATAAACATTTTATTTTGGTTTCCAGATCCCTGTCTCTTGCAGACGGCGGAGCTGTGTTTATTTTGCATTTTTCAATTTTCTTTTGTTTTCTTTTTAGTTCCTAATTAATAATCCCCCATTATCTCTAAACGGGAAGGTCTATCTTCATTACGGAAGTGCTCTCACTAACTTCTATTTCATTGACCCCCTCAGAAGCCCTGCATCAGAGCTTTTATTAATATTATTACTTCTTATGGTGCGGCTCTCCAATCTACACCAGGTAACATAGATAGCTTTAGCCTGGTTATACAGCCTGTTTACACAAGTGAAACATTGCAATTAATAAATAGGTCACAATAAAAGAAAGTTGTTTCTCCAATATGGTGTAAAGGAGCTTCTACAGTTTAGCAAGATAACAGAAAGTGAATGTTCAAAGATTAAAGGATGGAGATGTGATATAAATCACAACAAGACTAGCTGTGAAAATATGCGTCATACACGCATAGTGAGGTCTGCTACTGCTTAAAGAACTGGAATTGTGTTTTTTTTTTTATCTAATACTTTGATGATAAAAATCTAAATAAAATATTATGAATATTTGTGACTACAAACAGAACATCAACAGTTCTTCAGCCATGCTAACAGTCTCAGCAATAAGGCTGAGGTTTCTGGTCAAATAGGAGCGTCCTCTGATCCTCTTATGTAGGTTTCAAGACAGGAGATCTGACCTTTTCCCCTCCAAACTGTGGTGATATAATGATTGTTAATCATCACAAAGCTGATTTGATGTTTTTGAGAAAACTAGAAAAAATAAAAGATTTGACATGAAGGTTCCAACCATGAAAACTCCTTCGGTGCCGACTCTGTCGCAAAGTGTCTGATCTTCTGCAGCAGTCTGGGCTTGGAGATTGGTGACATCCACCACAAGGAGTACTGTGAGGGGCCGATCAAAGCGCGGAGCCATGCCCCACCAAAAAATAGATAAATATGCACTTCCTCCCTGGCTGGGTTCTCACACCCCTCATACAGAGGAAATGGCTCACCACATCAACCCTGAGCTTGGAGTGCTGGGGGAAGCGTGGAGATCCAGCTCCACTTCCTGTACAGTGAGCGGCCAGCATTTCAGTGGCAGATATACACATTTATTTCCAAGCTGTAATTATATGAAGGGATTTGGAAATTCCCGTTCCCACTACTTTCTGTGATTCCTAGATCGTCTTTATTTTTTTAGCGGTTTAATGATCATATTTCTTCACGTAAGTCTTGAGTAAGTACTAAATGCCTGTTCTTTATGAATTTATCCGGATTAACGAATATTTCCTCCTGCATGAAGCGACAGCTTGGTGTGAAACACAGGCCGCTTTACAAACACAGCGCCAAGCTTGTAAAATCCTTTCCAAACAAGCCGTGGCGTTAGGGACTGCAGACAGGATTTCTAGGCTTAGCCTGTTTATTGAGATTGGACTCGTTTTTGCTCAAGTCCTGATTGAAGATCCATTACTCATCCCTGGTGCTAGCTCGTTATCCCGCCGTACACCTAGCCAATGTTTTTCTCTGGAGGAAGTATAGTTGGGTTGTTTCCTCTCGGAGATCATGAGATTAATCTCTCTGGCTCTGGCTGTGCATTAAAGATGACATTCTCCAGAAGACGCTACCAACACGCTGTGTCCTGACTCTACAGTAGCTTCCACTTTATTTTGCATTTTATAACATGATCAGCTTTACATCCCTTGTAACTGAAGTCTGTAAGTTATGTCAGTGTTTACTTAGGGAAGGAAAAGTCATGTTATGCTGCTGCTTAAGTGTTTCCTGAGCTCTCATTTAGATGATTAACATTATGGGTAGAACACATCTCACACAATATCTGGTTTAATTTAATAATCTAGATACACATTTGATTATAAAATAGCACTTGAACCAGCATGTCCATTTAGTTTGCATTTTACTGCGTCTAACTAGCAAGTGAGTTTTATAAGGTGTGACATGTCAGGCCTCCACATTACCTAGGTAATGGTAGTCATGAATGATATGGTTATTACCCAGAACATTAGCTACCTATAAGACAAGGACTTAACCTTCAACTGCCATGATGGAAAAAAATCTCCACAGTGTTGGGGGCAGGGTTATGTACCAGCCCAGGGGAGAAGTCTGAGGTGATACCGTATTTTAACTAACCCACTAGTGAAACAAAGGGTTAAAGCTAGCAGCTATGGACTCCTTCCATCAATATTAAATAAACATCTTCTTTCCCTAAGAAAAGTTCCCAATTTGAACAATTAGACATTTTTCAAAACCCTGGTAGTGTTACAGTTTGATCCAGAACTTGCCCTTCTCTCTTTTTTAAATGGATGGACAGAATGATTATGGAAGAAAATGTTTTGACTACGAGCTGGATGGACGATTATCCTCTCGCATGATGAAAACTGCGTTAGTAATTCTCTCAGCAGCTGAAAAAGAAATCAAAGTTTGGTGCAGCCTCAGCTAATGCTGACTTTTACAGATTTGGCAGGAGATGCTCAGAGATTAGCGCCTGCACTCTCCCTCACATACATACACCCGTCTCTCCTCCATGGCACGAAAAGAAGCAGCTGAGAGCCTGAAAAGCAGAAAAAGAGGGGTTGAGTAATGAGTGGAGTAGAGTCGGGGCCACCCAAACAAACGCTCAGCATTATATTATATCAGCACGGGGACAGGGGACAGGGCTGGGGGCCAGGGGCCAGGTCAAATGGTGCACCAGCTCGCTGTTGTTTTTTTTTTGCATCCTGTCAGGGAAACCAGAGTGGGCCTGTATATCTGCCCACCTGTTTGGAAACATTCTTTCTGGCCTGCGCAGATTCTGTAAAATCACAAAACATAGCAGAAAAAAAACATATGGCATTGAGCTCAGGTCTTGATCTCGAGTCACAGCACAGGTGCATCATGGGTAACACCTACTGTCTTCATGTTTAATTGTTGTGTCAGATTCACCATGACCACACCCTTCATTAATAATTATAATAATAATAATAATAATAATAATAGGAAGAAGAAGAAGAAGAAGAAGAAGAAATGTCTTGGTCACATTAAAGTGCAATATGTTTTTTTTTCTTCAAAATTCTTCCCTGGTTTCCCTGTTCTCATCTTCATGTCCATGCGTCATACACATGATCACTTATCTGAAGGTGGCAAAGATCTAATGTGTGCTGAAAGTGCACAGGGTGAAGAGGAGTGGGGAGTACATGTTTCTTTATGGTGCTCCAATGCTGCTCAGCAATTGCTTGGACTGACAGGTCCTCAGCCGTTCGAGGTGTCCAAAAGGTAGTCAGTGAACCAAGACATTATAGACGTGTCCACCTGCATTCTTTTCATCCTCATTCTTTTCTGTTCTTAGCAAGAATGATTGGATGGTGTTTGAGAGATCAATAAAAGTGAGTCCAGGTGTGAGTGGATATATGACTCCATTGTAGACGCCCAACTGCGGCATACTGCAAGGGAGCTAGAAAAGAGCTTGTGATATGAAACAGCATTAATACCTTCAAGACCTTTACGATGTGAGGGCTACTGGTCTGTAATCATTCAGTTAGGAGGGAGTTGCCTTCTTCAGAACTGGATCCAAGCAGGATGTTTTCCACAATTCTGACACCGGATCCTTTGGAAGGCTCAAGTTGGAGAGGTCCTGAAGGTTGCCACACAGCTGGTTGGCACAATCTGCATTTCAGCAGGCTGGGACTGATTCCGCCAGGCCCTGCAGCCATCTGAGTTTTTAGCTACACCAGATGTCTCTTCATTTAATCACCGTTTAATATCTTATAGTTCAAAGAATCCATTTGTACTGGCATCTTAATATTAACCTATTACAAGGCCATGCTTTCTGTGAAGCAGTTATATCTTTCCGGGAGCAGTGGAAAAAAAACAACAACAACAGAATTTCCAAAATTAAAAACAGTCATGGAAGGTTGGAAAAACTCAGATTAAAGCCTCCTGTCAATAATATATTTCTTACTTTTTTAATAAAGCCAAGGGAAATTATTTAGGAACTTGAATGGGACGTTAATGTTCTTGTACAATAATTGATTGTAGATAATAATCGTACTCTGGAGAAACTGATGGTCTGTTATTGATTTTTTTCCCTGGGAACTGGTTTTGATGAGCAAGTGCATTTTTTTAATGATGGGCTGCTGGCTAATCACTACTGGCAATAAAGTGAGATCTTCGACTGATTAAATATTTAGTCCAGTATCAATTCTATATTCAGACTATTAAATTGTATTAAAATCTCTTTCCAATGGACTTATACTAGAACATTTCGCCATGGACAGTTCTTAGTCCATGTCATGTTTTGGTGGACTCAAAACTCAAAGTTGGACTGCTAAGCAGGAAAATGCCTTGCAGACAATTGGTTCACAATCCAGGTCATGAGTGGGTCTCACCCCCTGTCCTGCATAGTTTAGTGTTTCCCTGCTCTATCAATTCAGAAAAAAGTTGTTAATTAATTGATTAGTTAAATCAGGTGTATTCAGAGCTGAATAAACACTAAAATGTGAAGTGCATGGGATCCTTCATGAATTCCTCGAAGACGAGACCTGGAAACTACTGGTGTAGACCAGACAAATACCATTTTTGTTGTATAGAAAACATTTTAACTTGGATCACTGGTTCCTCTTCCAAAAGTCGACCTTCACAAGTCATACTGTAGGTGGCTTGAGTTGCCTCTTCCTTGTGCAGATAGACAGATAAGACATGGATGTCCTCCACTCCGAATTTCAATCTTAAATGTACAGGAGAACAGATACAAAAAAGGATAGTGAGGTTCAGGAGCTTTCAGACACCTTGAAGGTATTTCAAAAAGAATCGCCAGGAAAGGTAAACTGGTGCAAGAGTGAAGCTTTATGGATAGGGCAAAATAGTGGCTTTTTGGATATCTGGAGGTTTCAAAAGGAAGACATATAGTTTAAAAGTTTTGTTTATCTATGCTAAATTTTAGAAATAAATTTTGGAGGGATTGGTGGCTTTTGTGCAATATTCTAAGGGATTAATGACTGCTGCCCAGCTGGTGAACGTTTGATCTGTAAGTGCAGGATTTGAACGGCTTGCCATTTCAGGAAGGAGCCCAAGGTCTGGTTGATCTTCTTCTTCTTTGTCTTTGGGCTGTTCCCTTTCAGGGGTCGCCACAGCGAATCATCTGCCTCCATCTAACCCTA
>JAQQZS010000001.1:992258-1005751 GCA_030068045.1 Platyallabes tihoni
GATGGGCTAGCAAGAAGTAAAAGAGTTGAGAGAAAAGTGAAAGAGAAGTGACATGTGTAAAGGAGGAGTAATAGGAGCGAGTAAAAGCGAGTAAAAATGAGAGAGGTGTGAGAAGAATATAGAGGGGTGAGAAGGGTGAGAGAAAAGCGAGTTAGAGGTGAAAGGGAAATGAGTGAGAATAGTGTTGGTTAAGTGAGAAGTGAGAAAAGTGAATGGAAAGTGAGAAATGAGTGAAAAGTTAAAGAAAACGTGAGTGAGAAGTGAATGAGAAGTGGAAGGAAATAAGTGAGACGTGTGAAGTGAAAGGGGAATGAGTGAGAACAGTCATGGGTGAGTAAGAAGTGAGAGAAGTGAGTGAGAAGTGAATGGAATGAGATGTGAGTAAGAAGTGAAAAATGTGAGACATTAGTGAAAAAAATGAGTGAAAAGCGAGAGTTAATGAAAAGAGAGATGGGTGAGAAGTGAGTGAGACATGAGAGGTGAAAGAAAAGAAGTGAGAGAGGAGTGAGAAATGAGTATGAAGCAAGAGATAATTAGTAAAGACCCTAAAAGAAGTGAGTGAGAAGAAAGAAAAAAGTGAGAAGTGAGTAAGAAGGAAGTAAGAAGCAATTGCAGAAGTGAAGACCCTAAAGCAAGAGACACTAGAGAGGGGTGAGAGAGGGCTTGTAAAGTAAGTGTGCTGTAGAACGTGTGTGTGGTCCTGCAGACACACGTTTTCCTTCTATCTGACCCCTCCCATCCTCTCTCTCTATCTCTCTCATTCTCTCTTTGAACAACAGATTGACCTCTGAGAGAAAGGCTTGTACATTTGCAGCATTTGAAGCATCTTACACTAGATTTATCGGGAATAATCAGTACAGTGCCTGGAGTCGCCTCCCTAAAAGCCGAGACATCAAAGCGGACCGTTTTCAGAAGAAAAGTTAATTCTGGATGTATGTTTTATGTCCCTGTGCTACAAAACACATCCCACTAACATCTGTTTCTGATAACACAACTGAGAAGTTGTGTGAACTTTAAGCTGTAAATCCCGATCTGCTTTCATCTTTCAGCACAATCATCTATCACTAGTCTACGCTTTGCTTCGGCTCGGAATTAAAATCCTAACCTGACATTTTGACCTGAGCAAAGGCGATGAACATGGGCCAAATCCTAGTGCTAACAGAAAGAGTCACTGTATTATGGGATAAACACACACATAGGTCTGAGAACTGCAGGAGGAGGAGCTAATCCTGTTAAAGGATATCTGTCAGATCTCTCAGACAGCTGGGTGTTCCTGCACATCTTCATGTCAGTTATCTTATCTCTCTCTCTCTCTCTCTCTCTCTCTCTCTCTCTCTCTGTTTGATTTCCAGCTGCTGAACTTGCCGCTTTTCACACAACGTGACTCTTAACGTAAACACTGGCTGTATGTGGTCAGCGAGGCTTCTTATTTTCATACAGTTATTTAATTAAAGCACAATCACCAAAAGCACATAATATTATTGGAAACTAACCAAAACTTAAATTCTAGATTCTAGATCTAATTTCATGAATGTGGTTATGGGTTGCCTGTTGTCATCACCAACATCTCATCATCTACTGATGACACTTGACCATACCCTCTACTGCACCTGACTCATGCCAGGGTTGACTACATCTGTTGATTCTAGTTGACTCCAGACTTTTGAGGAAAGGAACTCTCTCCACCCTGATTTAATAAATGTAAACAACTGAAGTGCTAGATACCAGTGTGTGTCCTTCATGCGGTGAAGCCACTGGAGCAGGGTTTGATCTCTGATCAAGCAGATGGATGAGGTGGGGACTAATTGTCTCCCTCATTCTATGCCTCTACCTCCTGAACTTAATACTGATAATGAGAACAAGTTGATAAACATCCCCATTCACAACTTCATCAGGTGTGCAGTTCCTGAACCTACACTCTGATTCAGGCATTCGGGTACAGTTGAATGGTCTCCACTAAGGCCTCTCTCCAGGCTTATCTCTGCCAAAAAAAAAAAAAAAAATGAACCACTGGTAGAAAATCTTTCATGCTACCTGTATGTCTGCAGGTGATACAGGACCATGCCCCTACTTGGAAATATTTTGTGGTTTATACCTGACAATCTGCTCAACTGATATAAAACCAGACAGTTTCTTTTCTTCCCCACTACAAGAGCTCTATATCTGTGACCACCTCAGGCTACTATGGCATTGCTGGTGCAGGAAATAGCAAGACAAACATCACTGTCCTGTGTGTATTATCAGCTTTGTGTGTTTCACTGTCCTTGTCATCTTGTAGTCTTTACACACTAAGATGTTCCTCCTGTCCTGTTCCTGAACCAGATGTTACTGTAAGCTGTTCCTCATTGGCATAAACCCTTCTGTCAAACAACAGCACTTGGGACACACAGCCTCAGGCTAGTTTCTATGCTGTGCTGCTCTGCTCTGCTCTCTCCACTTTGTATGTCTTTTCTTGGGCAAAAGTGAGAACAGATGTACACCTGCAAGTAATTGAATGAGAGCATGGCTCGTGCTACTCCGTCGCTCCTCTTTGATCAAGAGAAGATTATTGGTCGCTAACAAGGCCCAAAGTAAGGGGAATGTGCGGATCAAATTTGACAGCTGCAGAACCAGCACTATTTCTGGTTTTGTTTCTTTCATAGACCAGTGATGATTTCTTTATTTTTAAGCCAATCTGTTTCATCCATTGTCTGGATTAGGAAGAGAAAAATGCCACTTGTGGACATAGCTAGCTTCTAAGGATGGCTAATTAAAGACAAATGAAAAAACAAACTTATCAGTGCACTGAAACTAGGTTTTTCATTTGCATTTTCATATTCTTTTCAGCTTCAATCTCAGGAGCTCCATCTCTGCTACTATCTTCCAAGCTATTTTTATTTCTAATGTGTTTAATGTGAGTTGATTATGAGACAGGAGAAGATGAAACTATGGGGACTAATAGCAAATTATTTTAGGGAAACTGTGTTTGTTGGTACTGTATGTGTGTTGTGGGGAGTTGTTGTGATTAATTGCCCAGCTGAGCGACAAGGTGACAGCAGATATTAACATCTCCAAAATAGTCACGCAAACATGCCTCACACTGCCATAAATCTCTGCTCATAATATACACTTTTATTTTTTACCTAGAACATTGTGTCCATAATTTATAAAGCAAAACACAAGCACACAAACTGTACATTGCAAATATTGCAAAACACAAGCACACAAACTGTACATAGCAAATATTGCTGTTTTGGTTTTACACTATAAAACAAAAAACAGCAATATTTCTGTATGTCTAAAAATTAAAACTTGTAAGCATAATCATGATCATAATTACTTCTGCTCCTAAATATCTTGGCTAAATTTCCCAGGCCAAATTGTCAGAGCTTAACTTTGAAAAAAGTTACAACTACAGTTTTAACTTTTAAAAGTTCTGGGCTTAGTATTCTCATATTCAGCTTCTGGGGATACAGTTCTAATCGTAGTTTCCTGGCTTTATGAGCTGAAGTGTCTGGAATTCCCAAGCTTACATTTCTAGTCTTGAAGTCCCAGAAAAAAAGAAAATCCTGGGAAAATAAAAGATTATTGGTTAAAATATTTTGAGGTTACATTCCTGGGGTACAACCTCTGTGGTAAATATCTTGGGTTTAACCCCTAACATATGTAACATATTGTCACATATGCTTTATGGCACAGTGGAATACTTTTCCTCACCTATTTTAGCCTGTTAGGAAGCAGGTCATATTAGCAGGTCATATTATCGGGGCAGCAGTGGAGTCTAAAACCCTCTTGAGCAGAGAGGGTTAAGGGGCTTGGCTCCATGGCCCAAAAGTGGCAGCCAAGCAGTGCTAGGGCTTAAACCCCTGACCTTCTAATTAGTAACCCAGAACCACTCTGGCCACTAGTGCTAAAGTCCCAGAGCTTAAGTTCTTGTGTTAAATGTCCCTGGGATAAAGAACATAGGATTAGACTCCTGTTCCTAAACTCCTTGGCTAACATTTCTGTGCTGAAATCATTTGTCAATTATTTGTCTACTGTAAGATAAAACATTTAACTTTTATTTCCTTTTCTAAATCCAAGGCTAAAACTCCTGGATTTATGTTCACAGCCTAAAGGTTTTAAGTTTCTTATGAATGTTCCCAAGCTCAAAATTCCATGTATACTATGGACAGTCAAATTCTTTATTCTTCACATATCCCAGCTTTTTGTAGGTAGGCTGAGGTCAGAGTGCAGGGTCAGCCATTATTCAGCACCCCTGGAGCAGACTGGGTTCATGGCCCTGCTCAAGGGCCCAACAGTGGCAAACTGGTGGAGCTGGGGCTCGAACCACAAACCTTCATATAAGTAACTCAGAGTATGAGCCACAAATCTTCTAGATTCCTAGGTTGAAATGTCTAGACAAAATGCACTTCCTTGGTTTCTTGTTTTCTTAGTAACAGTCTCTTGAATCTTTAATCTGGGATAAAATCCCAGCACATACAATATTGGTCCTACATTCCTTGGTTTAAAATTTTAGTTCTTGGCTAACATTGTTGATCCAAAAAGTCTGAGTTTGTGTGCTAAACTTCTTGATCTTAGGTTTAAGGGCTTCTTTTGTGGATGTTCCATGATAAAATACATGGGTTTTTTTATGCCTGGGATTTTGAGGTCATTTCCAAAGATTAAATTATTGGGATTATATTGATGGGTTAAAATGGTTGATCTTAGGACCTCAAGTTTTTGTTCCTCATGTAAAAGCATTGTATTTAGACTCCTAGTCTTAAATTACTTAATCTTAAAGTTTCTGAAATAAGATTCCTTGTGTGTGGCTTGATTTACTTAGATAACATTTCCTGAGTTGAAATCCTAGTTTGGGGTTTGAGCTAGGCTGAAGTTTGGAATCTTTTTGTGAGTAAGAGTGAAGAGATACCAGTCTACAATAAACTGTTTGGACCGATGTATTCAGGATAATGTTTTTTATCCAGGAAATATTTTTAACCAGGAAAGTTTTTTTTTTTTTTTTTTAGTAACTTCATGAGCTTGGTGTTTCTACAAAGTTTCTAATCCTAATGATCTTGAGATAAGATTCCTTGGATAAAGCTTTAAGATTCCTGGTTTTAAACTTATTGGTTTAATCAACCTGTCTAAGATTTGAGCTGAATTTCCAGGAAATAACCACTGGGGTAAAGATGTTGGGATAAGGGTCCTGGGCTTAAGCACTTGATTTTAACGTTCTTAGGATAATGCATATATAGGTACCTCATCCTAAAATCTTTCTGGACAAAAATTCTTGATGATCAAGTGATTAAGTGTAGAGCCATATACATAGTTCTTTCCTTGTTTGAGGCATCGACGCATCGGTGGAGTCAGTGAGTCATGGAAGTGAAGTCACTGTGTCGTAAACTCAGCTTCAACTCTCATTACTCTGTTCATACACATTTTATTCCCATTCCCATTCTGGAATCCCATGATACTGATCTACTGGGTGCTGTCATCACGTAGAACATGCTGTTGTTTTCATCCAGCGTAATGGCTATCCCCGTTCTTATGTAGCTTTTGTAGGTGACTATTAGCACTGTTCACGTTAAAGCAGTGGTTTTAATAACGCAATATTAAGGAGGCAGTAAATTATGCGCCTCGTTTCCCCTCACAGCTGGAGCAGGCCTCTCCATCAGTGCAGTGACTAGAGGAAGGAAAACATTTCCGCTCCTTCATCAATTCCTTTAGCTTTGAGATAATATAGAGAGAGATTTATGACATGAAAAGGGAAACAGATTATTAAAAGAACACTGATAGGAAAAGCTAGCACTCTGGCCAAAAATGTTTATAATGTGACAGTTTTCATTATGAGTAACGTGCATGCTTTTAATTCATTGTGCTCTTCTTTATTATGACTTTATTTGAAGTCAGACATCCTGACACAGTGCTCCGAGGCCCTAATCTTTATCGATCTGCTGATTAATAGCAACAAAAATGAACATCAGATGTGGGTTTGATGCTGATGCCAAGAAGAGGCGACTATTTACTGTATTAGCATGAAATCTGTAAAGACTAGCATCTGGAATGCGGACTTTATTAAAATAAATTCCAAGAAATAATGGTTGTTGGGAAACCTCCGAAGAACATGTGTTTTGGGAAGATGCAGAAAGATAACGAGTCACTTTAAAACAACTTACTCAGCTAACGCCTATTAAAGGACCCGTTGAGGCTTTAGACATTAGCTACAAACAAATGAGAAACTTGAACACACTGACATGTCATTTGTGGTGTATTATGGGTAATATGTATACTCCCATAGCTTGCTAGAACACTCCTTGATTTGATCTGCATGATTTTCCCAAAATGGTAAATCAAGGCGTAATTCCTTTTCTGTGATAGTCAGCTAATTATATTTCTAGCTTGTGGTTAAAATGTTAGCCATCTAACTCTTCCTAAGCATTTACTGTTTTGCAGAAGAATAACTGCATGGCGATGAGGTGCAGTGCAAATTTATGACTTTGGATGATCTCAGCTTGTGCATATAAAGGTATCCAGGAGATCCTGGTGTTCATCTGTGGAACTACAGCTTCATGGAGTATGTGACATGTTGAAGAGTTAGCATGACTGCGTAAGGTCATGCTGGGTTGTAGGTTTAGTTGTTTGTTCTAACAAGGCTTTTTGAGAATAATGGACTGCACATGAGACATGACTTTTACAGAAGGCATTTGCAGTTCTGTCTTGATTCAGAATGTGAAAAAGGAAAAAAAAAACGGAGAGAGCGTCACTCTTATAAAACAGCATGATGTGCCAGCACACATTACGGTTGTGTAAGCTAAACCTAGCAATCTGCTTCTCTAGCCTAATCCTATACTGTTTGCCTAGCGTTGCTAGCAACACCATTTGATTGGCTCGCTACCACAAAGACGCCAAAGGCAGCACAGCAGGGGAGGTTTAATGTTCAGCATTTTTAGCATTCAGCATCACAAAACCGCTAGCACGTCTGAAGGTTAAAGACTGGGTCAGAGATATCGCCTTCCTCTACAAACACGACGGATTTGTAGGCATTAATCCCCGCAATTGTGACTTTGCTGTCTTTGGCGAGGTGTTAGAACTCTGTGCCGAAATGAAACACAGCAGACTGCCGCTGCTGCTCCTGCTGCTGCAACGTGTCAGGGAAGGTCGCTAGTTTCGCTCTGTTGCTTCGCACCACCATGCTAATCCACCAGCATGCTAGTTTGTTTTTGAAATCAAACAAAGAAGGCACACCTGTGATAGCAAAACGCACCTGTAAATATGATAACACCCATGGATATTATTGTATAGCAAGTTTTATAGTCCATCACTTCTGAATGGAAAATACTTTAATGCCTCCTCCTGTCCTTATCTTGTGTTTATTCATGGGGCATGTCTTGCTAATAGTAGTAGTAGTAGTTGTTGTAGATACGTGTTAGCAACCATACCATCCTGCACATAATTTTTTTTCCAATAATTGCATGCTGGAGAATAAATAATGGAAGTGTTTTCTTTAGGAACAGGGTTGAATTTGCTTGAGTTGTCAGTCATATAATGTGTCTGAGGAGTAATCTCAGATATTATCCTGTTGAGGAATTTATATTTACAGAGAAAGCTATGTATTTTAAAAAAAAAATATATATATATATATATATATATATATATATAGCTTCTATTAAAGGAGGCGTCACTGATTCTAATACGTTAGATTTTGCTGTTAAATTCAGCAGAATATCTGAGTGATACATGTAGGTGTATAGGGTGTTTGTTCACATCCCTGGACAACAAGTAAAGTGGCTCAGACCACTCCACACAACACTTTTCCAGCCAATAAGCAACAAGGATGCATGAGTCAAAAACTAAATCACTGCACACTGCTCTTCTTTCGTACAAATCACAAGTGGGGCATATATTTTGCTTGCACTGCAGTTACAAATAAATTGATGTAACACGTGCACAGCACTGACTTGGGAGACAGTAAAGACAGTAGAGCCTTAAACGGAAAGCGCTGATACGACAGTGCGGCCAACTGAAGTTTTAACATAACATAATAAATTGTTTGACTCATATACAGTAGGTACATTAGTAATATACATTAAAGGAAATATTCAGGAACATCTTTCTTATGATTTAACAAGAGTTACAAACCCATCTAAGGAAAAAGTTTTGATATTCCGACTGCTTTCCACTTATTTCACCCATACATCATACCTGCGTTGTACTACTTATCTTCATCCTTATGAAAATAATGATGATGCTGTCTGCTTCACTGTTCTCAAACATACCAATTTAACACACCTGCATTTTGAATACCACCTGTGTCATTTCCTGAGCAACAGCTGATGACGGCATGATGAACCGTTCTACTAGTGTCCTGTCCTTGGCCAGGACAGTTTTACAGTTTGGTTTATGCCTAAGCTCATCAACAAGACCCTGGAAAAGGTATTTTAATGACAACAATGTGACTTAATGCTCCTGCTTTTTCGATCGAAAACACTTTGTGATTTAATGGCAGAGACTAAGCTGACTCTGTGCTGTCACTCGGTTATGAATTTTCAGGAAAGAAAGAAAAAAAAAAGAAAGAAAAGGGGAAAAAAGGCATCTCACTGCATGTGCATCTGCGTGCCTCTGTTTACCGCTTGCGCTCTGTTTCGTGACTGTCTTTCCAAGTCTGCGCCAAGTCTCAAGCCACATTTTTAAAACCGCCTGTTGCTCCGGTTGTGAGATTGCTTTATTTTCTCCTTACCAGTGCTGGAATTTACATCAGTTGTACACTTGGTGATACATGTGTGACATAAATATCCATCAACCAGGAAAACATGTGCGTCTCTATGAGGGCAGAACATTCTGGGTTAAATGTTCCGGAAAGAACGAATTAGTGAACTGATCGGAAAAATATCCTGTTTTTGAGTATACGTGCCATACCAATAGCGAGCGCTGAGAATGTGGGAATGAGGTAAAGAGAACTGAGCGAGTGTCTTAATGAGACTTTAATGAAAATCCACTTGGATTTGGTTTTGGTAAAACACAGGGTTTGTATCTGTCGCACTGTCTGTTCACTTAAGGCAGACCCTCTTAGCTCTAAGTTTGACCTCTTACATGTTTTACTAATCATGCTCATTTAGCTGATTTGCAAATTAGAAGCAGGTCTGAGTTATTTTGGGCTTTGTGGCAGGGGTGGGAGTGGAGGTCATGGTGGTAGTGGACTCTTCCATGATGAATTTGGAAGATGTAGTGTGGTAGATTCCAACACCACCATCTCTTTTTATTACTCCAAAGAAAAAAAACTTGCATATTAAAATCTTTGGTTTGACTTTTATTTGTTCTTTTTATTGAACATTTTCAAACTCTATTAAATTAATTGTTTTCTTGAAACAATTGTCCATGTAAGAAACTGGAAGCAAGTAAGTTAGTAAAGTTCCTTAGACTTAAGGATGTTTGAGATGTTTTTCCCAGAGCATTTATAAAGGCTAGTGCCATCAACATCAACGTACCATAACATAAATTAAATGTAATACAGTTGAACTCAATTCTAGTGTAATTCAAACCTTGTAGATATCTGACCTGTCTCACATAGTTATGAAGGTATTAAGTCATATTTTTGAGTGATTTGAATTATGCACATGTAAAATAATCAAACACTTCAGGGTAGTACCAGTACCAGTAGTATTCAGCTTCATATTGATGATTATTCACTAATAACAGTGTGTCGTATTTCTTGCTTAACTCTGCATTGCTATCTTATATACCCTTGTTATGTTAAATATATTAACGGTGAGTAAAAATGGCTGAACTAAAAGAGAACCATCCACACTTTGGCTTGGTCACAGGTAAGTAAAAAAGCTGTCCAGTTGCCTTTTAGGCAACAGTGAGTGTCCATGGGGGTATTTTCATACATTTTCCCACAGACCGCCCCATCCGCACTGGGACAGCCAGCTGATCTTATCTGTACTTCGCTGTTTACAGAGAGTTAAAACAACCTGAAACCCCCCCCTGTAGCACTCCCTGCTTACACAGTGGTCTCTTCTCATTTAACAGCAAAATTAATGTTCAATATGCACAATCCAGGTATTCCTCATCTCACCAATGAAAAGGTAATGTTTTAAGTGGCATGATAAGAGGCAAGTTCAATAAGGTAACAGAATACCAGATAAAAATAGTGAGAGAGAGAAAAGAAGATGCACAACAAAAGGAGCAGGGCTGTCATTAATCATATTAGTTCAGACTTACAAACGTTTATATTTGACTTCAACATGAAATGACAGTTTAAGGTGAAGTAGCGGCGAGTCTTAACAGACACAGGATTATCTCTTCAAGAGGAAACAAGCCGAGCTGATCCACCCAGTAATTGAAAATAATCACTGCTGATGTTCCACCCAGTGACTTTCTCATTACAACAGACAGACATAATTTTTAGAATTTGTATCACTTTTAAACATAATAAATGTTTCATGTCCACATGAACTGGACAACATGGTGTGTGCTTTAATCAAGTTAAGGGGATTGAATGGAATGTATGATTGTGGGACCTTTTCTTTTGAAACTTTTATCAAGCCCTGCGACCCCTACTTCATAATTCTCTATCAGAATGTCCCCTGACCTCCAATACCTCATCAATTGCAATAACAGACTGACCTCTGTCCCCCACAACCTCGTCAATCTTTATTAAACTGACCTTGACCTACACTACCTCATCAATCTATATCAGACTGCCCTGTGACCCCTACTTCTCCACCAATGTACATCAGACTGCCCATGCTACCTCATTAGTCTATATCAGACTATCTCTGGTCTCCACTACCTGATCAATATTTATTAAACTGGCCCCTTATACCCACAACCTCATAAATCTATATCAGACTGCCCATGCTACTTCATCAATCTTTAGTAAACTGCCCCTTGACCTCCACTACCTCATCAATCTATATCAGACTGCCCTTGACCTCCACTACCTCGTCAATCTATATCAGACTGCCCTTGACCTCCACTACCTCGTCAATCTATATCAGACTGCCCTTGACCTCCACTACCTCGTCAATCTATATCAGACTGCCCATGCTACCTCATCAATATTTATTAAACTGACCCCTGACCACCACAACCTCATCAATCTATATCAGAGTGGCCACACTACCTCATTAGTCTATATTAGACTGTTTCTACTAACTCATCTACCTTGATACACCACCTAACCTCCACAACATCACTCTATATTGGACTGCCCCTGACCTCCCCTACCTCATCAATATTTATTAAACTGTCCCCTGTCCACCACAACCTCATCAATCAATTGATATTTTCATGTGCAGTATGTCATTGTGGACTTCATAAATTATTCAGAAGAGAAAAATATAATATTAATTTGCAGAAGTTCGTTACCATAGATGCTGTACAAATATGTGATTCCCTTTGTATTTAGTGGCATTTGCTAGCATTAGTGTTAGCGTTAGCTCATTCAGTGCATCTGTTGCAGATGAGATGATGCTATGAAATATGATGTACTTTTTCGAATCTCAAATTGTATTAAATGGCATGCTTGTGTGCTCTGTCGAATGTACAATCCTTTTGTTCTATACGACAAGCAGTGCTCTTGATCAGGGGTTAGAGGGGTTTGGGATACAGCCTTGTGTTAGAAGCTAGATATTTGTGAACAGAACAACACGGA
Source organism: Platyallabes tihoni (assembly GCA_030068045.1). Taxonomy (NCBI): domain Eukaryota; kingdom Metazoa; phylum Chordata; class Actinopteri; order Siluriformes; family Clariidae; genus Platyallabes; species Platyallabes tihoni. Next base: position 1,003,876 of record JAQQZS010000001.1, read on the forward strand.
TGGTTCAGAGGCAATTGTAAATGATTTAGTAGAAGCGATAACTAAGGCAACAGTGATTTGTTTAAGATGATTTAATGTTAACACGTGTTTTCATACTGAAGTGCTTCTATGGTTGGGTTTGTATGTGGGTTTTGGCACTGGCATCCACTAATAAACAGCCCTTTAGCTATCCAAAAGTGAACGGGACCAAGGTGGATGGACCTCATGACCTCATGAGCAAAGGTCAGTTGATTGAGTTGCACAGGATGCAGGAGACAGGAGGTGAAATTGAGGGACCAAACCACATAAAGTGTATTAATAAGATGTTGTTCCTGCTCTACCTGCATGAACAGCTAAATCCCAAACATGGATTTTAGATTATTCCAAAGTATATCACATAAGATGTTGCTGAAGAGCACTGCTTATGGCATCACTAATAACTCCTGTAGGTGTTGCGATGGAAATGTTGAAGGTGTATATAAAAAATGGTAAATAGTAAAGATGATCAGTCAGAAGAAGGCTGCAGTGAATCCAAAAACATGCAAGAAAATTAAAAACTTTCTCTTATAAGTGATCTGAAGAAAAAAAAAAAGGCTTAAGGCATGTCTTTTTGTCATGAGAAATATTGGGTCAGAAAGTTATGGCTCCACCACACACCCTTCTGTAAATATCACATTTAATGTAAGACATATTGAATGAAGGAAAAGTGTTTGATCATGTCAAGCTTTCAAGCAGAAAATAAATATATCAATGGACGTGGCCAGATCTTGAACTGAAAGCCAAGCTGAGATGAGTTTCTGGCAGTCTTAAGTGTTTTCTCCATGCGGAAAGCTTGTGTGTGTGTATGCCTGCGTGTGTGTGTGTGTGTATGCGTGTGTGTGGGTCTGTGTGTGTGTGAATTTTGGGTCAAGTAGACTGCATACTTCTTTTTCCTGTATAAATTTCACATTTGCATGGAAAAAAATCGGCCTTGCGTGTTTGGATCCAGCCACCGAAAGGAAATCATCCAGTAGCTGCTGTTCGTGTAGATATATGCTGTACAGCGGGCGCGCCTCCAACACACACACCCACACACGCACACCACTTAAAAACAGACAGAGATTTTAAACAAATTAGAGCTGGCCCTGGGCTTTTCGGGTTTGCTAAGTGGCTGTTTTGATGTGCGTCTCTGCTTTCCTCCGTCCCGGGAAAGCCTCTGATCGGAAACATGCAGCTGGAGAGTGATCTGCTGTTAAGGAAGGGATCGTGAAGTGTGTATAAACTCGGGTAGCGTCTCGGTTTCAATCAAATCGATGGTTTCCATGCGGATGAGTTGTCTTTCCCATAGTCTCAGAGATGTTCTTGTTGTTTCCTTTTGTCTGAAAAGACAGCACGGAATCAAATTCCAGATCTTAACTAACACATCTCAGACCAGATTTACTAAAAGGTGGCGGCATTTCAAGGGCCAGAGATTATGAATTATGAGAGGATAGGGGTGATAGGTCAATAGGTGAACCAAATCTCATGTTCCACAAAGAAAGGTGAAGAAATTCTCAGGTTGCTCCACTTTGTCACGCTCTTATACTGTACTTCAAGTCATATATTTCTGGCCACAGCTGGTGCACATCAGTGCATGAGGTATTTATATCTCTCCTGTCTTGCACTGGTTTAGTAAATATAACCTGTAAATACAGTATGTGTAAATAACAACAAGAGCGTTTTATTTTCTGTCTGACTGTCTAGCTCACTAAGAGAATCATGGATGTGATGCTAGTCCGTCACATGTCACCATCCGCACATTTACATTTACATCATTTAGCACACACCCTTATCCAGACTGACTTAAGCACTATTCGGACGGGACTAGTTTTCCAAACGACGTTTGAGTTTGAATTTTTTTCAGACGACGTCTGTCATT
>JAQQZS010000001.1:1012980-1040203 GCA_030068045.1 Platyallabes tihoni
ACTCTCATTGACTCCTATGTGTAGAAAACCCTCGGCGCTTCATCCGCGCTCACCGGACGCTACGAACGGCAGAAAAATGCTCGATTTTAACGTCCGTGTGAACAAGGCCTTATTGTAGCTGGTTTGTGGTTGGAGACATTATCTAAACAATCTCCATATTTACTCTTTTAGATATTCTTTCTCATCACTTCGTGACACTGCTGTGTCTCCAGCATATCTGTGGCATTCTAATATGGAAACACGGCTTGGAAGAAATTACACTCACAGCTTGGTAGCAGGACCTGAGCTACCCGGATCGTGACCTGGGAGTGACCAGAGCAATGAGTTGACTGGCTAAAGAGCCAGTATGTCTGGGATCACTGGTTGAGAAACTGGTGTATCTGGGATGATTGGTTGTGTGGAATCATTGTGATGGATTAGTGTGTCTTAGATACTTGGTTAAGGTACTGGATCATTGACTGGTGTGTGTGTGTGTGTGATCAATAGTTAAGAAACTGATGTGACTGGTATCACTGATTGAAAGACTAGTGTGTCTGGGATTATTGATTGAGTGACTGGTGTGTCAGGGGTGACTGACTTTGAGACTGGTGTGTCTCCGATCACTTGTGATGGAGTATTTTCTTGGGTTTCTGTTTGATGGACTGAAGCAGGTAGGACAGTACATTGAGGAACTGGAGTAGCTAGCAACCCTGGTTAGAAAAATGCTAAAAATAAGAGTTGAGGTACTACAGTGACCATGATAATGGGTTTTCTTGACTGGGAATGTGGGCAGAGGGACTGGAGTGACCAGGATAATGAGTTTTCTTGACTGGGAATGTGGGCTGAGGTACTGGAGTGACCGAGACCACAGGTTGAGAGATTGAAGTGGTTGGAAATGTGTGTTGAGGATTGGAGCGACTGTTGAGTCAATCAGGAAGTCAGACAGGAAAGTTATTCTTGAACCAAAGTACCAAGAGAATCTTCTCTTTTGTATAATTCAGTTCGTTTCTAGCAGATGGATACTGTATTCAAACCATGTGTGCGTGCATGCATATGTGTGTACGTGTGTGGGTGTGTGTGTATTTGGAAGTATTTATAGCTTCTCCTTTGACACAGTACTGCAATGGGGGGAAATTTATTTATGAAATAAAAATGTTGCCAAGCCTGCACCTCTTAAACACAAAACACTAAGAATGTGCCAAAAAACCCGGAGGCCTCTGATGTGGTGGCTTCATCTGAGGGACCGCCGATATTCAGCAGTAATGAAGAAACCAAATGCTGAGTTTGTTTTTTATAGAGTAATATGTTTATGCATTATTATTATTATTATTATTATTATGTTTTTCCTGAAGGGAAAACTTTGACCTGAGTTGCTGAATACAGTATATACTATAATTCTCTCAAACGTGATAAAATGTCAGTAATAGATTGTTCATGTTGGTGTTGATTTCTGACACACACACTTCCCTCCACCTGCCTCGCTTATTTTATTGCCTGTTTTTTTAACCCTCCTGAGCTCACTTGTTTTTCCAGGTTGTGAGGGACGAATGAGAGCGAGCACAGGTACTTAACAGCAATTACAACCAGCTGTGGAGGAACAGGTCTCCACACTGTCTCATCACTCTTTCCAAATGTGTTTTTACCACCTGAAAGAGAGCTGGGAGTCGGTGTGGAGTGACATGATGCATATGGAGAGGGGTAAACACACAAACCAATAGTGCAAATCTATCTATCTATCTATCTATCTATCTATCTATCTATCTATCTATCTATCTATCTATCTATCTATCTAATATATTAAACTAATCTATCTTGTCAATTTTTTGCACGAGTCAGTTAAGAAGAGGGTGCGAACATCGTAACTTCAAATACTTCATATTATTTTTATTACAAGTGACAATAAAAAACAAACCTAAAACATGAATTTTTGTTTCAAGATGTGGTTATGTATGTGTGTTTGTGTATTGTCTGTGTTAAGCATCTGAGAGGACAGGACAGTTGAGGACACACTCCGTAGGCGATGGTGGCATCGCTAAGGTCTGGGAACAGGAGGCCTCTGGGGGATTGTTTGACGACGATAGTGGTTCAGCGTGTGCCAGAATGAAAAGGAGACGTCTCCGAGTTCAGGGTTACAGAGGACCGTATTCACATCATCAGGACATCATGACCACACCTGAACTTACGTCTCTTGTTAATCGCTTTACATTGATGCTGTTTACAGTGTGATATTTAAACTTTAAATGTGTGTTAGAGCTGTGCTCATTGGGGATTTGCTCTGAGACAGACTATCTTACCTCTACAGGAAGGCGCATTTATTAATATTGTTTTATTTTTTATCTTTCTGCAGCCACTTCCTGTTTGATGAATAACCCCATTCCATACTTAATCAAAACAGGGTCATGGCGAAACCTTATGCACTATAAATGATTAGTGTCAGCATGTATTTTTCTATACTAAAAAAAAAAAAAAAAAACAAGATGAGGTTCCACCTCTTTCTTTCCTCCTCTGAGCAGCGTAGGCGTCACAAATCATGAACAATTGTTCCTGGAAACTAGTTAGACGAAACACCTATCCCAGTCCCAGCATCTGTTCTGTATTGTACACCTGGTGCCTGTTTTTTTTCTTTTAATTGAATTCTTAATAGTTTTTTCAGACTTCAGGTAGTCCAGGAACATGATCAGGCAGCTCATCTTTCTGTTTAAAACAAAAGAAAACAAACACTATCATTTCTGACATAGTGATAATTCCTCAGGCCAATGCTGTTTCTTTCATCATTATCATGTGCTCAGGTGCTTCACATTCTTCGTGTCGTCTGTTCTTATTGTCTTTTATAATTATATATAATATTCCATCCTAAAATAGGTCATGCCTGAAGGAAGGGCTGCTTTTACATGGTGTTTTTAAATGCTTCCTACATGTGATGTTTGGTGGAGTTCCTGCAGTCTGGGAAATATCCAGCAATTTTCTAGTATATTTAAAGCATTATTTTATCATAGTAATTATTGTTCATGTCCACATATTTTCTATTGAACAAGTAGCTGGTGCTGCAGGACCTCCTTAGTGTCAACCCCAAGGTAGATAAAAGTGGAATAGTTGGGTCAGGAATGGGACAAATCCTATGTAATACCTATGCCTGAATCCAGTGTGTGGGCTCAGATGATCTGCTTTGGCAACACCTGACAGAACAGCCTGAAGGAACAACAACTGTTTAGCATGTCATCATGAGGCAGGTTTAAGTAAACACATGCGAAGCAGCAAAACAAGTTCTTGTTGCCAAGCAAGCAATTTAACATGAACAGGAATTGATGATCCATTAGGTGAATGTATCATTGGTGAAGCGAATTCCAGTACTAGAAGTAGAAGAAGAAAAAGTTAGGAAGCTGCAACACCAATGCTTGTTTGGAAGCTGTGGTCTGATCACAGGGTCAGCCATGATATGCGTCTGAGAGGGTTAAGGTTCTGTCTCAAGGGCCCAACAGTGGCAGCTTCCTCACCAACTGATCAGTAACCCAGAGTGTAGAGATTGGTGCACTGACTGGCCAGATACAATTAAGAAACTTCCATCATGACTTAAGGCAGATATGTATACTCTAGTTTGTTGGGATTATAAATATTGATTGATTACCTGGACTGTCAGGTTCTTTACTCCTGGACATTTTTTTTTTTTCTAGAGAGAGATCAAGGAGGTAGAACATTTTCAATTTTTCAGCTTGAATCCCTCATGCATTTCAGAGATGACATCCATCTGTCCCTCCATCCTGTATCACAATTAGATTTTTTTCCTAATCAGTACAGGCCCTTTACTGTTATTCCAATATGACATACTGTAAATCCAGCACCCAAGCACCCAACATGGATCAGAGCAAGCAGAAAACTAAAAATTCCAGCACAGCTGTGTCCAGTTACCTCCCAGAGTTTCCTCATTTTCATTATTATTATTATTATTATTGTTGTTGTTGTTGTTATTATTATTATTATTATTATTATTATTGTTATTATTATTATTATTATTATTATTATTATTACTATTATTATTATTGTTGTTGTTGTTGTTATTACTGTTATTATTATTATTATTATTATTATTATTGTTGTTGTTGTTGTTGTTGTTGTTTTTGCTTTTGCTGTCCTGTTCCCTTGTTAGATGGATCTTTCTATTTTACATTTCATATTTGAATGAAATTATAGTGAAATGTGACCAGTCTGGTCCGCACACACATACAGTACACACACATCTGTCAAAGGGCCTGAACCTCCGTCTCTGAGTGTGTACAGGGATTTGCCGTCATGTTTTTGGCAAAAACGCACAACCTCTGAGTCAACACACACTCTGACGTACACACACACACACACACACACACATATACACAGACACACATTCTTGGACTACTGCATCAGCCTAATAATGAAAATAATAATAATGTCCAATAACAGGAAGGTTATTATATTTTAAAGCCAGTTTTTCCCTCCATTTCAACCCTGTGAACCATGAGCTCTGTTCACTCCTTAGCGCCATGCTCGCTGACTCTTTACATCCTGTATTACCCATAATGCACTGGGAGAAGCAAGGGGGTTTATTTAAGTACTATTTGAAAAAAAAAGTGCTTACTTTTTAGGTTCTTTCCCATCTACAGCAGCATGAGTTTGGGTTATAGTCTTATCACTGATCTAAGGGCCTTCAGCGTTAATTCAGAACATCTGCTTGGCTGTAACATATCTCTGCCCTAACACTGCCCTTCTTCCTCCTAACCAAGCTCTGGTGGAAAACAGGAAGAATAAAATGAAAAACTCTTTCTTTTACTTTTTTCTTCCATTTTGAGTTGTATTCCACTTTGTAGTGGGAGGAGATGTTATGTAAAAGAACATGAGAATGCAGAAAAACCCACTGACCCCATCCCATGACGCCTGCAGGTTACACTGTGTGTCATCTGATTTAGGGTGCAGGTAAATCTAAATTCGCTCTCAGGAACGCTTGGGGGAAGGAGGGAATAGACACTGGATATAAGTTCATACATTATTTCATACCTACTCTAGGGGTAGGTCAGCTACCTGGATGGTGTTGGGAGGAGGCTGCACTGTCCAGCATCCTGCAAACCTATGTTTTCAGGTAACCTAATGTGAGTAAGCTATCTCACATCTCAATCACGTCTGACTGTCATCTCTGATTCTGATTCCAACTCCAATACATTTCTATATTTCAGATCCTTATCCAATTCTTATCTATGTCCTGTTTCTTGATCTGTCCACTTCCAGCTCTAGTCCTTTTTCTCCCTAATGTCCAATGCTCTGTCCGTGCTTCTGGTCTGATCTGTCTTCGTCCTCAATCCTGATTCAATTTCTGTGCCTGCTTCAGGTTTGTTTTGTCTTCATCCTCAATCCTGGACCAGTTTCTGCCCTTGACTATGTTCTGATCTGTCTTCATTCTTAATCTTGGTTCAATTTAAGTTCTTGCCTTTGATTTGTGTTTGTCCTGTATGCTGGTCTAATTTCTGCCCATGCTTATGATCTGATCTGTCTTCGTCCTCAAACTTGGCTCAATGTCAGTTCCTTTCTCTGATCTGAATTTGTCCTGAATCTTGGTCCAATTTCTGACTCTGCCTCTGATCTACTCTATCTTCATCCCCAATACTCAAATCTAATTACATTTTCCATACATTTTTTCTTTTATTTCTGTTCTTTTCTGGGTCCTGAACCTTGGTCCAATCTCCTTTTTTGGTAGTAACAATTAATATACTGCTAGTTGTCTGGAAGACAATGACTAAATAGAGAAGCAATTTTTTTTTTGGTCAAAATAAAATACGCACCAGCACACCAGATATTTTTTTTCTTTAAAAGTCCATTTATTTTTTTTTTTCCAATTTTCTTGCCTTTGTTATACAAAGATGTTAAATAACTTAAATACATTCTTACCAGTCACACATGATCAGTTTATACCTACAGGCTATACACATGAGGTAGAGGGAAATCATCTGAGCATCCCATAATAAGACACGGCAGAGTGGATCTGAGTGAAGCTCACCACTGCCCCAGAGAGGAACATTTACTGCCATAATAAAGCTGTTGCATTGCACTAATCACTGAACACACACCTAGAGAACAGCACAGCGACCGGACCCCTAGGAGCTCAGGGGTGTGTCCTGGGGTCTATTGAAAAAACTAACACATTTTCATTCCATCAGTTATCAGCTACTGAGAGTGCTCAGTCGAAATGGTTAGCATTAGCATACAGACATTAGCATTACTAACTGATAGAATGAAAGCGAGCCTAAAAGCTAATCTATAAAATCAATGCTACACGTCTAAATCTGCTAGCTGGGTAGAAATACTGAAGCATGCAAGATAAGTTAAAATAATTGTATTTATTTTATGTTACACACCTGACAGCGCTGATACACACCCAAGAGGTCCGGTCACTGTTCACAGCACAGTTATCATGGTGTAATGGGATTGATGCTGATTTGTTTAACAGTTACACTGAATTTAATCACACACTTCTTCCCCAAAAACAAACAAAGAGAAAGAAAGAAAAAAAAACACACCAAACCACCCATAAAAGGTACAAAAGATTCGATATGAAATTTCATCTGTACAAAATGTACACATGATCATAATACATTTAAAAAAAATAATTTATAATTTGTCTTTTAATTTTCCCTACAAAATAGAGTTTTTTATACATTACAATTCTAAAAAGGCATAAAAAACACAACATTAGCATCACGCTAATCACGTGGTTTGTTGCTGAAAGAAAAAAGAAAGAAAGAAAGAAACGTGTCTGCTGCTTTATCTGGGAGGAAAAGTGCCTAGCAGCTGTGCTAATTAGCAACATTAATTGTTTTTTGGTTTGTTTTTTAATGTTTGTGGATGTGTGTGTAAAAGTGTGTGTTGAAAACGTTTAGCGAATGCTAATGTGTGTTTTGTTTTAGCTGTGGGTATGAGGAATGCGCACCGGCGTCCTTTACTTTGCCATTATGGTTTGAATGTAGCGTGCGAGGTTGGCTTTAATGATCATGCGTGCTCCTCGCAAAATTGTCTGGAATTCAGTTGTGACACACACACACACACACACACACACACCTACACAGTCTAACCTAAAACTTTTTATTAAACCAGAATTCATGAGCAAACTCAAAGGTAACACAGCTACTTTAGTGCTTTTACATATTAGCCACTTTTAAGTTTAAGTTTGCTTATGAGTCTCAGTTATATGAATGAACAGAAGCTAAACTAATACAACTTCACTGCTCTGAATTAGCATGTCAGTTAGTAGAGAAAAAAAGGGGAAAAAAGTATGTTGATCATGCTAGCAAAACTATATATATATATATATATATATATATATATATATATATATATATATAATTTTCTCTTTTTTGGCAAGTATATATTTATATTCATATACGTATACAGCATGCGTGTGTGGCTGATATACAATATCCACACTAGCATAGCTACTTTTGTGAGTTTTGCAGTGGGATGAGCCTCTGTGCGCATGTGCCTCACCTTCGACTTTACATCACAGGAAAATAACCGCAAACTATTTACAACTTTATTTAGCCAGAGATACATTTATAAATACACATCTTTAAATATGTGAGCTTCAGTGCGCTAACTCTGTTGCATCGCTAACAGGGGATTGGAGGGGGGGGGGGGTCTCTCATTCAGTAGTTCAACTTTACTGAAACAAAACGTACAAAAGTTATTCTTATCTTAATTATAAAAGTTTATCTTAAGTATACCTAATTAAATATAGCTAAGTAAATGTTAGCGTGGTATTATGTGTGTGTGTGTGTGTGTGTGTGTGTGTGTGTGTGTGTGTGAGAGAGAGAGAGAGAGAGAGAGAGTGTGTGAATGATGTTTAGGTCTTTTAGCATAGTCTCCTGTTAATTTCTAATACAAGCAAAAGACTGGTTTTATCAGCATGTGCCACTATATGGAAATTTTAATGCATTTGGTGTAATTAGCAAGCTAAAAAACAAACACTTGGTAGTGACATAGCATGCTGTATTGTTGTCAGAATTATTAAATTGGACACATTGCCTGTAGTTTACATGTACAACAGTGTATTAATGTTCGCTACACTTCTTTAAAGAGTTTTCTTTTTTCTTTCAGTAGGACATTTTGTTAAAAGATGCTAGTGATGCTAAAGATGCTAAAATGCATGCTAGTAATATAGAGGCTTTATCCCAAATGCTAGCGCTTCTGCTAAAAAGGCTGTGTCCTAAATGCTTTAGTTCATTAAAATATATATATATAATAATATTAATAATTAATTAATTCTAAATGCGAGTATTTGTACTAAAATGCTGTGCTATGAATGCTAAAAAGGTTTCACCATGAATGCTAGCATTGATTTTTATCAAATATCCTACTAAGAAAGGCTGTGCCCATTTACATTAAAAAGCTTTGACATAAATTCTACCATTCATGCCAAAATGTTTTGTCCTAAATGCAAGCATTTGCTCAAAAAAATAAAAAATAAATAACCCAGCCTTGTTTTAAATGCCAGCATTCATGTTAAAAGAGCTTATTTCTAAATACTAGCATTTGTGCTAAAAAGACTGCATCCAGAATGCTAGTGCTTGTGCTCAATGCCTTTGTCTAAAACCACACTCCAAAATGCTGGCAGTCATACTAAAAAGGTTTCACCATAAATGCTAGCATTCATCCTAAAAAAATCATTATAAATTCTAGCATACATGCTAAAACAAAAGGATTGTCTTAAATCCGAGCATTCATCCAAAAAGCTAGATAAAAGAAAAGATTTAATTTAAATACTAGTGCTTTTGCTAAAAACATTGTGTGCTAAATGCTAGCATACATGCTATAAAACCGTTGTCCTAAATGCTAGAGTTGATGCTAAAACGTTTTGTCCCAAATGCTAACATTCATGCTAGAAAGGCTGTGTTCTGAATAGTTATGTTTATGCTAAACATGAGCATAAACATTTTGCCTCAGATGCTAGTCTTTAAATGCTAGCTAAAAAGCTTCTTTAATAAACAAAATTCTTCTAAGAAACAGATTGCGTTAGCTTTGAGTAATGGCAGTAGCATTTATTCAGTTTTTTGTTTGTTTGTTTGTTTGTTTTAATAAGGCATCTAAAAAACTGCCGTTCCACACACTCACGCTTCAGAAGCTGCTTAAAGTCATTACTAGTGCTAAGACATGCTAGCTAAGTCATTACTAGTGCTGGCTAGTTGTAACACAGTCGCTACACTGGAGCGTGAATGAAACAGTGCGCACCAGCGTTTGGGACATAGCCTTGGTGTGTGTGTGTGTGTGTGTGTGTGTGAAACCCCTGGGACGGATGACATGATTAGTGGTTCTACAGAAGATTCCCTGAATGAAACGATTATTTAAAGTGATCATTTGGACTCAAATGAAGTTGTCCAGTCTACTGTTTTACATTAACTTTTAAGCTAACGATGTTGAGAAGTTTATGCTGTAGCTATCTAGTGTTTTAGCTCACACTGCAGCAAGGTCGCGTACACGTAGTATAAAGGGAGACGTGTAGGGTTTATTCCTGAAGGATTAATATGTTTATATGGAAGTAAAGGTGTGAGGAAACCGAAGTCAGCAGTCCCCTGAAGCTCTGTCACTGTTTTGCTTCTTGTTCCACGCTGAAGTGAACAACAGCACTATGGCGTGCTTAGTGGTTATAACTGTTTTTTGTTTTTTTTTACATATTTATGATAAGTGGTGCGAATATATATAAATCTATATATTTATATCTCTGTATATATATATATATAAAATAACTATAATACACTTTCTGCTATGTACACGGTGCATATACACACTGTAGCGTGGGTGAGGAAGGTATGTGCTTCTTGAACAAATCTCACACCCCTGTCGGTAGGTTTTTTTTTTTCCTTATTTTATAATGCTAGCATGCAAACACACTCACACACACACACACACATAAAAACTCTCTCTCACACACACTTATTAGATATGGACCACTTTTTCTCTCCTGGTTGATTTTCTGACGGTTTCCGGAGCATCAAAGCAACAAAAAACATCACAACTGTAAATTATTTTCTCCAAAAAAAAAAGTTACACTTCCTCCATTTTGGTCCCAAAGTGTACGCGTATCCGTCACTTTTTTCCAGTCAGGCTCAGAAACCCTCGTTGTCCATGTGGGATTGTTAGTGAGGGGTCTTGATTTTTTACCCCTTGCACGTATAGACCTCCTCTTTCTGCGTGCACTGCTTGCACTCGACGTAGCAGCACCAGCGCACCTGGCATTGGCACGGCCGGGTTAGCACGCGGCTCTGCGTGTTGTGTCCACGTCCACAGCAGATGGCGTCGCAGTTCTTGTCCTTGTGGCACTTGCGTGCTGCTGTCCCCGCTGAGTACATGCTGGCCTGACAGAAGTTGGGCGAGTCCTCAATGTGCAGCATGTCAGAGGTGCGTGAGAAAGGCTCGGCTCGGGCGCGGGGTGGTGCATGGGCTGGCTCACCTTCTCCTTTTGCCTGGTTGTTGGCACTGGCCACCTTGAGTGCCACCTCATAGCGCTGCTTCAGCACCATGCCGATCTTGTGGAACGGTGCTAGCTGACGCCAACACGTCTGCACCGTACACGAGCCGGATACGCCATGGCACTTACAGGTCGTATCCACGCCCGCCTTAATGACCTGCGCAGGAGAAGAGACAACAACGGAGATGTTTAGATTAATTAACCTGGTCCTAGCCGAGCTGTGATATAACCTCTGTACAAAGAGTAGACCGAAGCAACTGGCTTCTTCTTTACTATTTAAGCAAGCATACAACCATGGTTTCATCTCATCCTGTTATATACAGACTCACGTTAAAGGTTTATAAAACATGGCTTCACATAAAACTCATCAAACTATCAATTTTACTGTGAACGCAGGGTGAGTGGGGTTTTAAATATGCACTGTGTAACATCTAACATTAAAAGTCGTCGCACACATACACTACTCGCCTACTAACATACTGCTTGCTAACTGATTAATGTATGTAAGGTGTAGATAGAGTATGACAAACTCCCTGGCACTGACAGACTAACTCGGTTAGACTATGAGGTCACATTGAGAAACAAGTTAATATTCAAGACATCCTGCAGGTTACAGTGGATCAAAATTATTTTGGTGAGTATTGTCTAATTTAAAGATTATGATGATGATGATGAAGCTGAACACTGGGAGTGGAGAACACGCTACTACATTCTTACCTAATTATGACAATTACTGCATTCCTCTGAAGTCCGTCAGTAGATCTGTTTGTGCAGCTCAGTTTTTAAAAGTTTTTACTTTTTGTTAATTTTTTTGTTTAAGCAAGATGAAGGCCAGGTGATAGTAAAACTTGGCTTGTCTGGAGAAGGGTGACAGCTGAGTGTTTAGAAGTATTCATACTGTGAGGCATGATGTCGTAGGCTTTAAGTTCAACCTTTATTCGTCACATACAAATTACTGCACGGTAAAATTCTTTATTCTTTGCATTACTCAGTTTTGTTAGTAGGCTGGGGTCAGTCATCATAGGATGCACCTGGAGCAGACAGGGTTAAGGGGCTTGCTCAAGGGTCTAACAATGACAACCTTGCGGAGCTGGGACTCAAACCGATCACCTTCCGATCAGTAACACAGAGCCTTAGCACACAGAGCCACCACTGCCGAATGAAGAGGTGGTGAGGTATAGGACTCAGGCAAATAATTAGGACGGAAAATATGTATTTAAAAATTTATTTCCAACTCAACATGCTTTAACCTTTGAAACCTTATTTGCATATTTGTATAATTATAGACTTGATCAAAGGTTTTAATCATTTATTGCACAAGGTCGTAAATAAGCACCAAATGGAACTAATTTTACACAAGGTTTCATACCATCCCTGAGTATGATTGCCTCCTATATAAACATTCACACACATGGTCAGCTTTCTCTTTAGTAATATAGTTCCGTCCCCAAGTAAAGTTCAACACTGTCCAATAAAGTAGGTGGCAGTATCCACCAGGGTGGTTTTGCGATTTGCCAACAGACACATTATTAATATCTTTGAGACAATATCGAGAGCGACCCTCTTGTCTGAGCTCCCACTTTATTAGCTATGGCAGTGTAGTACAGAGTGTTCACGTAATTACACGACATGTAGTCAGATTTGTGTTGATTGCCCCCATTTTAAGGCACAATCTGTTTCTGCCTTCATAGAAGACCTTTAGACGAATAATTGTCACTGAGGTATTTTATCCAAACGGTATCTACTGTAATTGTGTGAGGTGTGAAAATAATTACACATCTAAAGCTTGCTCCACAGGTATCTTGACATGTCCTCTACAAACCTTATATTAAAAAGCAACGGCTATGTCAAAAAGTATTTACACTTTTAAAGCCATTTCAAAGTTTTCATGCATTTAAAATGAATTTCTGGCCCAAACTGGCAATAAAGTGCAATATAGTGACATTAAGCAGTAAAATCTGTCCAGTTGGAAGTGTCACGTCAGTCGTTTCAGTGTGTTAGCTAGCGTGCCGTAGTGCAGTGTGTGTTCTGGTTTCCCACAGCAAGAATGTGCACTTGGGTCTGGGGGAAACGGAACGACGGAAACCACAAGGTGTGTTTCAACATTTTCGTGAGAACATGAACTTTTAAGACAAACACTAGGGAGAAGGTGCTTCTTCTATGTGTGTGTGTGTGTGTGAGAGGTGGATTTGGAAAAGCTGCACATGCAGCACAATGGAAAGCGAAATGTGAACCGTCAGCGTGAAGACTCGGGGGGAAAGCGAGGCCAGCACATTCCACGCTTTGCGCTCCATATGGGATCTGACCCCAAACATGGTGGGGAAAAGGAAAAAAGAAAAACAGAATGGTGCTGTAAATCTTTTATCTCTGAGACGGATGGATGGACAGAGGAGGAGTGGTGGAGAAACGAGTGTGGGGCAAGCTCCCTCAGCCAGACTGGGGTAATTTATGTTCATGCTTGAACAACAATATACGAGCAAGTCCAAACACACACACACACACACACACACACACACTGTGCCAGGCATGCCGTTTATTTTGGCTACATATCACGCACTTGCTCTGTTACGCAGCACTGGTCTGCTGTACAGTACACTTTAATAAATGGATGAATTAAAGACTGGACTAAATTAATTTGAAGCTTGGCAGTCTTTAAGCCAGTACAGGAATTTAGCATGCTGATTGTTGACCTTGTAAAGCAGCTGACACCGGACACAGACAAACTCCGTTATTGGAACACGGCCAGAGCCATATGACCTCACATTAAAGCTTGTGCAGACATCCTAACATTACTAGACAAAAGCATAGCATTTCATTAGCTTCTAAACCCAAACACACTGTGGCTCAGTCTCAAAACACAATCTCACACGCTTCTCTGCTGTGGTCTGAGTGGAGGTCAGTGCACACTGAGGATTTGATACTGAAATTGTGCACGCTGGTATTCGGACCCCAGGCTTAAGCTGTGTTTAGAAGTTACATAAGAGTTACAAACATAGGACAGAGTTTGTTCAAAACTCAGTTACGTCTAATTCTGAGTTGTGTGAGGTGCAGAATCAAGCCAGCACTACAGTCTGCCACATATACAGTATAATCAAACTTCACCACATTTATAGGTAATCATGCCATAATTAGCACTCAGTCTATCCATTCAACAATACCCCAGTCTAGTTCTCTGTAGAAGACCTCTAAAACTTTAAGAGGTCTTTGGGTTGTCATCAAGATGTCTTTACTATGAGGAATCTGGGGTGGAAGCATTTAGTACTTACAGTACAAAGTCCTGAATCTGTCCATATTAAGGCATCCTGAGGATGTTGCCAATATGCCCCTAGTCAAGAAAAATCTTCATTAGGTCACTAGTCCTGAGCAAGCAATAAATGTTTAGTCCTGAAAATGTCCTCTGTAAGTCTCTAGTCCTGAAGACATCCCAGATAATTATCTTGAAGATATCAATAATAACTCTCTAATTGTAAAGACATCAACAATAGGCCACTAGACCTAAGGACATCCCAATAAGTCGCTAGTCCTGAAAACATCCTCAATAAGTTTCCAGTCCTGAAGACACAGAATAAGTCTCTAGTAGGGGCTAGGGGTAGCTCAGTGGTTAAGGCATTGGACTACGGTTCGGAAGATCCCAGGTTCAAACCCCACAACCACCAAGTTGCCACTGTTGGGCCCTTGAGCAAGGCCCTTAATCCTCAACTGCTCAGAAGTGTAATGAGATAAAGTGTAAGTCGCTCTGGATAAGAGCGTCTGCCAAATGCCTAAATGTAGTACAGTCATCTCTGATAAACCTCCAGCCGTTCTACCCGTTATTCCTGAGTGCATGATGACATAGCACTTTGTAGTAGCTCATGTCATTAAGACGACTAACCAGAACATTCTTTACAGGTCATTTTATATCCTAACATTACCAGCCTAATCAGGTGTAGTGTAGCAACATTCTTGCTAAGTGTGTCAGACTGTGTCATCTGCGCGCTAATGCTCTCAACACAGATCAGGGATATTGACTGACAATGTGCCTAGTCAGGTGCTGAGATGCAGAGATGAACCTTAAATGTAAATCTGCTCAAATCAACACCTACCTTCATGCCAACGTGGCTGTTGTGCATGTCGACACGGGCACGCAGGTCCTTGTTGGACCTCTTTCCCAAGAAGTCCTTGACAAACTTGTTGCTATATTTGAGGTTGTCTCCGCAGCCCCCCCACTGCCAGGCCTTTCGGTTCTCCAGGTCAGGAGCCTCGTCACAGGTGCAGCGTTCCATTCGTCCTGCGCTGCATGCTTTAGCCATGGCATGGGTCAAACCGGCTGAGGAGATTGCATAGAGGAATGCTGTCTCTTTAAAACCTGAACACATACACACACTGGCTGTCAGGTACTGCTGAGTTTGTTTACACTGGCCAGGAACTGGCCACAACATATATGTCATATAGCTACATTGCATTCCTTCAAACCAGCTAAAATTTATTTACACCAACTGAGGTCAATAGAACAGTATAGAAACACCTTGGATTAGGGAACAAGGAACAGTGGGAAATAATCTGCCTTATGGTTTTCAACAAATAAGAGCACACTGTAGAGGCTGAATGCTTACCTCTTTTTAAAATGTTCGCTCTGTAGCGTCCCTCTAATGTGCAGTTCCACCTCTCAAAGCGGAACTGGTATTGACACTCAAGGGCGCTGAGGCTGATGGCCTCCATTAGCGTCTCGGCCACACCCGGGTCTCGTCTGCACATTCTGCGCTGCTTCTTTTCCAATTTGAGCCGGTCACAGAGTTTATAGTGTGCCCTCGCTGGTCCGTCCTCAGGCTGGAAGCTCAGAGGAAGGATGGACAGTGGCTCATTTCCCGTCAGCCTGAACATAAAACAGAAGAAGAAAAGATGTTATTCTATTTCTGTAAAGTCTTCCAATTACCTGTTAGGTGTGCCTGTGGCCCAAAACCACTTTTTGGGACACATTCTGTAATCCGGAGCATTATGGGTAATATGTAATTGTGACATGGTTTAGACAATAATCTGTCTCATCTCATGCAGACGGGAACACTTGTACCCTTTTTATTGCTTGTATTTACTGTGTGTAATTATCGTCTGTCCTGCTCGCAGCCAATCGGGATGCTTCAATAGAGTGTGAGAAGTGTAATTGTTAGATTAAGACAAACGGCAACACACGCACACACATGGCACAATAGTGCGTTAAGCTGAATAGCCAAGAGCATACCCTGTTCAAACATGTTGTAGGAATCCGTGTGTGGGAGAAAATACCAAGCATTAATACACCTCTTTACACTTATTCACCTGCAGGAATGTAGCCCGCACCATTTACACACACACACACACACACACACACACTAAAACAAGTGACCAGCACGCAAACTAATAGAGTGTGCGCACTAATAAGTCCGTAACTTCGAAAAAGTGTTCTCCATAGACTGAAGTTTTGAAGCTCGTTAAGTCAGATTTCAAGTTGTAAAGTCTAGTACCAGATATGGTTGGAGTCAAATCCCTGAGTTGAACCTGGGCCACAATGATGAAACCCTTGTATCCTCGCATTGTTAGCTATAATAAACCCATATATAAGTTTGACAACTATTGGAGGCACCGACAATCTCTGCTTTTTGCTTCCCTTTCTTATCCAGACACTTTATTCTACACAACAGAGTATGCATGCACCATATGCATTATTGGGCAGTGGTGGGTCAGACTGCCCTAGGAGGCAATGTACTGGATTCTGGCTGACCCAGTGCTCTGACTCCTGCTTCCTAACATGGCAAAGGTACATTTGACATAATGTGAAACAATCTTAATCCATCTCACTAAGTGTTGCTCACTGGAATATCCAACGGCCATCAGTTGCTTTGTCATGCTCTAGCATGTCAAAAGGTTTAGATATGTGACTTTTATCATTTTCTTACTTGATCTTCTTAGCCTTGATGTAACTTCATGAACAAAGTACTTCTAAAGGATTTCTAAAGGAAGTTTTGCTCACAACAGAACTTCACATATCTTGACGTTTTTCAGAAGGCAGCGCTCGACCAGGTCATAACTCTGCTGACCTCTTATCCCCATTTATTTAAAGTGATTAAAACTATAATTCTGTTAGAGCTAGAAAGGGGAATTTCAAGATCGCAAACTATTCATCTCTGGGACAGTCCACCCTGAGATTTTCACTGCATTCATTGCACTGCTTTTATTGTGCCCCAGTGTGCTCGATTTAGCTTGATTAGTTAGCTTCCTCACACATTCTGCTTCTTTACCTGGTTTGGTTCACCTTTGTTAGCATTTGTTGTTTTTTTTGTCACATAGAGACATCAGATGTGCTATCCTAGACTTATGGGTTCACTAATGCTAATATCCATAGCCACAGCTATTCCTAGCCTCTGTTTCACTAGCTTCAGATTTCTTTGGAAATCAGATATTTCTCAGTAGATTTTTATTTACAAGAAGAAAACACTGGTATAATAACGGCATCACAGTTTTGTCTATCTTTTTTTTTTTATGTATTGTGTTGTCAAATGCAGTCCCTTCTGGTTTTCTCCTTAAAAACAAGGACAGGGAAGGAAAATTTACGACAGATAGAGAGAGAGAGAGAGAGAGCAGGCAATGCCCTAACACCTCTCAGTGTCAGTTTATTTTAGAGTGAGTGTCAATAAAACCCTGACCAGCATTCTGAGGTTTTCCAGAACAGCTTGACTTCAACAACACGCCTCTTGCTCATTATGTGTAATTCTGGGTCAATTTTACACGTCCAGCACACAGCTGTGTGGATAAACTAGTTTATGGGAATCTCTCTCTCTCTCTCTCTCTCTCACACACACACACACACACACACACACACACAGAAAGTGTTTCACACAACCTATCCTGTCCCCTTAAACCTAACACTATGCCCTGCGAAAATAGAGGCAATAATAGATGTGCTGTTTTTGTTTCAGCAGCAAGTTATCTCACTAATACCAGTCCAGATCTCTGTTCTGATTGGCTGATACCAGGTTGGCTGGTCACTGCGTTGTCAGTGTCAGTGTCAGAATGTCAGTTCCTCTTCAACTAACTCGGGAACAGTCAGCATTGCTATTCAATACAGCAGGTGCTTAGTTTCCTTGTTTAGATCGATTTTGTATATCTATGTTAGGCCCCTTAATTTACAGGGCTTTGGTTCCCTTGTTCCCTTCTTTCAGGAAATTTAGCGTCTGGATTTCCTCTAGTTTCTGTCTTTCCTGGTTTCCAGGTCTTCACTTTCCTCTATGACTGACTTAGAGAGTGGCTAATCCCTAATTCTTATTTTGTCCAGTTTACCAGTCCCTGGTTCCTTTTTTCAGTTCGTGTGTTCCCAGTGTACAGATTAGTAGCCATTTTCCTCACTGCTTTAGAAGTCACTAGTCCACCTCCATGACCCCCTTACCCTCCAAGAGGTGCGGCGGTAGCCTATCATCTAGAGATTGCAAGCCTTGTCATGCTGTACCCTTCTTCAGCTGGGGAGCCTAGAAAGCTCTTTCACGGGAGAGATGGGTGGCATTCTAGGGTGGCTCTCACTGGTCAATCTAGTCCGATGAGGTTCTGTGAGCTTACACAAGTGGAAAAAATGGATAGTGCTATCCTCAGACTGTGTTATGGCGCTCTCTCTACAGTACGTGAGCAAGCAGTTCAAAAAGATGTTGTTGAATGGTGTCCATGTCCCTAGTTGGTGGGTGTAGCCTTGACGGGAAAGTGCACTAGTTAAGAATCGGCTAAGATTAATGTAGAGGAGAAAAGCAGAAGAAAAGAATAACTGATTAAATATTCAACTCCATTTTATTTGATTTGTATAACTTTTTAGCAATGGTGTGTTTTCCTACTTTACAGTGTTCTTAATGTCCAGGTCATAAGTTTCCTTTTTGGCAGTTTCTACTGTCCTACTTTCCTTCTTCCTCCAAGGTTGTGCCATTTCTAGTTTATAGGTCCCTAGTTTTCTTATTGTTTTTATATTTACTTTTATGATTTCTCTACATTGTGGTGTAGAGGAATAATACACCACAATGAAGGTGGTCTCAGTTTCCATACATCTGAGATCAGTAATGGACAAATTAGAAAAAACCCCTGCCCTTGTTTTACGTAAAAGCTTCACTATGCTGCTGATTTGGGTAAGATGTGGTATCTGTTGGTATAATGGACTTGTTAGCCAGTTAAATACAAGAAAGTAGTTAATGAGTTGATGAAATGAAGAGGAAGGACTGATTGTGTAGCTGTGCTCCTTACCGTCCCAGATAAAGTCTAACGACACTGTAATATTTCTCCACTTGGTGACTTGCTTTTGCTAGCACACAAGGTGGTCTGTCTTGCAGGACCGTTTTTCTTTGTTTGGCACTTTTAGTGGACATGGTGGGCGTGTCTGACCTTCAGTAGCATTGGCTTCTCCAAGCGTCTGTCATGGTCCACTTTGGAAACAAGGCCCACAGGACATAATGCATGTGTCCACGCTTGCGGAAATTGTACATTCTTTCCCCTCTATCCCTGAAAAAAGATGTTTGCTTTTCTCCTGTGCTTTGACAACAGGGACAAATTTCAAAGTGGAAAATGGGCAAGTCACAACTTGGGGGTTTGGGGGGATGCAAGGTTAAAGGCATATATTTTTAAAAGGGAAGGTACACAAGGAACGTTCTATAACAGGATGACAAACATGATAAATGCCTTTAAGTTCAAGGTGTTTTTCATGTTATAATAGCCAAAAAAAATCCTGAACTCGTAGTGGTCAGGCCATGCCTGCATTGATACAGGAGATGGAACAGTGCCGAAATTGACATGCCAGTGAGACAAGGTTGATTTCTCTTCATGCTTACTGTATTTAAAGTCAAGCATTTGTTTTTGTCAGTAAAGATTTATAAGTTCTCTTTTATAACTGCATGTTGCAAGAAGCTGTGCATTTAATCCTCAACTGCGAGTAATGTGTATTTTGTTCGTGCCGCGATGTGCTCACACCCTGAAGCGAGAACCTGAGAACAAAAAGAGGATCGAGGCGTCTTTCTTCTGCTTGTTCTTTCTACATGATGTTCATCATATATCTGCAGCACAAAAGCGGCAGTAGAACCGGAGCCATTTCAAATGCAGAGATCCGCTAATCCCTACGCCCTCCGGCTAAACGTTCCCTCCCACTCGAGATTTAACTTTTTACCCATAATGCCACAGACTCGGGAATGTACAGGTGAGAGAAAGTGTGTTTCTTCTTTGAATTCGGTTTTAGTCATCTCAAAATATCAGCTTATGTAAAAGGGAAGGAGGGAACGGCGTGTGGTTTCACTAAAGCATATGTAACTATTATTTGCTAATGATTTCAAGTTACAGGTGGAAAATTTTGAAAATTAGAGTTAAACTTTAATTTCTATAATGATAAAGGTGAAGATTAATCAGATTAAAGATTTAATATTAACATCCTTTATTTATTCTTTTTTTTTGCAGATCCTTGAAAAAACCTCAAGTCCTCCTAAAGTCCTAGACAGCAGTATGTTTTCAAATGTTCCTGAGCTCTGTTCCCTCACTAAGCTTTAACTGAACTCTTGATTAGGTTGAGTTGTCCTGATGTAAAAGAGGGTTGCAGTGAGAATAATCAGATTTGTATCGGATCTAGAAGCCCATATGGAAGTGGTCCAGAAAAGGGACGAAAAATTGAATCAAAGATTGAAACACTTTTCTGCTGTTCACGCTGCTATGACAAAAAGCAACAAATTTGAGTCATATAGTCCCGTGCAGAAGTCTGACCACCCTCATTGCTTCATATAAAAATAAATGATCTAGATAAATTAAAGAAATGGGAACAAACATTTTACTGCTAAACAGCCTGCAAAGTGAAAAAGAATTAAAATTTAAAAACTGGTTGTTTATGTAACAACCTCAGCAGCAGCCTCATTCCCACTCTTGTTTTTTCCAACAACTCAGCATTCAGCATCAACAGTATTCTAATCTGATCATTTATCATCGTCTGCACCTGTTCCTTACTGGTTCATGCCTTAGATGATCAAGTAAGATGGTTAGATGGTTTTTATGCTTGAATGCTTCATATGTCACTGTGTGGCGTAACAAAAAAAAAAAAAAAAAACATTCCTCTGAAACTGCTCAGGTACAGGGACTGGACTGAAAATGATGAGAGAAATAAAAGTCCTTCAGGATGCCTGGAGAACTTTTTTTTTTTTAAATCAGATTTAGTCCTTTTTTGCCTGCAGTGTGAACAAGTCACTTAAATTTTACCCAGAATCACTGATCTTTTCTTGAGCCTTTTACTACATATAGAAGACTTTATATTTTGCATTCGTTTCTATCGGCATTCTTTTTTAGATCACAAACAGCCGTGTAAGCATTTTACTGCATATAATACTGTGTATGGTTGTGTACATGATGAATAAAAATTTGAATTTGAAATTTGAACTTGAACTTGATCTCAGTCCTGTAATCAGCGAACCAATATTGGAACTTTTGTAAAGTTATTCCACAGCTGGGTTCAATCCACCGAGACCTGTCATCTCCTCGAGCAGGTACCAAGATGGTCAACCAAGTGAAAGTGATCTAATCAACCCCCAAGCACAGACTGGTAACCTGTTCTAAAAATGAGCGTCTCTCAAACCGGTCATGTGGAAAATATTGCGTTGAGTCGATGATGAATAACGTGAACGCAGTCACGAGTGATGCTCTTACGCCAAATCTGCTCCACAACACACACACAAACACACACACGTTTACTGCGTACTGCAGAGGTGTTAAGTATAGACAGCTCTGAAAATCTCAGCCTGATGTCATTACACACAGAAGACACACACACACACGCACACTTTAGACAGGAGAGCTTTCTGGTTGCTCAATTTCCCACAATCCCTTACAAGTGGATTTGTGTCTCCCTGCAAAAATGGAAGTGAACAGGAGTGATATTCATCTCAGCCAGTCATGTCCCTTTTCTCTCGTGGTAATGTTACAGACGTTACCATGGTAACACACTGAGAGCATGATAGCCAAGAACCTAAAACTTTCCTGTTTGCTCACCCTGATATTACTGACATCTGAGTAGAAGTGTGTGTGTGTGTGTGTGTGGGTGTGTGTGTGTTGTATGTATACACATATACACCATATTTTCCAAAAGTATTCGCTCACCTGCCTTCACATAGATCTAAACTTGAGTCACATCCAAGTCTTAATCCATAGGGTTTAATATGATGTTGGCCCCACCTCTTTGCAGCTATAAGAGCTTAAAACTTAAACTCTTCTGGGAAGGCTTTCCACAAGGTTTAGGAGTGTTTATGACCATTCTTCCAGAAGCACATCTGGCTCATCCATGTCTTTATGGACCTTGCTTTGTGCACTGGTGTGCAGTCATGCTGGAACTGGTATGTTTTTTAGACATTGGGCTTAGCCCCTTTGTTAGGAATTCTTAATGCTTCGGCATACCAAGGCATTTTGGACAATTTCATGCTCCCAACTTTGCGGGAACAGTCCTGCTCCAAAATGACTGCGCACCAGTGCACAAAGCAAGGTCCACACAAACATGGATGAGCGAGTGTGGTGTGGAAGAACTTCACTGGCCTGACCTCAACCAGATAGAACACCTTTGGGATGAATTAGAGCGGAGACTGCGAACCAGGCCTTGTCGTCTTACATCAGTGTCTGACCTCACAAATAAATTCACAAAGATTTTAAATTCCCATAAACACACTCCTAAACCTCATGGAAAGCCTTCTCAGAATCTGTTATAGCTGCAAAGGATGGACCAACATCATATTTAAAGTTACTCAAGTTCATATGAATGTGAAAGCAGGTTTCGAAAACGTTTGGGCAATATAGTATATATCCAACAAACATGAGTCCAACAAACATTGGATACAAACACAGTTGGCTAGACATGGAATAAAACTAACATGTTCCATGATTTTGACCTTGCACAACCATCGTGTGGACGGTTGAATCATATGTGTTAAAAGAACAAGCAATGTCTGCCATCTTTTCACTTCACTCCATTCACTCAATTCATCTTGTCTCTTCATTGCCGCTGCTTTTATGCTTGCTTCCAGATATCCTGGGATGACGCATGTGACAATGTTCGCTGGATATGTGATCTAATGTCTGTGATTGAACATGAGTGAAAGAAAGTTTGTAACTCGAATGTTAGTATGTAAGGGACTTACTGTATGTGTATAAATAAATACTGAGTGTGTGGATGCAAGAATCCATTCAAGAAGCAGACTTCACACACACACACACACACACACACACACACTTTAATACAAATATTATGATACTCACACACCAAACAACACCACAGTACAAATAATGTACTTAACAAGACCAGCAATACTGACCCTTACAGTAACACAACTAATATTCCACACCATTCCGCCTCTCTTACTGGGGAGAAATTATATATAATGGACTTCCATTTAGACCATAAAGTGGATTGGGCAATAAACACACAGTACAGTCAATGGGCTGTATTGTCTTTCAACATCCGCAAAACCATGCTGCATACTGTATGTTCTACAATTCTGTGGTGGAATACAATGTTGTCATCTTTTATTTGGTGGTCTGTTGGGGCTGTAGCATGAAGGTGTCACAGAATAACAGACTGGACAAATGAATCAGAAGGGCCTGTACTCTATAAATTCATCCTACTCATCAGTTTCTGCTACCCATGTAAGGACAGACCACAAATACTGCACATCATGTTTCCTGCCCATTAATCCATGCTACTACTCCAAGCAACTTGTGGGTTCATGTTTATTTGCATGGTTAACTTAACAGTTGAGTAGGATTAATGAATAATATTAAATAAATCTGTGCTACCACCGCTAAAGCAATAGGCATTGTATTCTGATAACGTAAAAAAAAAAAAAAAAAAAAACATATCACAAGTGCTACCAGCATGTCAGGAAATGTTACCTGTAAAATTAAACTGTACATAGTACAGATAAAACTGTCCTATATGTTTGCTACAACTATTCAAAACTATAGAAACAATAAAAAAGAAGGTAGAGAGAAAATGGGAACATACAGTAGTATAGATTATTATAATTATACATTTCTGCTACTGGGAGGAGGATGCACCAAGGATGCTGGATGATCCAGGATGATCCTTCTCACCCAATACGCAGTGTGCTGATCAGAGAAGCATGTTCAGCCCAAGACTGATCACTGCTGACTGCTCTACTCAACACCACATGGGAGCGTTTCCTCCAGGAGCCATTAAACTCTACAACACTCTTCTGTAAAAACTGTAACTCTAACTCATAGCACTCAGAATCATGACTCATCCACATATTATATCTAAGCTATCTCACACACTCAACCCCTGGCTACGATCATACACCACATGTGTCCCTCTATTTCACTCTGCTGTATAACCCAGCTGTAAACTCTGATCATCAAGTGTTATTCGTAAGCAGGACTGAGAGAAACTCAGAAAATTCAGAAATTCTCTATATGTATACACTGTACATGTAGCACAATTGAAAATAAAGTTGACTTTGACAACTAACACAACCAATATTAACAGAGCCAATACTGACAATACTAAAGTCCTACTGTAACACTACGAATACTCACAGTGCCAGTACTGACAATGAAGTAAAATGCAACATTACCAAGACTTACAGTGAAAAATACTGATAACACCAACACTAACAATACTGACACTGTGAATAATAATAACACCGTCAATATTGACGACACAAACACTAAAGAGCAGCACTACCAGTCCTAACATTGCCAATCCTGATAACATTAACACCAAAGTGCTAACATTGCAAATACTGGCACCGTCAATACTGACAATATAAACAGTAAAATGCAACAGTACCAATAGCAAAAACACTAACACTAAAGTCCTATGAATACTAACACTGCCAGGACCTGTTACACTGACAATATTGCCAATGTGAATACTGACGCCAGGCTCAGTGGTAGGTGTTTCGCCTGTCATGCGGGAGGCCCGGGTTCGATTCCCAGCCAGTGCCCAAACCCCAGCCACTGGATGCAGTGCCGGTCCCTAGCCCGGATAAAATGGGAGGGTTGCGTCAGGAAGGGCATCCAGCGTAAAACCTGTGCCAAGTTGTAGTGCGGGCTGGATAGTCCGCTGTGGCGACCCCTTGTCGGGAGCAGCCGAAAGACCAACAACAACAACTAATTAACTCAGATAAAGTATAATTTTAATTATTTTTAAGCAGTCAAGCATGATTCTGAGCAATACTAACAATAATCCTGCTAATACTCAATGTTGTTTGTCTTTCGGCTGCTCCCGACAAGGGGTCGCCACAGCGGAATACCCAGTCCACACAATAACTTGGCACAGGTTGTACGCCGGATGCCCTTCCTGACGCAACCCTCCCATTTTATCCGGGCTTGGGACCGGCACTGCATCCAGTGGCTGGGGGTTTTGGGCACTGGCTGGGAATCGAACCTGGGCCTTCCGCATTGCAGGCGAAACACCTACCACTGAGCCACGAGTGCCCTCCAATAAATTGCACTGTATTACGTGTCACTAGGTGGACCCTAATATTCCACTAATAAGCGGGATAAAAACCCATCATGTAAACATCTCAATCATATCCATCTGCCTCGATTCAACCTGATCGCAATAAGAGAGGCGTAATCAGCATGTAAACATTAAATGACAAAGTATAAAGTATAAAACGCAGACATTTATAGACTAAAAGCACAGTATGGCGATGAGACTCTTATCTAAGTCTGAGTTTGATCATGGCTCAAACTAAGAAAACTTTCTACCTTGATGGTATCCAAGCACTAGTGAAAGATTGGTATAAGTTCATTAGTATATCAGGGGATTACATTAAAGAAGTGATTTTTCTCTGTCATAACTGTGTTCTGCTATTCTGTATAATCAATAGTCCCAGTTTGACTTGAACGCCCCTCATATAAAACATTCAAATAAGTACAGCCTCAACATTATTAATACCATGTGGAAGAAATAAGTATGGGATTCATGTAAAGCAAATTCCTCTCAGACTAATCCTACAGCATAACTTGCGATCATGGGGTTAATCATCTCAGCAGCCTGAGCATTGCCTTTTTTAGGAGTTCTCTACAGCCATGTTCCAGCACAGAAAGTATTTCAGGCCTTTTTCGGTGTTCAAATTGTTTCCCTGCGTCCCAGCCTTGGCCTGGCCCTCGCTCGCATCACTGCTACGAAAACAAAAACATCTGGGCGCATTTCTTCCACCGAGTGCTGAGACGTGAACATTTCTGACGCAATCGGAGCAGTGAAGAAGGTGACCTCTGGTATCAAATATCAGATATGTATTTACAGGATTGAGAAACAGTGAGGAAAGGATTTTTGAACAGACAAAAACTGTTTTTAATTCAAAAGGCAGATTTTTACATTTTACAGCAACAGTGAACAAACCATTTCTTGTATTTAAGCCGTAAATCTACAGTAGTTTCCTCTAGTTTTATTGGCTTGATTAGGTTAATAAATCAACACTTTTTTTTTCTCATGTATGCATGATTACGACACCGATTTGTCAACCCCCATTAACCTAGTTCCATTTATCCTGCCATTCAAATTGCCTGAATTAGCTGGCCTGAGTCAGTATATACATGACTGCGCTCGCTCAAAGGTCATTAAGGAGTTCTGCGTGTGCTACGTGCGGCTCTTGTTCCTTCATGGAAAATGCCTTTTCATGAATTTTACAATAGCGTCAGTGGCTAAATCCAGTGCACCACATATTCTCTATTCTGCGGCTGACTCCTTTTATTTCCCTCAGAACTGGATTGTTAGTGAGACATACTGGAGCTCTTTTGTTGACACCGTAAAAGAAAACCATGGGCTATTATAAAAAATGAGCACATTCTACTTTCAAGTACATTCCGTACCGAAGAAAGAGCATACGGAGCATGATATTTACAGTCACTTGTTCTGGTTAAAGAGCAGAGCTGGTTTTTACTTCCCGCATTACGATTCAGTTGTGGACTACTACTACAAATAAATAATAATCATTCCTGAAAAATGGTTGAAATGACAAAGTACACAAACACCACGTCAGTACAGTAGAGTAATAATGGAACAAAAAAAATGCAGAAACAGGAATGGCTGATATTGACACTTATTCTTTTAATAAATAGAGGTAATAAGAATCTGTATGATGTATTTTAATGATTTTCTGTGAATGAATACAACTACAAGTAAAATCTATAATTTCCTAAGCAAGATTGAGAAAGAGACCTAGGACACTCTGTTGACGACAGAGACTGGCAGGAAGTCTGGAACTATGCAATGGACATATCCGTCTGTAATCGAACCAAATCTACGCAGTTTAATATTCTATACTGTGTATACACCGATCAGTCATAACATAATGAGCACCCACCTAAAATTGAGTATGTCTCCCCTTTTGCCACGATGACAGTGATGGACTTTGTGTCCTGACACCTTTATATCACAACCAGTATTTACCTTTTCTCCAATTTGATCTACACTTGCACTTCTTTTCAGTTTTGGACTTTCTCAGACCCAGTCCCCTAGACATCACAAGTTGGTCCTTCTCACTCAAATCTTTATGCTTGCCCATTTTTCCTGCTTCTAACATATTAACTTTAGGAAAAAAGATTCACTTGCCGCCTAATATATCTCACCCAGTGCCAGGCACCATTATAACAAGATTTTGAAAATGTAGCTACTGTGAGAAGGGCCCATTTGTAATGGTAGACAACTGGGTCAGAGCAACTCCAAAACTGCAGCTCTTGTGGGATGTTCCTGGTCTGCGGTGGACAAGACGTACAAAAACAAATGATGCAAGGAAGGAA
>JAQQZS010000001.1:1069825-1084756 GCA_030068045.1 Platyallabes tihoni
TGTGTGTGTGTGTGTGTGTATGTGTGTGTGTGTGTGTGTGTGTGTGTGTGTGTGTGTGTGTGTGTGTGTGTGTGTGTTCTTTGCGAATAATTAGTCAGGAAGGATTTTGTTAAATCTGTAAAATTTACTAAATAGGAGTTTATTAAACAAGCAAACAAACATGATTTCTGCTCATGAATCTTGAAGGCCTACCTGGAGGAGATAAAACATCTGGAGCTCTGGTACCAGGAAAACAACATGCTACTGATCATCAGCAAGACAAAGGAGGTAGTGGTCTTCAGCATGAAGCAAGAGAGGAGAGAGTGGACAGGTTCAGGTACCTTGGTGTCCAGATCATGCAGGACCTGGCATTACTTTGTCACATCAACACCTTTACCACTTTTCAAAATAACTTCTACACCTGCACCATAGAAAGCATCCTGATAGGACGTGTCACAGCCTGGTTTGGGATCAGCACTGAGCAGATCAGGGTGGTGTGATCATCTGATTATGTGGAAAGAGACATTGAGCTCTCTGACCTGCACTCTTTCTACAGCATCAGCTCTGGACCAAGTCCAGGAACATAGAGAAGGACCTCTATTACCTCAATCAAGTTGTGGTCAGGGAAGTGCTTTCAGCTAAATCCTGATGCATTAAATAACCATGAACTCTAGCATTTGAGGTCTAGTGAGAATAGTAGCATGTTAGTCCCACTACTCCCCTATCTAGACAGGCTTCCTCCACATAGAGTGCCGATATTTGGAGGTATAATTGTTTTTCAGGACGTTACTGTCTGACGTCAAGCTTGTTTCAATTGTTGGACAGACAGTTTGTGTGTGTGTGTGTGTGTGTGTGTGTGTGGAACTTCAGCTCTCGTTATGTTTTACACTTCACAGCTCTACCTCAGCGCTGCCGGGACACCATGCCAACGTCAACACTTACGGTCTTTTAAAAATAGACGACCACCATCAAAGCTGAGCTTTAACTGCTGACAGAGTCTGTGGTTTCAGCTTTACAGTGCTAGCAAGGAATGCAGGTGATAATGGAGGATGTGAGTAAAACACACGGATCGTTAGCATTCGATCCCAGATCTTTGCTATGAAAAAAGAAAAGGATCCTAATCCAAAAAAAATGGGTGCGAATATTTTTCACCTCTGACTTTCCTGTTTGAGTATACGGTGTACATTCCAGTGAGATCATTACTATAGGAGGCTGGTTGTCATGGCGATTATGTAATTACGGGTTATCTACGGTGATATTGTAGCATCGTAAGAAACAGCTGTCACCTGGTTGTTATGATGTGATAGCACACGCTGCACATGAT
Organism: Platyallabes tihoni; assembly: GCA_030068045.1. Taxonomy (NCBI): domain Eukaryota; kingdom Metazoa; phylum Chordata; class Actinopteri; order Siluriformes; family Clariidae; genus Platyallabes; species Platyallabes tihoni. The sequence continues at coordinate 1,071,129 of JAQQZS010000001.1, forward strand.
TTTCAACTGACAACCATTTTTGGATTAGCCGCTGATGATTGTTATGTCAGGGAGCAGATGTTATGCCAGCTATTATGGGATGGCACATAACCATGATTAGCACGGCGTCTTCGTGTTCATTACGGAACAGAAGAGATGGTAATTATTGTGCAACAGTGCCTTGTCATTATTCCGGAAAGGCATTGTGTAATTATGGTGAGAAACAGTTATTATGGTGATTATTATGGGATAGAGAGGAACATGCGGTACAGAATATTATAGGATGGCACGAAATCATGTTGTTTATCAGTGAAAGGTGTTGTTATTACAAAACAAGATGATACTTTGCTATCCTGGGATGGCATGTTGTCACGGCGATTAGTCTGAGATGGGTTACCTGGAAGTTGAGTCGTGTCAACTGGACTTTTTTCCAGTTCAGTAGAAACGTTTCAGTAGAAACTCTTCCAAGTAGCTTAGTAAGTCTAAGTTGGAAAGTTCTTAGTATTTAAGTCCTCCAAGGTCAAAGGATCCTCCCGTATCTGAAATGGCTTGTTACATGATGAATGGGGAGCAAAGTTAGAAAATTCTTCTCTCAACATGGGTGGAGGTCTTCAACACACCCTGTCTCCTATTTTTCATGCTGTCCCTTCATCAATCCCAAGGAAGATCAAGACCTCTTCACACATCCACCACGAAAGCCACACTTAAGGACTCCCCTGATATGGCCTGGCTTTGAGTTGAATATTCTGCCATGACAGATTACCATGGTGATTGCTCTGAGATGGGATGGCTATTTGGCACTTATTCTGAAATGTAAGGTTGTCATTATTTACACTGTGTTGTGGATTAGAAAGGTGAGTATTCTGGGATATGATAGGTTGTCAACAGGGGATTATCAGAATGGGGGGATTACTGCGAACTTTGTGATAATCATAGTGGGTCAACACTTTGCTCTTCTTGTTTCTGGGAGATACACTCTGCAGTAAAGATTATGGGATGGCACCGGTTATGTTACCGGTTATTGTTCTGGAATATCAGCACTCTGTGGTGATTATTATCGGATAACACTGGCATAAAGCTGATGAGCCATACCGTGAAATTATGGGAATGCGTGCAGGAAGTTTGATTGAGAAGAGAGTTGACAACCTATGAGCAGCAGTATGTGAGCACTGTTTCCTTCAACAAAGAACAGATGCCATATTTGCTTTGAGAATGCTGAATGACAAGTATAAAGAAAGTCAGAAAGAGTTGCATTGGGTGTTTGTAGATCTACAGAATGCATATGACAGGGTCCCCAGAAATAAACAGTGGTATTGCATGAGGATGTCAGGAGTGGCAGAGAAGTATGTGCAAGATATGTACAGGGACAGTGTAACAGCAGTGGTACAACCAAATGGTTTAAGGTGGAGGTGGGACTGCACCAGGGATCTGCTCTTAGTCCCTTACAGTTTGCAGTGGTGTGGACAGGTTGACGGATAATGTTAGACAACAGTCCCCATGGCCTATGATGCTGGCTGTTGTGATCAGAAGCAAGAGTTGGGAGCTGGTTCAGATGAGTTTAGAGAGGTGGCATGAATATCAGTACAAGCAAGACAAATGGCATGTGTGTAAATGAGAAACAGGGTGGGGGAATGGGGCAATTGCAAGGAGTAGAGGTATGGAAGGTAGACAAGATTAAATATTTAAGGTTAGCTGTTCACAGCGATGACGAGTGTGGTAGAGAAATGAAGAGGAGAGTGAAGACAGGGTGGAATGTATAAAGAAGAGTAAAAGGAGTGATCTGTTACAGAAAGGTATTGCCAAGAATGAAAGGGAAAGTTTGCAGCAATTGTAGTGAGGCCAGCAACCAGTATGGTTTGGCAGAGCTGAACATGCTGCAATTTGCTTTGAGAGTGATGGACAGGATTAGGAATGAGTATATTAGAATGACAGTGCAGGTAAGATGGTTTAGGGACAAAGTTAGAGAGGCAACATTAAGATGGTTTGTACACAAGCAGAGGAGGGATGAGGGGTATATTGGGAGGAGAATGTTAGAGATGGAGTTGTCAGCCTGGAGGAGAAGAGGGAGACCCCAGAGGAGGTTTGTTGAGGTGGTGAAGGAGGACATGCAGGCGGTTGGAATGACAAGGTAAGGTGTGGAAGACAGAGTTAGATGGAGAAAAATGGTCCACCATGGCGACCCTTAATGGGGGCAGCCAAAAGAAGAAAAAGAAGAATCAACACTCCTTGGGGATTATTATGGGATTGTACTGTGTTAGTGATTATTTTCTGGAATATCAGCACCCTTGGTGATTATTATTGGATGGCGCTTTGCTATCAGTTATTATTCTGGAATATCAGCACAGCATGGTGATTATTATGGGATGACCTTGTGTTACCAGTTACCATTTTGGGATATCAGCACTGTTTATTCCTGAGTTTATTATTGTGATATGGCACTGTGTTAGTATTATGTGATGTCGATGTGTTATCAGTTATATTTTTGGGATATCGGCACTCCATGGTGATTATTATCTGATAGCACCCTGTTACCAGTTATTTTTTTGGAATATTGGCATGCAGAACTATTGTTGTTTTACCTAGTATAGGATTGCATTCATTCTTATGGCACCATGTTTGTGTTTATTTTTCTAGGCTATCAGAACTCCTGATGATTATTATGGGATGGATTTCATTGAGTAGCCATGGAATTTAGTGTTTAAGAGGTGTGAATCATTCATATTGTCACTTTAGCTTGGACTGGAAATTTAATGATTAATAAATTGAGAAACAGATTAAACTCAAATAGACATACTTCCTGTACAATATTGTCCATTGAAATTTGGCTTGTGACTCCCAGTGAAGAATGCAGAACCCTGGAAAATACACATGTAGGTGTATGTGCAAATGAATCAGTATAGGTTTGTAAAGAGTGGGTAGCAGATGTCATTAAAAAATGCAGCTTATCTGATTGGATTTAACTTTATGTGTTTAAGAGGGATGCTGAAGTGAGAAGGCCAGATCGAATAACTTTATGGAAGCTGTGAAAGTGCTGAGAGATGCAAGGAGGAAGTGAAGCCATGTCCGGTTCCCACTGCCTAACTCGGAAAGTGTGTGTGTGTCCTAATGGGGTGTGTCTACATCCACACACTTATCTCAACGTCTCACAGTTTTTTATGCTGTCTGGAAATTCTGCACAAGGAAATGATGTTAGAAGTGCAGAACATCTTTAATATTAGTTACGTGTTCTTTTCAAATACTGTATCGATTGCCTCTGTTAATTTTTTTGGAAAAAAAACAAATCAACATTAATATCTCAGGCAGAGATGAATCCTATATAAGGAATAAATACTAGGGCCTACAGAGTCTACATCTGGCAATTCTATAAAAGGAGTTCATCTTGGTCCCAGTTAAATCATCATCATCATCATCATCATCATCATCATTATCAGTCATCTTTGAAGGCTCATCCCTGAGATCTTCAGACATCAACATTTCCTCTCTAGTAGGCTTCAGGTGAGGAGGAATATGCATACATTTAAGTAGTTTTATACTTTTATTATTATTATTATTATTATTATTATTATTATTATATCTACAGGTGAAGAAATTAACACTGATGATCTCATTACAGTGAGACCTGTCAGGGGGTTGGGTGTATTTGGCATCTTTAAGTAATTTCTCAAAGCTGATGTGTTGGAAGCAAGAGAAATGCGCAAGCATAAGGATGTGATTGTCTAGACAACTTAGATATTATTTTTGGGTCAGAGTATCTCCAAAACAACAAGTCTTGCAAGGTGCTCCCAATTTACAAGCAGCTTTTCATCTTCCCAAAGAATAAAGTAACTCACCTTAAACTCTTCTAAAATGATTCCCAAAACTCACTGAAGTAAGTATTTATCTTGTTGTGAAATAATATTTTTCAGCATTTTTCTTCAGCCAACAATTTCTACCCTCCTTTGACTCTGAGGATGTCCAGTGTGGACTACAGCCGCAGATTAGCATGAGGGTACTACAAAGACACTTGAATAAAGCTGCTTTTTGACAATATCCACTGATAAAAGCACAGTAAATAAAAAGCTTGATTTAAGCTTGCTTTACAAATGTTCTGTTTAAAAAAATGCCATAGAATTGATCTCTGGACCTGGTTAGTTGGGGTCAAAATGGAAAGCTCTGAGTAGTCCGGTTTCCTCCTATAGTCTAAAAACATGCAGAAGGCTCATTGTTTCCACTGAGAGCAGACACTGGGGTCAGATCCTCAATAGTACCCCAAGTCCTCTGGGATAGGCTGCTGACCTTGTGTGAACAGGATACACTGTCTAGAGCAATGAAAGGTTTTTGCATGCCAAAAGTAAATGTATACATAATTAAGCAAATTCTGGTTCCATGTTAACTTTAAAGCAGGAGCTCTAATGCTGTATGATGTGGTCATACAGGCGTGATTCGATTGCAATGTCACACCACATGAAACATGACATTGTGCATCTGAACAGGAAATCAAAGCTGAACTGGAGAACTGGACATGGAGGACAGCTATTGCAACATGCTTGTGACAGTGCAGTAAAGTGGTTGAACAAACGGCAGTATTTTTGTGAGCAATCCCTCTGTTTAATTTAACTGTGAAGTGCAAGAAGTTCAGCGCTAGTGATAGCAAGCATCAAAAGAAAAGTGAAACTAGCATCAACTGAGTACATTTACTTAATTACTGCACTTAAGTATGTTTCACATATCTGCACTTTACTTGGATAGGTTAATTAGAAGATACTTTTTACTTTTACTCCACCCAGCAAATATCTATACTTTTACTTACATACATTTCTACATGGCGTTGTGTTACCCAATCAGGGTGGTGTATAGTATGGTGTAAGTGGGAATTTTGCCACCTGCTGACTGTTATGTGCTATTGCTTGACCTGCCTTTGCTTTGTAACAGGTGTTTGAAATCAGAAACAGAGCTGGTTGGAGATGGTGATGAAAACAGCATGGCACAATTGTGAATCTGATGGAGAGAGGGGGAGAGGGAGAGAGAGAGAAAAAGAGATTTTTACAAGACGGAAGCTTACGGTTAGCTAATACAAGCCCTGTACTTTTTAAAACTTAAGTCAATTAAAAGATGAGTACTTTTACTTAAGTACATAAGTAAATGGAGGACTTCTATTTACTTGAGTAATATTTGTAGTAGGGAATCTTTCCTTTGCCCACCTTTGGAAATGCTGTAAAGAAATGTGGTTTTGACATCCTGGTGTCAGGGTTGTTCACTTAATGACATTATTTCATCAAAGTGCAACTAATTTTCAGACTAATTCTACATTTAGGCATTTGGCAGATGCCCTTATCCAGAGCGATTTACATTTTTATCTCAGCCTTGCTCAAGGGCCCAACAGGGACAACTTGGGATTTGATCCTGGGACCTTCTGAACCATAGTCCAATGCTTTAACCAATGTTTCTACATTCACATAATGACCACTGGGGAGTGTTGGACTTGGCTCTTCCAATTTTCTATTTTAGTTCCAGGATTTCATATATTAAAAGAGTCTAGAGCTTGGACGCCAATAATCCACTGCTTGAGCCAATTATTATTATTATTATTATTATTATTATGTAAAATTGCCCTACAATGAACCACAATGCTGTTTTCCCTTGTGGTCAGATTTAAAGTAAACAACTGACAGCTTGCGGCGAAAACCGTCAGCACCAGGCACATAATCTTTTAACAGAAGCTTTCATAATTTTCTGTCGCCACCCAGACAAAACTATTCAGCGAGAGCCTGTCGGTGTTTAAGTGCAGCGCTTGCTTGGCATTTGCACACATTAAGACAGGAGTGGCTGCAGGTCGACCCACATTACACCGAGATTATTGAAGATATCTCTACTTAAACACATTCTTTTGTTCTCCATTTAAACATTCTCTGCCAGGCATTAAGGGAATGCTAATAATGCAACAATACACAGCCATGCCTTATGATAAATGGACATCTAATGAGCGTGTGTGTGTGTGTGTGTGTGTGTGTGTGTGTGTTTGCAAAGCATTTTTTTTCTTAAATTTTGGTTACACAACCTGTTGCATCATTAGTCTTTATTAAGTGCAGTTACACTTGCAGAGGCTTTACACGTCAACCAGAATGAAAATACTGCTAGAGGACATGCAGATCAAAACCTGTTCTATTGGGGAAAAAAAGAAAAAGAAATACCTATACTTTGAGATACCTTGTTCCTGAATGCTCCCATGTGACTACATCCTTTAGTCGTCATGAAATTAAAACTAGACATGTTAAGGCTTTTTTAATTGTTTGTGCATTTCTTTTAAGTTTGTGTTCTCATTGAGACATAAATATTTCCTCTTTTTTCAATAGAATAAAGCTGTAAGGAAGGTGTAATAAAGTTGTTGTAGGCTGCTAATAATTTCCCCGAGGCATGTGTGCTGAATACACCATCACAGGTTTAAATGTCTGGCCTGTAAGTGATCTGTTTTCCTGAGCTACTGATGAAAACGTTTCTGTCTCTCACTGAGTTCCACAAAAGGAAATATAGCATACCGAATAAGCAAATACTTAACATTTGATTCGATGATTGCTGCACTGATTGATCCAGTATGTTTCAGCTTAGAATGTCTCCGAATTACAAGGTCATCCCGTCCCTCTGGAGCCTCTGATCCAGGACATATTGTGAAAGAGTGGTTCTGCGAGCACAAGGAATTGTTCTTACAAATGCATCGGACACCACAGGGACGTTTTGATCAGGAACACAAGCTGATATTTGAGCAGAGTGTAGCAACGAGGAAGAGAGAGAGAGAGAGAGTCAATGCATCCCTCATCACTGTGGGAGATCATTAAGCACAATGGAAATCCCTCACAAAAAGAGAACTCTCCAAAACACTAAAAACTAACCTGCACATTGTTCAGAACAGTGTTGTAGGTTAAACCTACTGTGTTTAAATTTAATTTAAGTTATAGTACCAAACAGTGGTGAAGGATGCCGGATATGGATTTTTCAAAGTGAAGATCTGCAAGTTTGTCAACCAAGTTTGCCCTCTAGTGGCATCTTTTTTTCTGACCCTACAAAATAGATTTGATTTTAATATCGGATATATAAAAGATTAACATTAACCTAATAACCTGATCAGCACTTTTATTCTACATTTGTACCCTGTGTGTGTGTGTGTGTGTGTGTGTGTGTGTGTGTGTGTGTGTGTGTGTGTGTGTGCGCGCGCGTGTGTGAGAGAGGGGGGAGGAATCTATCACATTTTATATAATTATATACTAATAATATATAAAGATATATTAAATTATTTTTAATTGTTGAGATATCCTCAATGTGTCCACGTTGTGTCATGGAAATCTCTGAGAAGCAACATTTAACTTCATTCATTGATTTATCCAGAAAATATTCCCTCCTTGGGATAAACAACATCTCTGATTGAGATGTGAAACGTTTCCAAGTCACTGATACTAACAAACATTCTGCATCTTTTAATTCTACTTTAGCTTGACGAGGTTCATTAGGTTCATCCCATGTTTTTTTGCTTGTTACATTATAAGACACTGATCCTGAATCAGTTCTCTCTCTCTCTCTCTCTCTCTCTCTCTCTCTCTCTCTCTCTCTGGGTTTCCATAAGCCGCCCAGATGTTCCAGTCTGTGAGTCAGCAAATTATGAAATACATAAACCAGAAGTCTGCAGCAATAATGTGTGTGTGTGCGTGTGTGTGTGTGTGTGTACGTGTGTGTGATATAAGGCAGGATATATGAATCTCCAAGACAACAAACCTGCAAACTGAAACCAGGAATGATTAAATACGGGTGTCTTCTTCTCATCACTCTGCGGTTTGCTGTCATTTTAAATGCCCAGCCTGGTGCAGTATAATACACACTCTATCATTTTCACTCAGTAGGCACCCTTGGGAGCATACAAGACTCTTCGGGCTGAGCACATCTGCAAAAATCATTGATAACATTGGAGTTTTGGCAGAAAGTGTACACAGACCTGAACAGATTTCCAGCATGGTGTTATTCAGAGTTTATGCATAAAGTTACACTAATGTCCTATAAAGAACTAGAGTTTTCTGTGATTATTTTTTTTATTATTATTATAATTTATCATGGTTCATTTACCCCTAATGAAAATGTGTTCCCCAGGGGGTTCTCCAGGTAAACTATTGGTTTTAATAGGGTAGGGTTAAGGTCAGGCTCTTAGAGGTCTGAGGTGTGTCTGATATCTGTTCGTTGGCAAGCAGCTTGTTAGTAGAGTTCAGATGGAGGTTAGATGTAAGGTAGATATTAGTATGGATGGATAGTAATTATTCTAATGCTGTTTTGAGGTTAACTGGAGGATAAATTGGGAAAATGGAGGTTTGGATGTTGATGAGATAAAGGTGGATAGGGGTAGATTCGTGAGATATTGGATGGAAGCTATGTGCTGAGATTAAGCTTATGTTGGTATTAAATAGCACTCAACTTGTGGCTGAAGATTGTGGGTTTGAATTCTGATGATACCTTAGCAGTCCATGGCCAGGGGTCCTAGAGAGCAAAATTGACTGGGAGGGATGGAATACACTCTGTCAATTACAGCATCATGAGCCAATCATTCAAGCAGAAGTTAGTGGAAATTGTTTTCCTCTTAGTGTGCTGCCCCTAATCGACACCTCAGAGGAATCCCTCCCTGTTTGAGCCATAAAAGTCTCCTCATTTGTGCCCCAGTTTTTCTTATTGCTTGCGGTTACTACTGTACATTGTCACTGACTATTAGTGATGAATGAGTATATGATGAAATTCAAGCTTGTTTAAGACTAAACAAAACTGTTAGTTTTTTTTTAATAAAACTAAATAACGGCATTGGTGGCTCAGTGGTAGGTTCCTCGCCTGCCATCTAGAGGCCCAGGTTCGATTTCCAGCCACTGCCCAAACCCCTCCACTGGATTTCCAGCCACTGCCCAAACCCCTCCACTGGATGCAGTACCCAAGACTGGATAAAATGGGAGGCTTGCGTCAGAAGGGACATCCAGCATAAAACCTGTGCCAAGTTATTGTGGGGATCAGATGGTCCACTGTTTCGACCCCTTGACAGGAATAACCTAAAGACAAGCAACAAGTAAAAATTTTATTCAAAAGCTCTTTAAACTTGAGGTCTCGAACATACACACCTCACCTTCTACATCTCCACATGATTACTGTGCTGTATTATAGATCTGTATGAGTGTTTAACTTTAACATCTTATAGCGTAGCTGCAGAGCAGATGGTGCTTGGGCTTCAGCCACCCAAGGAACGTTAGTTTCTCTTTACATCATACTGTCTGTATGAGCTCATGGTGCTGCTGAGGTAAGCACAGGCTCATGGACACTCCGGTGTGTTTACACAGGGTCCCTGTGGGGGTTTAGGTGGTGGTGGGAGGGAGGTGTTCTGGAAAACGCAGCATGCAGAGTGTATGCGTGTGTGAGAGAGAGAGAGAGAGAGCGAGAGATAGAGAGACGACAGGTTTGGGGACTCGAGCAAATGCATACGGTTCCTCAGGCATGTGTGAGGTGTTTGTGTTCTCTTCTTGTTCTTTATGCTTATGGTTTTATATGAGCTGTGTGAAGTGTACTACAGCACAGCTTGGCGAGAAGCACTATTTTTAGTGTGTGTGTGTGTGTGTGTGTGTAATTGAGTAATCGCAGACCTGGAGTCATGTCAGGTGAGAAGGAAACGATGAAGTCCAGCCCAACTGGAGGGTAAAATTAATCACCACTGCTCCATCATCCATACATCTCAACCTACCACTACTGTGTGTGTAGTAGAGTGGGAGGGGGTTGTGTGTGTATGTGTGTGTGTTACAGGGACTCCGGGAAAGGCAAGAGCAGGATGTACAGTCTGTTTGCCCAAGTCATTCTGTGGTTGGGGTCTTGGAGCTCAAACAGTACATGTTGGGTTATGGGGAGAATGTGGCCTGTTTGAAAGATTTCTTGCCCTTTGAGGTGTGTGTGTGTGGGAAGGGGGGTGGTTCAGCATAACATCACCAAGAGATGAGTTCACTAAAGAGCTGGGGTTAGTGGAAATTTCATCGCTGAGCTTCAGCACAAACAAACCTTGTCCCAAATAGTCTCACTTGGGTTAATCAATTTATAATTATAGTGCTACAGAGATCTTCTGCTATATATTAATGTACGTTTCTTCCAATAGATAGATAGATAGATGGATAGATGGATAAATAGATATCCAGTGATTTTGCGACTATGATCATGCTGTCAATGAAGACACTTGAAGATAACTGGATGGATGAATTGATATCCATTGATTTTAACACTATGAACATGCAGGTACCAAAGACATTGGAAGATGTCTGCATGGATGGCAGTGTTGAGGGACTTTTTAAAGTAACTAATTACATTACAAAATCACTGTCATTAAAAAGTAATCAGTTACATTGCAGCATTACTTTCTGATAGAAGTATCTGGTTAGAGTACTTTTCCATTGCAGAAAATGAAAACTCCTTTGTGATTCCTCATGCATGTTGTTTTAGTCAAGGGGTATAAGAGCAGGAATAACAGAGGAGGGTGGGCTATCGGGGGCGGGGCTTGTAAAATTACTTTCACACAGACACACACTAACGGAATGACTGCTGTCTGGCTCAAGGATTACATAAATTGTCTGAATAACGGATTACATTTTTGAAAATATAACAAAATAACTGTACTAAAACGGCAGACCTAACGCGTTAGATTATTCATTACATCAAAAAAGCAATCCAAGTACTCTAACACATTACTCTGTAACGTGTTGCACGCAACACTGATGAATGGATGTTCATCCAGTGATTTTGCCACTAAGTTTATGTAGTCGTAGAAGGGATATGAAAAGGGATGGATGGATAGATGGATGGATGGATGGATAAATGGATAGGTTGATGGTTAGATAGATATCTTTAACTGCTAGATCAGGATTTTTTTTTAACTAAACTAAATGTTCTTTATTGGAATCTTAACAACATATCAATATGATAGTAATGAACATCATGAGATTTCCCAATGGCACCTCCACAAACACTTCCAAAAAACTCTCAAGAAACATCTTGTGTCTAAGAGTGCTTAATTCTTAAACAGTGATACAAAGTCCAGCCCAGATGATGAACATGAACTTGATTTTTATTTTGTTTAGGGATACATACAAGATCTTTTTGATCCCCTGAACACCTGCTATCAGATGTTGATACTGAAACATTGTTTTCTAGTGTCTCTAGTCTTTATTCTCATCTCCCGAAGGTATAAATTCAACTCTGCAACACATCTGCGCTAAAGTGTGTGCTGAAACATATTCTCATACATTTCTGACAGTGGGAATGAGTTTATATGTTACACTTGCTGAGTTATTATAACACATCATCATCATCTTAATCATCATCACAGACCACCAATGCTGAACTGTTTTCTATGTAAAAGTCGCTCTAACATGCTGACTCACTCTCTGAGACCTACAGCAGCTATTCATCATCATCAGTGCTATGCGTAGTGTTTATAACAACACAACAAGTACAGTTCTGCCTGAATGAGGAAAAACAAGAGGCAAGCATGGAAAAACCATAGACACACACACACATACACACACACACACTGGGGAACGCCTGTGTTGTAATAAGCTAAGTTTTACCTCCCTTTGGTTAAAACCCTTTTTTGCAAAGGGACATTTTTATAACTTGACATGAGGAATGTGGTCACCTGCACCAACAGCACCACCGCTACCGGCAGAGAGGACATCCAGCATAAAACCTGTGCCAAGTTATTGTGCGGATCAGATGGTCCACTGTTGCGACCCCTTGACAGGAACAACCTAAAGACAAACAACAAGTAAAAATTTTATTTAAAAACTCTTTAAACTTGAGTAATTTTCACCAGAGGTCTCGAACATACACACCTCAACTTCTACATCTCCACATACTTACAGTACTGTATTAGAGATCTGTATGAGTGTTTAACATCTTATAGCGTAACTGCAGAGCAGATGGTCCTTAGGCTTCAGCCATTTTTCTAACTTGACATGAGGAATGTGGTCACCTGCACCAGCAGCACCACCTCTACCGGCAGAAACACCTTCACCACCAACACCACCACATGCAACAACAGTTACCACCACATCTCCATCACCACCACTATGTCCACAATCAACATGTATCCTTCTACCAACACTTCCACACCATGACCACCACCTGCACTACCACCTGCACCAACAACAACATTACCACCAACTCCATAAACAACACCTCCACCACCAAAAAACACCCCCCTTTCTCCAACAACACATTCACCATGACATAGTCCACCAACAGCAACACCTCAACCACCACTACCATCTCCACCAATAAGACTGTGACGGAGAACCATACACCTGCTCCACTCTCTGTCCAACTCTGTGCACCTACCGGTAAGGCAGCACTAAAGTCAGCGGAAAAGGGGCGGGGCGCCAGAACCATGCACGGCCGGATTTCCATTTTCATTCACCGTCCTGGAGTACTCCGGCAGCTATAAAAGGAGAGTGGAACTCCAGTTCGGTGTGCAGAAAATATGAGATTAAAGACTTCCCTGCTAACGCCACTTATTGTTTTTGTTGTTGTTTCTCTCTCTCCCTCTCTCTCAGACTCCGAGGGCCCCGCTGAGCCCCATGCGAAAACCCATCGGAGGACTATGCGCCGCTGCCCGGCCATCCTCCCCACTGCTTCGCCTGTCGGCTCCACTCCGGTGGCCTGCTACTGCCCCCCGTGGGAATATGGTGACTCTTGGAACGGGGTAGTTTGAGTTACCTTTTCTCCAACCCCATACCTGCACTCTTACCCTATTCATGTTCCTGATCAAAAAAAGAAAAAGAAAAAAGTTAATAAATAAAAAGCTCTTCATTGTGAACACCGCAAATCCCTGTGTCTGTGCCTGTGTCACTTCGCCGCTGCCATTAAGGCCTTACATAGGTGGAGAATGCGTGCCTCTGACACAGGCCAGCTGACCTCACCAGCCTCGGATCAGCTCATTGCCCACCTACAAGAAACCAGCCGCCAGCAAAATACAGTACTGGAGCAGCTCGCCCAGGGGCTTCAGGCTACCACCGCCGAGCTTTCGCGGCTACAAGGATGAGAACATGCCCCCCTGCCTGACCCTTGCAAGGAAGCCCAACAGCTCCTAACTAAACTGGCTCCACACGATGATGTCGAAGTCTTCCTACAGACTTTCGAGCGCACTGATAAACAAGAGGACTGGCATCTAGCAGAGTGGAGCTCAATCCTAATCCTGTTACTATCCGGTGAGGCACAGCGAGCTTATTTTTCTCTAACGGAGGAGGAAGCAGATCAGTACGACTGCCTAAAAGAGGAAATCCTAGCCCGGTGTGGCCTCTCAAGTTCACAAGCTGCCTGTGAATTTCACCGCTGGACGTACGATTTACAAGCGCCTCCCCGTGCCCAGCTCGACAGGCTACATCGGATCACCTATAGATGGCTCCAACCAGTGGTGTCAAAAGTATTCACATTCATTACTTGAGTAGAAGTATAGACACTAGGGTTTAAAAAGACTTCTTTAGAAGTTGAAGTATCAACTCAAGCTTTTTACTTAAGTAAAAGTGTAAAAGTACTGGTTTCAAAAGTACTTAAAGTATAAAAGTAAAAGTAACATGAGGGGGAAAAAAAGCATTAAGGATAAAAGCTTAGGCTGTGCCACG
>JAQQZS010000001.1:1201503-1213096 GCA_030068045.1 Platyallabes tihoni
CCAGCATTGTTCTCCAGCATGGTGTTCTCCAACGCAGTGTTCTCCAACGCAGTGTTCTCCAGCACTGTGTTCTCCAGCGCAGTGTTCTCCAGCGCAGTGTTCTCCAACGCAGTGTTCTCCAGCACTGTATTCTCCAGCGCGGTGTTCTCCAGCATTGTTCTCCAGCATGGTGTTCTCCAACGCAGTGTTCTCCAACGCAGTGTTCTCCAGCACTGTGTTCTCCAGTGCAGTGTTCTCCAGCGCATTGTTCTCCAGCACTGTATTCTTCAGCATAGTGTTCTCCAGCGCAGTGTTCTCCAGCATGGTGTTCTCCAGCATGGTGTTCTCCAGCGCATTGTTCTCCAGCATTGTTCTCCAGCATTGTTCTCCAGCGCAGTGTTCTCCAGCACTGTATTCTCCAGCGCGGTGTTCTCCAGCATGGTGTTCTCCAGCATGGTGTTCTCCAGCATGGTTTTCTCCAGCATAATGTTCTCCAGTGCAGTGTTCTTTAGCATGCTGTTCGGTAGCGTTGTGTTGTCCAGCACAGGGTTTCCTGCAGTGTTCACAGGGCTGTAAACTGTTTACGTTAGCATGCAATAAGCCAGGACATTATGACATGATGGTGTGTGTTTAAAGATTCCTCTGTGCCCTTTGTGTGTGTTCCAGTCATCACACTGTGCTGTATCTTTAAATGTCGGGTTCCTCGCACCAAGAAGGAGATCGAGGCTCGTCACGCGCAGAGACTGGCGGCTAAGACCTACGCTAACACCCTGGAAACTGTTCCTCCACTCAACGAGCTCACTGAGATACCAGGAGGTACACAGACACGCACACTCTCTCAGACACATACACACACCCACACACATGCACGCATACATGCACACATGCTAATAGAGCCGTCACTTTGAGCATTATAACAACTATAATAATGTAGCACGGAATTAGCAATGCTACTGTGTTGTAGCTGAGATACAGGACTGAAATGCTAACGGTGCAAAGATTCTTTACAATCACTGTGTTAACAATGCTAGCTAACACAAACCTAGCTCTTTATGCTAATTCTGTTAGCTCTTTACATTAGCTCATTCTTCTAGCTCTTTATGCTAGCTGTTGCTTTTCTGTATTTCCTTCACACTCCTGTTTACTGATGGTTCCTGTTCTTCTTCTTCTTCTTCTTCTCTCTCTCTCTCTCTCTCTCTCTCTTTGTGTGTGTGTGTGTTCGACCTGTCAGTGGTTCGTACCGTCTCTGAGCACGTGCAGACGCGTGACGCAAATCAACTTCCTGCTGTCAATGAGGAAGATGAACCGACCAGTCAGAGCGCTCCGAACGAGACGGGATAAAACTCTCCATCAGACTGTCTCTCTCTCACTCCGACTGTCTGTTACTTTATTACTCTCTCTCTCGCTCTCAATGTGTTAGTGCTGTTTTGTGTCTCTGTATCTCAGACTGAATAAACTCGTCTGTCTCTCCTCTTCTCTCGTCAGCAGAAACAGTAGTATAATATGTAATGTGTGTGATGTATGTGTGTGACTGGTAATGTGTGCTATGTGTGTGTATGTGATACAGTATATGTGTGTGTGTGTGTGTGTGTGTGTGTGATTAAAAACAAAAATTACAATATAGCATCGCTATTACGTTTACATTTTGATTTTAGCGCATACCGCAGGCTCTCAGTTCAGGTATTTTACACGCCCTCAACGTGGAATGCTGCAGATATCTTTGCTCTAATGACGCGTGTTTTATCTCATAGTGGCGTCTGATTTTTATCATCATCACAGTTTCTGAACATATGGGACAAACTGGTTTTAAACTTCCTGCAAGAAGAAATAAACACACAGTGATCTGTCCATAAATCTTTCATGATTCAGTTTTCAAAAGTTGCCTTTTTGCTGGCGTAAGTCATGCTGTGTCTGTTTTATTTGGGAACTTTGTAGGTGCATTACAGTGTCTTCCGCAGATCATTTTTCTAAAATTAGTATTGTATTGATAAAAGCATAAAAAAAACTTTTATTTTCAGTTTTTTTTAAATAAAAAAAAATTCCTCTTGAACATTTTTTAATGGAAAAAAAGAAAAACGTTTAGGAGGTGTGTGAAAAATAAATCGAGCTCATCTTTCACCAGGTTGCACGAGTGCTCCATTAAAACCCCAAGTTCTCTTAAGGGTTTTTAAATTTTCTGTTTTCTTATAAAAAAGATGATCAATTAAGCTCTTTGATTTTGTTTGTGCGATTGTAACTGCTACGACAAAATAGGTTCACAATAGTTTCATTTCTCCTGCTTAGGTTTAAACACATGTTTGTTTGGAGTACAAAATAGTAAAAAGTGGTTGGAATCCAGAACACTCTGAATGAAAAAGGTCTCTTTCAACGTACAAAAGGATTGTGAAGCTTGATTTGTGTTCAGGTAAAGCCAAAAGGTAAAAGCACTCACCGCTAAAATAACCGTCGTCCACTGTAAGCCTCCAGATCTTTGAGTTAATGGTGGCTTGTACTGTCATCTCCACTTTGGTCTTCTTTCTCAAGGAATCTGAGCACATCATGCTATTGTGTATCAACTTTTCAATGTGAAATATTTTATTAAAAACTTTAAAAGCACAATCTTTTTCTCAAACAGTGTAGAAATCTATGTTTGTAAGGTTTTTGTAGTTTAGAAAATGAGCAGTTTGGAGACAGATCACAGAAAGAGCCTTTTTCATCCTTTTGTCCAATCACAGTACTGTCTGTCTGTCTCTTCATGTTGTTGTGCTAGGATCCTCTTCGATTTGCAACCTGTGATGGTTTTTTCTGTGTTTTGGAGATTTGCACTTGGTTAAATTCCGTTAAATTTTATTTCTATAGTGTATTTACAGTAACAACAGCCATTGTCTCAAAGCAGCTTCACAAAATTAATAGAAGATTTTGGGAATGTGTAGGAGAAAGTATAAATGTATAGGTCTTAGCTATCAGATTGTCCCTGACGAGCAAGCCTGGGATGGTAATAGGAAGAAACCATGAGAGGAACCAGACTCAACAGGGAATCCATCCTCATCTGGGTGATAACGGATAGAAGGGATTTCTTTTTGCTGACATAATGTGCGGCAGCTGGAAGTTCAAGATAACCAAAGACGTTCAGCACAGGGATGAGTCAGACAGGTGCACAGGACAGAGAGGGGTCTGCCTCGTGCCCTAAGCCTCCTGGGATATGGTCCAAGCCCCCCTGTGACCCTGAATACAGGATAAAGCGGTAAAGACGATGAGTGAGTGAGTGAATTTTAAATTCATCAGGAAATCCAGCTTTGCCTGGGACATGAACATTACTCATACAGTGTAGAGCTTTGGAAAGTTCTTCTAGTTCTCTGGCCTGTTTTGGCCTGTCTGTCTCAGTCTGTCCTCCTGGGACTCTCTAAGAAAAACAGTTTAGAGTAGTATAGTTTTTTTATACAGTCCGACAGCTCTCATACGAATATCGACTGTATCAGGTAGGATGTCTCCCTTTTCAAAGCGTAAATTGTGTATAAAACGTTTGAGTGTGGCTTTGTCCTTTTTTCTTCTATAAACTAAAAAAAAGGATTTGGAAGGTGCATCCATTTGATTAATGTCGTATGAGTGTGCTGTAGGGTAAAGAACAGCGTATGTTAATGTACAGTTATATAACGGAGCTGCAGGTGATCTTGTGGTGTTTTCACTAGCGCGATGGCGTTAGTCATCACTGCTGACCGTGTTCTGTCTCGTTCGTTTTGCAGCGGCGAAGGTGGAGGTGAACACGGTTTCGGAGAAAGTGGACGGAGAGAAAGAGAAGAAAGAGAAGAAGGACAAAGAAGGAAAGAAGGCAGCAAAGGAGGGCAAAGGAGAGAAGGAGAATGAGAAAGAGGGAAAGAAGCCAGGGAAGGAGGGTAAGGGAGAGGAGAAGAAAGGCGAATCGGAGGAGAAGAAGAGTGAAAAAGGGGGCGGGGCCAAAAAATCTGCAAAGAAGTGATTGTGCTAAACCTTTTTTCTAATGCGAGGTTTTATTTCATTACTTTATTTTCTAAAAAAATTTTTTTGTACTTTATTGTAAATTTGTAAATTTATTTAAAAATAAAAACGCTTCCTGAAGACATGTTGATTAAATGCGAGTGTTTTGATATACGAGCATGCGTCTGTAACCAATTATGCTCACAACGCAAGGTTTAACTGTACAAAGAAAGAGGGAAAGAAAACAAGCAAAAAAGTAGAAAGAAAAGAAATAAATTGAGGAAAAATATGGTTAAGACGGATAAACAAGGGTGACAAGGTTTGAAAGTTCTGTTTCAAAAGGTGCAAAAAAATCACAAGCTTTACTTTTCCGTTAGAAGTAAAATTTTTCGCTGTACATAAACAATTTAACCCTTACAACTGTTTAAAAAGATAACCTGAACTCTAAGACCGTCTCTGTTAAATTGTATATAAAATATGGAATATAGAATATATATATTTTCCTGTATTCTTAGAAAAATAGAAAAATGGGAAATGGTGTGGAGATTTTGAAAAATCTTAAGCCAAAACAAGCCAAAAACTTCTGTGATGTTTTACATGTTTTACTTTTTACAGACTTACAGAGAAAACAAAATTGACACTTTAACCACTGTTAAAAAATAATGTTTTAGAAGAATATTTTAGATACAAATTTTGGAAAAAATAAAGCACAAGGAAATAGGACAGGTTGTAAACCTACAATTTTTCTGAAAAAAGATCACATGTAAGGAAACAAACAAACAAACAAAAGCTCAACACACACTAAGAACTTTTAATTGTCAGTAATTCATTAAAAAGTTTTTTGTGAAATAAAGCAACTTTGCTAATTAGATTTTTCTAGTATAATAATAATAATATTAATAATATGCAAATCTAACTGTTTTTTAAAAGTGAAAGTTCCTTCAAATAATAATAATAGCAATTTTAAAAAATACAAACATTTTCTGACATGCTCAGTTAGTTAATCAGAAATTGACAAATATTTAGCTTGTGCTTCTCAGAATTAAAATTTTGACACATTAAATATTGAGTACGTTAGCAAACCCAACAATCTAGCTAGCCGAGAATATTGTTCAGCTTTAACGTTTTAAAAATAAAAATCATCTAGCAATGTTGCTTTAATAAGTCATCAGCATGTCTGAGCAAAATAAGAGTCCTTCATAGTTACTGTCACCTGACAGAAGCGTCGGCGTGATGGCTGACAATACAAACATTTTTCTGGTTATTATTATTATTTTATTTGATTGTAAACATTTTGACCTACACAAATACAAACATTAACACACTTTTACACACTGAGTGGAATTACACATTACATGTTTGCAATACAGTTTTAAAACTTTAATAAATAAAGAGAAGTCATAATTTGAGATGAAGGACATTCTGCTAAACGGGAAAACATTACAAACTTTTAAACGTTAAATGATAACTAAACGGTGGAAGTACACTGAATTAATCGAATAAATACACAGAAATGTGCAAATATCCACAATTAAAAATTATATGTAAAAAAAAAAAAGAATTCATTACATTTTTCAGTTAAAAAATTCAGTTCCAGTTCTTTACTAAATCAATTAGTTACAGTAAATAAATAGTTAGTAAGTGCTAACTATTGCTCAGGGAATAAATGATTAGCTAAGTTAGCTTGCTATGTGACAAGGTATCAGTTAAAGAATTAAAGTTAGCATCACTTTTTTTTTGGTCACTCAGCGACTAGCATGCTATGTATACTTGAGACAGTTACTCTAGCTGACTAGCTGTGTCTTGTTTCTTCCTGTAAGCTTATTTCCTGTTTCTTTAAAAATACTTTAAAAATATTATCTTTGAAAGGAAGTGAGGTCATGGCACAAACGTACATACATTTTCCCTGTATGTAGGAAAATATAGCAAACATTTTCAAACTAAAGATAACATTAGCAAGCCAGTGTTTTACTGCTAAGCAAAGTCAGTGTAGCGAGAAATAAGGACACGCGCATGCTAACGGCTACACAGCACAGGAAAATGAATTGAGGAATGAGATGAACTATGTTAAATAGTGTAGTCCTGAAGAAGTCACATGTTCTGTGTGAAGTGTTAAACTCGTGTGGGAGGCTCGCTAGCAATTTCCATCAACCTGAATTTAACCACATTTTTTGTTAATTAAACAATTACGAAAGGTCATAATTTCCTAAAAAATATTAAACACAAAAAGGTTTTTGTAAAATATTAAACTTAAGTGTGAAGTACAAGAACAATCAAGAAAAACATTAAAAACACCTGATTTCTTTTCTTAAAAAACAAACAAACAAACAAACAAAAAACACCACATAATAACACATTTCACTATACAGAATATATTTTACAATATTTTACACATTAAATATAATCTTCATCTGATAACAATGAAAATCCTGTAATGTGGATCTGGCTGGTGGTCCAGAGCTCCTGGGTTAGCCTGTAAACGCTAGCCTGTTAGCTGATTCAGCAAAACTAGCAAGCTCCTCCTCCAGAGCAGATCCTGAACTTCTTTTGGAAGTCACATGACAGTTTCCCGCTCTTCCTCGACTAACGGGGCAGGTTTTTCGTCCGTGGACATCTTGGATGGCTCGTCTTCCTGCACGAGGAGTTCTTGAGCGGACGATGGTATGGACTGGTCCGACACCGAGCCGTTCTTTACGTAACCTGGAAGGTTTCGGTGCCCGTTGGTGCTGGAGTTAGTGTTAGCGGGCGTGAGGCGCATGCTGACATCACGCTGCCGCAACGTCACGTTAGTCACGCTAGTGTGGGAAACCATGGGGCCGTAGCTGTACGTGCTGCTACCGCTGCGTGCTTTACGCTTAAAGTCCAACGCCAGCGTCCTCCGGCTCCACGACTTCTTAATCTCCGCCTGGACCTGGACATGGAATTACAAAAGCTGAAACTGTATAAAGATT
The DNA here is from genome assembly GCA_030068045.1 of Platyallabes tihoni. NCBI lineage: Eukaryota > Metazoa > Chordata > Actinopteri > Siluriformes > Clariidae > Platyallabes > Platyallabes tihoni. The sequence continues at coordinate 1,208,367 of JAQQZS010000001.1, forward strand.
ATCGCTATGTGTTTTCATTAGCGTGGGTACAGGTTTAACACTTTATTCACTAGCTTAAACTCAGTTGTTGCGTTAATGATCATGCTGCCATTGTGATGACTGAAAAAAAAAGGCTAATTACCTGCCATCATATTGAATGAAACATAATTATTTATTGATTTCTTTCATAGTTGTAGTATTATAATTTAAATACATTAAGTATTAGATTAATCTAGTTAATTAAAGAATTATATATTGCAAATGTTAAAGTGAAACAAGCATGAATGTCCTTTAATCATCACGTACACGACTAACACTTAACAACACTAAATAAATGAATTTAAATATCAATGAAAGTAAAAGTGAAGTAAAGTAATGATTAAATAATGAATTAGATTAGGCACTTGGATATATTAATAAAACTCCTGAAGGTATCTGAATGTGTTGAGTTTGAGTTCAGCTGTAATAACAATAACAGTAATAAGTGCAGTATTGCGCTGATCTCACCTCTCCGTTACAGAAGCAGTAAATAATCGCAACGAAGAAGCCCTGCAAGGAGAACACACATGATCTGCTGTTAGTGAACAAACAAACTCTAGTGAATGACTGATCTTTGCAGTGTAACAAGTCTACACATATTCACACACACAAAACCAATTGTATGTAGATAACAATTTCTACACATCCTGATTTCTACACAGGACACTGACTCAAATGGGTTGGGGTTTAATTTACCACCATCACCACCACATTCCCAGTGCTGCTGGGTTTCTCATGGATGAAGATCCACAACTCACAGATCTCTACCGGAAATCACGAGGCTCCTTGAACATCAGCTCTACGTCAAGAGGAAGAAATGTGAATTCCATACAGTACAGTATGTGCACTTTGGCATTGAACTGGCAAAGAAATACAGCATCACCTAGGCCGATTGCACCTCCACTAAAAGCCCTTCTGAAAAGGGGAAATAAGCAGTTACAGTCAAACCTGCCTCTTGAGTATTCTTCTCTAGGAAGCTGAGTGACATAATAGCAATGAGAACAGACAGCTACACTCGGTCAAATTGAACGGTGGCACTTGACTGGAGGGAAGAAAATCCCCACTCCTAAGATGAGCTGATCATGTGGGTCCGTAAGCCTCAAATCACAGGATACCCACGCACTCACCAGGTTTGTCTCATCTGGTTCAGGCTATTCCCAAGCCAGGGCTCTAACTCCTCTACAGTCCAAAGACCATGGCTACACCTTTCATCACTGATCTGCTCTGAGATGCAGAGTTACCGTGGTGATTTTTGAATGTCATTTTAATCCTCTTTGCACAATCTCCCATCAGTCTTTGAGACAGCAGAGCTGATATTCAATGGCTGATATTCAACTGCAAGCAAGAATAAGCAATTTCCTCTAGGATTAATAAAGTTCTTTGAATCTTGAATGTTCAATAGCTGGTATACCGGATTTATGGAATGCTCTTGGAAAGCCTTCCACATGGGTACAAATATAGATGTTTTGGAGAGAAACCTGCCTACCTACCTGGTGATCTGGTGTAGCTCTGGAAGCTTTGACATAAAGTCTGCACCATTTCAAAATACTGCAACGTAACAATGCCATTATTAGCTTGAACTGGCATGCCACAGCTCCCTCTTTCCGCATTTCCACACCTTACGCCAGACAGGCCAAGTGCCCTTGAAGAGGCTACCCCCCTCCACTCCAAGGCAGACCAGGGCAAATCCTGGCTCAGGGTGATCCTGGATTTGCCATTACCACAGTTAAATATACTACATAGAACTCATATATTGATCACCTGACCTCTGCTTGCACCATGACCTTGATGCTGATCTTTTTATTTGTCTTGTTATTAAGTGTGATAATATACCTGCACATTATAGCTTTGGTATGGAACAAATAAGGGAATGTGTCATGGCCAGGTGCAGGATGTAGATTAAATACTGCTCCTCGTTGCTAGGAAACTCAACATGACACATTTGTATGTTTTCATTTTCAAGGCTGAAACAGATAAAAGTTTTTTTTTTTTCTTTTAAATCGATACCTGAAAGGAGTTAATGAGCATCTCGCAGTGCATCTGAATCTGCCAGGGCACTCCGGACACCTCCGTGTAGGGCATCGCCATGAACACGATGTAGTGTACGCCGAACAGCGGCATCAACACCAACGTAGATTTCAACAGCTTCCTGCGCACAGACAATCATCGTCATAATCATCATCACAACACCACTATCACCACCTTCATTATCGTCCTCTTCATATTTAGCTTTCAAAGAGCCGGACTTTCTTATACTTTTAATGAAATCCTGAGGAATGGTTCTCCAGGGTTCCGGAAAGAATTTATGCCCCTCGTCTCTGGAATTCTCTTCTCTAATAGAATATACATTCAAATCTCATATTCAAACCGGTTTATTCAGAAGCACCTATTCCACATGATATAAAGCTGAATTCAAATGTTTAAAATGTGCTGGGTGATGACATTGTCTAACATTGTCGTTTTAATTAATATGGTTTTAATGTTAGTTACTACTCGATTTTATAAATTTATTTCTTGTTTCAATTTTGCATGATGACTTGGTCGAATAGAAAGGTGCCAATATAAATAAAAACTTTCTTTCGGCTGCTTTTGTCAAAGGGTCGCCAGAGCGGACAATCTGATTCGCACATAACTTCCTGATGCAACCCTCCCATTTTCTATCTGGGCTTGGGACAGGCACTGCATGCTGACAGCACGGCTCCAACCCAAAATCAATAACCTAGAGCCTGTATTTAATATGAAGAAATGGGGGGGTAAAGACATTTGCACAGTACTTCATATATTAAATTATATAATTTATATAATTAAAGTAGAAAAAGTCTGAAACCAAAAGTCTGAATACGGAAACAGGTTATATAGTAAGGTAAATACTTGATGACTTTTTACCAAGTATTAGGATAGTATAGTAGAGTATAGTATAGTAGAGTAAAGTAGAGTATGGTACAGTATGGTACAGTACAGTGGTACCTCAGCATACGAATTGCAAGAAATTTGTCTCTGAGCCGGTTGAGTGTATGCCCGGTTGCACCTACTTCTGGTAGCAAAACATATTTGCGTCAGTGAAAAGTCAGGAGAAATTAGTTTCCTTTTATATTTTTTGCATTGTGTGTAAGATTTATTGAAGACGTAGCACCATGTGTCTAGAGAATCTTATCAAGGACAATAGCAAGCAGTTTGATTTTGAAAGCCGCTGGTGCTGAGAGGAATCATAAATTAAGGTTAGGAGTCTAAAGTTTAAAGTCTATTTACTTCATATTTGACTTCATTAACTTGACTTTTCTAAATGTTTTGATTGATTTTATATGCAAAAATTGGTAATATTGGTAATATTTCTGGGCGGCTGGTCCGGATTATCTCCATTTACTTTATTTCTTAAGGGACAATGTGTTTCACAATACAAAATTTCACCTTAAGAACTCGCCTCCGGAACGGATTACATTCATATGCTGAGGTCGCGCTGTGTAGTATAGTGTAGTAATTATCTGTACTTTCTACTCCTTACATTTTAAAGCTAGCCTCGTTACTCTATTTTTATGATCAGAATGCGAACCTGTGTAGAATACAGAGGTGTCAAGTAACGAAGTACAAATACTTCGTTACCTTACTTAAGTAGAAATTTTGGGTATCTATACTTTACTGGAGTAATTATTTTTCAGCCGACTTTTTACTTCTACTCCTTACATTTTTAAGCAATTATCTGTACATTCAGACCCCACCGGTCGCATGATAAGAACGCGCACAACGACACGACTGGTAGAATAGTATTAGTGTAGTACAGTATAGTGTAGTAGAGTATAGTGTAGTATAGTATAGTGTAGAATAGTATTAGTGTAGTGTACAGTAGTATAGTGTAGTGTAGTATAGTGTAGAATATTATTAGTGTAGTGTAGTATAGTGTAGAAAAGTATTAGTGTAGTATAGTATAGTGTAGTATGGTGTAGAATAGTATAGTGTAGTATAGTGTAGAATAGTAATAATGTAGTATAGTATAGTGTAGAATAGTATTAGTATAGTAGTGTAGAATAGAATAGTAATAATGTAGTATAGTGTAGAATAGTATTAGTGTAGTATAGTATAGTGTAGAATAGTATTAGTATAGTATAGAATAGTATTAGTGTAGTATAGTATAGTGTAGTAAAGTGTATAATAGTATTAGTGAAGTATAGTAAAGAATAGTATTAGTGCAGTATAGTATAGTCTAGAATAGTATTAGTGTAGAATAGTATTAGTGTAGTATAGTGTAGGGTAGAATAGTATTAGTGTAGTATAGTATAGTGTATAATAGTATTAGTGTAGTATAGTGTATAATAGTATTAGTGTAATATAGTATAGTATAGAATAGTATTAGTGTAGTATAGTGTATAATAGTAATAGTGTAATATAGTATAGAATAGTATTAGTGTAGTATAGTGTATAATAGTATTAGTGTAGTATAGTGTATAATAGTATTAGTGTAGTATAGTATAGAATAGTATTAGTGTAGTATAGTGTATAATAGTATTAGTGTAGTATAGTAGAGTGTAGAATAGTATTAGTGTAGTATAGAATAGTATTAGTGTAGTATAGTATAGTGTGTAGAATAGTATTAGTGTAGTATAGAATCATATTAGTGTAGTATAGTATAGTATAGTGTAGAATAGTATTAGTGTAGTATAGTGTATAATAGTATTAGTGTAATATAGTATAGTATAGAATAGTATTAGTGTAGTATA
>JAQQZS010000001.1:1313413-1324402 GCA_030068045.1 Platyallabes tihoni
GCAGATTGTTAGTTAATGTATTGAATAGTGATTGATGTGGAAGCAGCTAAATATGAGAGAAAATTCTGTAATTTCTTCGCTAAAATTCCCCTTTGCAAGGCGATCGGATGAAGAAAGAAAAAAAGTAAAAAGTCTTGGACCAGATCGATCTGATCTTCTAATTAAGCAGCAGTCAAGTGATCACGGCCGAGCTTACACTCTCTCTTCCAGCACTTCTTATGGATATTTACAGGCGATTATTAAAAGTTTAATTTTAATTTTGTTTGCGCCCCACCCAAAAGAAATTGCATCAGCCGCCACTGGCTGCTAGTCTGTATTGAGGCCCTGTGTGATGTCATCTGATTTCCTGTATTCCTGGTTGAAGTTCTATCAGAATATAAAGGGTATTATGTACGTATACCCTGTACCCCATGAGTTAAACGATAAGTCCAATCACATAACAACTTATGACACAACATGACATATGGCTGGTCCTGGCCTACTTCCGTCCCCTGGTTAGGACAGCACTTGACCCTTTGCAGTTTACATATCCGGACCATATAGGAGTGAATGATGCTGTGATTTACCTGTTACATAGAACTTACTGTACTTGGACAAACAGAGCAACATGGTGAGGATCATATTGCTTTTAACACCATTCAACCAAGACTGCTGGGGGACAGTATGCACAATATTTGCCTTTGCCTTCTCTAAACATACTACCTCCCCAAATTTAGACACCCAGTCTTATAAACAGTGACACGTAAGGCTATTCTTGCATATAGTTCACATTAAAAAGGGCCGGTAGTATTACACACTGTCACTTCTGCTGCTTGTCTTCAGGAAGTTAGGATCATTATTAATTTAACATAACCACAGAAATACAGATTCTGAAGAACAAAAGAGCCTTCACAGTTACATTTAGGCATTTCGCAGACACTCTTATCCAGAGCGACTTACAAAAAGTGCTTTGAAGTTTCTTCTATGGGATAGATACTTACACTGGGTTACTAGGTTACCATCAGTCAAATACAGTTGGGAAGGGCATTAGTCCACACACTGTGACAAATTACAGCTGATGTCATAGTGACCCTAATAGTAAATTTGTTTATACGATTATTATCCAGGTTTGATTGTTCTGGTGATAAAAACAAATGAAATTAGACATTAAATACATTATCAGACATGGATTAGACAGCAGCAGGAAGGATGCCAAGTTAAAGATCAACCAGTTCAGATAGGGTTTTGGTCTGAAAAGGGGGAAAGGGGAGAATGTGAGTTAGAGAGAGACAGAATGAATGAGACTGCAAGATAGAGATGAAATGTGAGCAAGAGGCAGAATGAGTATAGGGAATATTTCATTTTTTTAGTGTGTTTAATGATACATTGTGTGCATGAGAACCGAGTGCTTTCTTTCATTGACCTTGATACGCTGCGCTATCAGCAAACACATTCCTTAGTATAATAAAACCTAACGAAGAACAACTCCCAAGCTCCTGTTTTTCTCCATGTTATCTTTTATAAACATTCTGGACCAGATATAACCACCTGTGCCTTCATGTTTGATTCTTTTGTGTGTGTGTGCATATATATACTTCTGTCTTCCACAATAAACTTTGAACGTCTCACTGAGCACTGGTCTGTGTGCATCATTGGGGGGTTCCCTGGATCCAGGCGGGACAAACAGAATGCAGGCGGAGCACTGAGTACACAAAAATAAAAAAGGGGGTCTACCGAAAACCAAGAAATCCTTACAATCAGAAAGATAGACACAGATAAAAAATACATGGAATAATAAAGAGAAATATAGTTGCATGCAATGATGTTCAGGATATTAAATATATTCATAATTTCTGGATATGTTTAAATTGTAAACATGAAGCCATATTAAATGAAGAAGGGGAAATACCTTCATCTACTGGACATAGTTTAGTGCTGCAGGAGTCCGGCCAAAAACCAGGTCAAGTCAATGGGCTGATAAATGTAAAAATTAGTTGTGAGCCGTTTGAGCTTCACAAAATCATGAAACTAAGCAAACTTACTCACAACCAGTTGTTCTTTTTATGTAAAATGTTTTGAAACAGTAGGCCTTTCCACTTTTAAGATATAAAACATTAATCTTCTTCTCTTATGTCCTTAATTTAAATCCTCAGCATATCAACACAATTCAACACATTAAAAACCCTAAAGTTCCATGTACTTAATGTACACAGATTCCTGTTCCTTTTTTATTCCGCATGATTTTATGGATTACCATGGCTGAACCATTTGAAATATAAAAAATCCCTTCGCAGTTCTGCATCGTCAATGTGGTGAAATCATATTGACCTGGTTTGATGGCAGTTGTATTAATTCCCTAGGAGGAGTATTTCAATTTTCATTGGGTGCGTTTTGCAAGCAATTCAAAATAACTGACCTCCTGTGGATTAGACCTAATGACATGCAGCGCAAGTTGTTCAGCTGAATGAGATCTAGATGTATACCAGGTTTTATAAGTTCATGTGCAAGGGTCTATGGGCTATGCAGCAAGATTTTCCAGGGGGCGCTGTGACGGGCGTGTGCCACTCCCAGGGCCGCGCCACAACAGTCTCCCAATGCCCGCAGATTCCAACCTGTGTGCTAATTTTGATGAGTTGGACCCGGATAATTGAAAAAAAATCATAATTAGAAAAAATAAAATAAAATAATATTTCTTAGAAGAACAAGAGGGCTCTGCGCACACACTCGGGCCCGAAAGAGAAAGATAGATGAATAGAAAAGAGAGAAAGGAGTGAGAGAAAGAAAGACAAGAGGGCAAAAGCAAGCCAGGGGCAATGAAGAGAAGGAATTAGACAAAGAAAGAAAAATATGGAACAATATAAAGAACAATAGAGAACAATAAATGGAGTGTGTGTGAGAGAATCGAACTGGTTGCTGCAGTTATGTATTTTCATTGGGAATACACACTCTACACACTCTTCTCTGTGTTACACACACACACACAAGCACGAAGTCCAGAGTCTGTGTAGGTGATAAAGATACTGTTTATTGACACACATCCATCAGTGCGGCCTCCAAACCTAATTAAACATGCAGTTTATTATCCAAGTAGATAACCACCATAGTTCCAGTGCTTCATTTAACTGAACACATTTAACCTAAAAGACGTAGCGAATAACTCCGGAGGTATTCATGATCGCTGCTTCGTTGGGTGACAAGTGAGGGGCAAAATAAAACACAAACAAAAAAACAAAATGAGGCTTTGTCCAGGTTAAGTGGGGGATTAAAGGGATTACAAGTTTACTGAGATGACGGAGTTTGTCGAACGAGTTTGTCTCTCTTCACACTGTTCAGAGGCATCACGAGGTAAACGCGATCAACCAATCAGAAACAGGATCGTGTGACATCATCACGAACACTTTTCTGCTTTGCTGATTTTGACATTACGTTAGTATCAATGCAATAGCTGAGAAATTTACCTAGCTGCTTAGGAGCAACGTTAACATTAATGGTAACCTTAGCTAACTACCGCAGTTAAGCATTACATCAATGAAGTGGTTTAAGTTGGCTAGCTAGCTATGCATTTATATATACATATATGCGTTGTACCTGTGCATTTTATTCTACGCACTAGAGCGCTTAGGAAGTGAATACGGAGAAACAGAAGTATAGTGGTGATGTCATACGATGTGTATGACTGGGTTTGACTTAAGCTCCGCCTCTGTAAACTCACGTCAATCTCTCAATGAGCTGCTAGCAAAGGAAAATGCTAATCTGTGTACAACATCAGGTTCTTTAAATTGGAAAATAAAGACCGCGGTCCCAGTTTGAGCCTCTGTAAGGAGGAGAGGGGGAAAAAAAAAAAAAAAAACAGTGCCTTGGTAGCAACTGCAGGAACGTGACAGTAAATCGGTTATACGTTACATATACATGTTTATATTGCTAGTATTTAAGCTTTGGAGTCGTCAATATAATACTTGGAGTCAACGAAGCTCTCTGCAGGTGGGATGAATGTTCTAAGTGTAATGAATAAATACCAATATTAAGTTTATAAAAGATTAATATCGGCACAAGTGTACTCCCGGCGTCGCCTCCACCCGAGAGCGCAGCCTCGAAAACCGCTAAACCTGGAGCTTCTACTGAACAGCGCATTCGATATGCGGCGGCCCGCCCTGATAAAACCACAAGGTGAATGATATACACGTCTTATATTTCTCCTTAAAAAAAAAAAAAAACAACGGTTAGGATTTCCATGTGGAAGCAGAACACGAACAGATATGGCAGTAAAAACGGGTCTGGAAAGTCGCTAAGGCACTCAGTGGGCTGAACGTTACACCTGTTTTAGTCTTCTACAAATAACTTACAATTCAAACAGTGCAGTTTTACATTTGTTAACTTAATGTTTTTATCTTTTTTTCCTTTTTTTTGTTGTTGGTGTCCAACCATTCATCTAGGAATCAAAAGTAAGGCAATACATTACCAAAAAATATATAAAACATTACAGAGAAAACATTTCAGAAATAAATGTACCCAAAAAACAAATACACAAGGTCGATGGAAACGCTTAAAAGCTTCATCCTTCAGCCATCCCGATGGAATTCCTGCGGCGTCGAGGACTCGATAATGATAATTATTAGAATAATAATAATAACAATATGCATAGATTGTTGATGATCTTGCATGCTCCTCAAAAAAAAAAAAAAAAAAAAAGACTAATACTCAGTACCCAGTACTCCGTCTAGATTATTGCCCCGTGTTAATTTATTGCCGTTCCTGGCAGGAACAGTAAGGCCACAAAAGTCCACCAGGCCGAGGTTTCAAACATCGCAGTCGCCAATTTATAGTCGACTCTTCTTTTTTTCCCCCCCTACACATGAAGAACCTTTTATTACGGATCCTGTTTAAAGTTCCTCAAAGGTATGAAGATGAGCTCCATCAGGATCCTGGTGGACGAGCCATTTCTCCCACCAGCTTCTCCATCCCGGTGTGAAATGCTGATTTATATGGAATTCCTTTATTTAGCTTTAAATGCTCTTGTTTAAAGTTTTACTCATTCATTAATCAATTTAATTGTTAATCGGTGATCTACAAAGTCCCAATTGAGGAGTCCCAATGTTTCAGAGAGAAGATTCAGGTGGTTAGCTGGAGAGGAGAGAAAAAGAGAAGCAGAAGAGAAGGATTTGCAGTTTTGTTGAAGAAAGGATTCACATTCTTTAATAACTGTTTCAGTCAGGCAGGTGACGATAATCGATAACATTGTGCTATTTATATATCACTACCTAAAGACATCGAATCCTGCGTTCACACCAGTAGGTTAAACATTGTAGTTTGTCTCTTGTCCTTATCGAAGTATGATAAATGTATCACTGGCTCATTTCCACGTGTTCAATAGGGATGGGATCACCAAGGGCTCACCCGATAAAACATTATCTCGATCCTTCCTAACATGACGATTAAATTTATATTGCAATTCTGTCTGATATATTGGTAAATAATTAGCTTCCTATCAAACAGGATGCTGTGCTGTTTGTCTGCGTGTGAACAGTGTAGATCAGGCCACTTGTAGGATTGTAATGGAAGTCCAACATTTTACCATCTCAAATGCAAGTATAGTTGCAAGCGACGATGAGCGGGCCCAAGTACCCTGCACCTTCGCCACCCGGGTGCACCAGAAAGACAGTGGACACATGCATTTTAAGGGGAAAATACCATTATGACAGTTTTTTAATAGGAAGAATTTCATGTATAGATTTCCAAAAAGCCCCAGAAGCTGAAAAAGCATCACACTATGATGTCACTCAATATAATGCCACACAGAAAGTTATTAACCACTTTTCGGCATAAGTTTACGCCGTCGTCACGGCTGACCTGTTTGAGTTATCAAAAATCCCTCCGCAATTTAGCATCTTCAATGTCTTTAGATCACATCAGGACCGGTTTGTTGGCGATCGTACGAATCCCCTAGGAGGAGTATATCAAAATCCATCGAGTGCGTTTTGGAAAATGACCCCAAATAACTGACTCCCTGTTGAGTTGAGCATATGACATGCTATGCGAAAGCTGTTCGGCTCGACGAGCTCTAAATGTGCACCGGGTTTGGTGTGCATACGTGCAAGTGTGGATGATCTATTCAGCAAAATCTTGTGTGAGATCCCCGGGCGTGGCTCTCAGGTGTCCTAATGGCAACCGATTTCAACCTGTCTGCCAATTTTCATGACTTTTTGAGCATGTTAAGACACCCAAAAAGCCTCGTATGCTGGAAAAAAAAATCCTTAGAAGAACAAAAGGGCCCTCACACACTATGAAGACACAGTGTTATAGTGCTTCGGCCCTAAATATATATTAAACTAAAGTGTTTTTTCTTTTTTAGCGATGTTGGCGTATACATTAATTGACAAACAAAAGGATCACAATATGTAACTGGCAGGCAGGTTTGGACAAATTATTTCCCCTTTATAAACAAAATCATCATTTAAAATTGCATTACCTATTTGTTTGGTGATCTCAAATCATTTAAGTGTGACAAATATGCAAAAAAAAGTCAGGACTACTTTCCTCCTCCTGATTTCCTATATAACAGTTTTTGGAGGTTTTTCATTCAATCCAATTATTTTGTGTCGTGTTATCATGCGATTCCTAATCTGCACACAATTAAAACCATCTCCGTTCTGCTACCCAATCAATATCCATACAAGAATGCCAGCTTGATACTAGTCCTAGTGTGAACGCAGGAAAAGGGTCTCTTGCTTGGACCAAAGAAAAAGTGGTCAGTTCATCATGACATGATATTTTAATATCGTCACTTGCCTACATCGCTTATCACTTTATTGTATAATAATAACAATTGACTATTTTCTCTTTTTCATGTAAAACATGTGAAACATAAGCAAGCAAACACATATTGGTGTTAGAATGAGCCTTTGTGCTTAGTGAAGTGAAGGCGACACACCACGGACGATCCCCGCTCCTTCTGACGGACCTGACGGACACCTTGGTTCCTCAACACCCTTAGAGACGTTCACACTGAGCCACAACACATAAGCCCTCTCTCCTCAACAGTTTCTCAAAAGGTTTTTAAGGCAGCTGCAGTTGATCAGCTCTCAATTTAAGTGAACAATGTGCTCATCATCACTAGGTGGCGATAGAGGATTCTCCTGTAACACAGTTCATAAGGATGACTTACAAGTTTTGGGGCAAATTTGACATGCAGCCTTAAAAAACTTTTGTTTTATTGCTGGGATTTTTTTTGTAAAGCATTAGGAAGTCTTTTTTTTTTATAAAGGTAACAATTAAACCGCAGGGTGAACCCAAAGAGGAATGGGGCAGTAAGGAGTGGTAAATACAGAGGGTAACTGACGAATGATAGGCTACGCTGAGCTCTCCTGGCGGTGTTGATGTCAGCAGGAGCTGGACGATGTGTCCGCAGCATGGAGGTTGGATTGTGCCCTGCTATGACACAAACAGCCAGTCATGAACTTTAGCTGCCCCTCCTGCAACCTGGTATTCAATAACTTGCCATTTTGCTGTAAGTAAATCCCAAGTGCAAAAGCAAACATTTTCACACATTCGTAGTACCAGTACCCCAACAACACTCCATCCTAGTTAGTCTGCTTAAAAACAAATCTCCACTCCTAATCCCTTTCACTGTACCCTGAGAACTCACCTGTGATCGTACTAGGGGACTGCACTCTTTAACACTCTGTTTACTGGTACCATCACTATTCCTAGCCCCACTGTTTTCAATATCCGTTCATTTACCACCAATCCATCATTATGACTGAAACCGAGACTGCCTATAATCCCATTCCTGATACCTCCTGAACCCCAACCCCACATATGGTGCTCTTACACCCAACTCCCACTGTTGGTACCCAGACATCAACCATTTTCCAACAAACCCTTCACTGGAACCTTAAAAACCATCCTGTCATACTGGTACCCCCTTATGGCTTTAATACCCCCAACAAAACCAACACATTCCCAATGCTGCTTCCTCTACAACCCAACCTAATATCACTGATCCAGTGTTCTTACCACAAAAAAATAACCTGTTATCCCAATCCCTCTCCTTAAAACCAACCAAACCTTAAGACCTGAAACCATTATTACTACCATCCCTAAAACCATCCCATCACCACTAATTCCAAATCATAGCCTGACTTGCATTGCTCCTCACAAGGCTCTAATAAGCAAAACCAGAAATTCTAACTCTTACTATTGGTAACCCAAAAATTATAATTTATCCTTCTTATTCCACCACTAGCACCAGTTACATCCATCCTTCACATCAATCCAGCACTAGTACCCCTAAAATCAACGTTCCCCCTGCCCCCTCACTCCTAATCCTACTACTTTTCCCTTTAGAACGAACCTGTTGTCTTTGATTCCAACCATAAGACATGTTGCCAGTACTCTTGGAACCAACCTGTTACCTTAGCACCTGGATTTATTCTAATCTCATTACTACTGCCCTAAATCTTGTTAAACTTATTCCTAAAACTAGATTAGCTCCAAACCTCCAATCTCTTTTCCTGAGACCTCTTGACCCCTAAACCACTTCTAACCCTCCTACCATACGACCCAACAAACCCCTCGTCCTACACTCTCTCCTTGCCCTCCCCCATGTCCAGCCTACACTAAACCACCCCAAACTTTCATTATGAAAAGAACTGGAAGACATTTGTTTTTACCTGGGTTTTCCAGTGTTTTTAGGGTTTCTGCGGAACGACTGATTAACCCCTGAGCGAGTGCTCACGTTGCGAGGGGAAGCCCGAGAGAAGGTAGAAGGAGGTGTTTTGGGAATCTTCTTGCCAAGATGGCCGATCCATTTCTTCTGTTCATCCTGGGTAAGCGCTAGCAGGAGCATGTCGCGCGCCGATGTCACATCGTAGTTCACTGTGGGATGGAGCGGGGAAGGAATTTTTCACATGATGAAACTTGCATGTAAAAGTATCAGTGCATCATCTACCAGACTAGATAAGCGTCAAGTAGATACCTTTGCATGGCGCGATGACGTCCTCCTTCCTGTCCAGGTGGTCTTTGTGGCATTTGACGTGGCATCTACGGCACTCGAGTGCAGGCGGCGGTTTGAAGACGTGCCACAGTGGCTTGGAGCAGGCCTCGCAGTTTGAGGGGAAGTGGTAGAGCGTTGGGATGAACTCGTGCCCTTTGTGAGGCAGGCAGTTTGCTTTCTCGCCTTGAGGAATGGCCTCCATGTCCACTTCTTTCCGGCATTCGCCCTCGTTAGCGTACAGTATCTGTGAGACAAACATATTCAGTTTTTGCTTGAAACGGCAACGTTATTACCGTTGTACTATACTTACTGTAGCATCTAGTGTTAATGCTGTTTAACTAAAATACACAATAACTCTTTCTATAGTACTTTCTAATATTAATGCGGTGATTTTATTTATTTTAAATATTCATTATGGTTTAGTGACCTGAAATATTCTGGGAATTTCTTCCGACTCCGCACGATAAACATCACCCTGGGTTACCGGGCGCACATGGAAGAGTTTGCTAAAGAAAAAAAGAAAAATTATATATTTGACGTAATGTACACAAGAAATATAAAGCATTTAAATTGAACTTAATACAAACATGAATTCATTTAAAACAACATGTACATATTTCGTATTCCTTTGGAAAATGAGACTTACTCGATGTCAAGCACCATGGAGGGATTGGACTGCTCTTTATCCAACTCGTCATTATAGAACAGGATCTTTTTACTGCTCACTACAACATACTGAGAGAGAAAACACAAAATTATAAATCACACGATAAACTGCCCGAGCATCACTATTATGTTTGTTGTTGTTGTAGTTCTTTAAAGTATGAAATCCTTACCTGCTTCTTCCACCCGTATCGTTTGATATTGGCTCTGTTTGGGATGGAGAGCCACCCTTCCAATCTTGATTCTGCAGATATAGTAAGAAAGAAACATCGATTAGATTCCAGCAGACAAGCACTACCTTTTCCTACTTCTGTGAACATGCAGTGAATGCAAATTTCTCACAGGTCATAAATCAAGCCTCAAATAACAAAACAACAAATCACAATCATCATCACTCCCAACAGCTACATGCCCTCAAAAAGTCTAAAGATTCTGAGTGTTCACCTGCCGCAAATCTGTTAATCTGTTATACGGCAAAACTAAACAAAACTAATCAAGTGCAATCATGTTATAAGCCACCAAACAAGTAGATTAGATAAATATAAATGTGGCATTCCAGGTGAGCCAATCTGATGATCAACCACTTTAATCAAGTTGTATCTACTGTGTTAGTTGGTGTTACTGAAATGATGATAGGTAAAACAAAGACAGACAATCAACACTTTTTACACTTTTCTCAGACCCAACCAACATACTAAAAAGCATTTTGTATACACATTACCCCACAAACACCTAGATTTTTAGTTTAGCAGCTCAACTACCTCTTGGCCAACCCTGAAAATAACCTGCCGATCCATCATATGACCCCGACTACAGCACTACAAGCACACGCCCCATTGAAATTCTTAGAACTCAAACAGGACACGACTACAACCAAATAAAATGCTGACTACACCCAGCAAAATTCTACCCAATGGCATTCTGTCCAATACAGACTACACCCCAGTGTTAAGACTGTATCCCACTGGTATTTTGTTTAAATTAAACTATATTGTTGTTCTTAGGCTGCCCTCATGAAGAGGTCACCACAGCAGACCATCCAATGTGGCATAGATGCCCTACCTGATGAACCCTCCCATTCAATCTGGACTGGCACTAAGTCGCTAGGTTCTGGCAAACCTACCACTGACCCATATACCACTGAGTCATTGATCAAACCCGACTATAACCCACTGAGCCACTGATCAAAGCCAACCATGCCCCGCTGATACTCTGTCCAAACCTGACCATATCCTACTGCTTCTCCGTCCAAACTCGACTATACCCCAATGATATTCTGTCCAAACTCGACTATACCCCAATGATATTCTGTCCAAACTCGACTATACCCCAATGATATTCTGTCCAAACTCGAC
>JAQQZS010000001.1:1324502-1336278 GCA_030068045.1 Platyallabes tihoni
TATAACCCAATGATATTCTGTTCAAACCAAACTACATCCAAAATGGACTATACCTTAGTAGAACTCTGCGCAAACTAAACCATACCCCAGTGTAATTATGTCCAAAAATGCACTCCACTCCACTGTCATCCTGTTCCAAACCTGAATATCCTAAGTAGAGTTCTGTACAGAAAGGACTACTGTATGTTCCCTTGAAACGTTATCCAAACCGGACATGGAGAATTCTGTACCAACAAGACCATACCCCAGTGGAAATCGGTTCAAATGGGACTTTAAAAAAATCTCCAAAAAATCAACTATACTCCAGTTAAATTCTGTCCAAAATTTTACCACCTTAAAATCTATTCAAACCGAATAATATCCCAGTGGAATTCTGTCTAAACCCCATTAGATCACCTTACAAATCTGTCCAAAATTAACTATACTCCGGTGGAATTCTGTCCACTTATTCTATCCATCAGCCCGCCTTAAAATCTTCTCAAACCCGACCACACCACAGTGGCATTCTGTTCGAACCAGATTAAAGCCCAGTGGAATTTTGTCCAAACTTGGGTATCCTCCAGTGGAATTATGGACCTGTTTAGTCCAAAAATTCAGTAGAAAAATAAATAAAGTCCCATCCTAAGCGTTGAATAGGGTGATCCGTACGCTCTGGTCTGTACAGCAGTTGGGAGGATGTCATAATGCGTAACAAATAAAACATGCAAGTGACACATTTTTGTGTGGGTGAAGTGAGTGCTGCTTTTCCACTAGTATCGTATTTTTTTATTTCACGCTGACTTTTTCTGATCTGTTCAAACCATCAACACATCGTAAAGTTTTTTGTTTTTTTTTCGCCTTCCCATGATTATGACTTGCCATGATTGCAACTCGGCTAGTGGAAAAAAGAGCACAAAAATAATCAGATGTGAGATTAAAAACAGGTGCTGTAAACAGGATTAGGAGGCTGCAAGACAGGGTGCTTCATCGAAATAAATAATCCTGCTACTAACTACAGGATAAAACCGAGAAGATATCAGAGTCTTTTTTACAGGAATTCTTTCAGCGATGTTTCAAGATGCTTTTCTCACACAAGCCAAAAAAATTAAATAAAAACTTAAAAGAGCGCATAACTTCAGCAAAGAAATACAAAAGGGATTCCCAGAGCATGATGCTGTAAGGTTACTCACAGAGGAAAAACGACAGAGGATATAAAGAGGAGGAGAGAGCAGACTGGACACACAGAGGGGGAGAAAATAGGAGAAATAACTTTTTTTTTTTTTTTAAAACACCACCACACACAGTTTAAGACAACGTCAGGACACTTTTAAATGAAAGCCATACTATGCAGTATATCGTCACTTTCTTAGCGACAAAAATTACCCATAACGCATTGCAGATGCAACGTACGAGACGTTTATCTGTTCCGACTCCGTAGAAACCAGAACGTGGACTATGGTAAGAACACACGTTATTACTCTATCGAATGTGAAATGACACAAGATCAGAGACTTACCTGAGACCTGAGGGGGGGGTGTGTGTGTGTGTGTGTGTGTGACTGCGTGCGTACCTGCAGTGTTGCTGTCGGTCTCGTCCGTCTGCAGACTCGTCACGCTGGTGTTCTCCATGCGCAGCTGCAGGTCGTTCAGTTTCTCTCGGAGCTGCTCGATGTCGCTTTCTTTACTGTCCAGCTGCATCTGCAGCTCGTTACGGTACGTGCTCTCCTCCACTAGTTGCTACACACACACACACAAAAATCAGCATATAACATGTGGCGACGGCTCACACTGTGACCTCGGCATACGACTTTAATCCGTTCCAGAGGCGGGAAAAGTGAAATTTTGTATTGTGAAACACATTGTCCCATAGGAAATAATGTAAATAGAGATAATCCATTACCGACACCCAGAAATATTACCAATATTACCGATTTCCAACACTACAATCAAATGTTTGAATATAAAAAAATATACAAGAGACACGTGAAATATGAAATAAATAGACATTAAGCGTACAGCTGTATTTATATGCATTTTGGGTTGAATGTCCCCAGTAAAATCGGTTGAACTCAAGGGATGTGTCACTTGGTGGCAGTAGAGCGTCCACCTACGGAGAGTCACCTTAAACTGACCACTTGTATTCAAACGTGTTGAAGTTGAATCGACCTACATCACATCTCAATCTCTTTCCAAACTGTATTTCACCTCACAACCGATCAAACAGCACCACCTAGTGGCTAGTCGAAACCCGCCAGCTTCATTCATTCATTCATTCATTTTCTATACCACTTAATCCTGTGTTCAGGGTCGCAGGGGACCTGGAGCCTATCCCAGGAGACTTCGGGCACTAGGCGGGGTACACCCTGGACAGGGTGCCAATCCATATATAGTATATAGTTTATCATATTTAGTATAGCTATGAGAGTAATGGAAGTATAGTTTAGGTATACAGTAGTATAACTATAGTTTAGTATAACTATGGGAGTATAGGTACAGTATATAACATAATTAATGGTTTGATCCCAGAGGAACAAACTATGGGCCTTATCCTCTGTGTTGGAAAACCACAAGCATTACAGTTTCCATCCCCACTGTGTGAACAATAGCAGGCATGCAGACAAGGAAACCAACCCACACACAGACAGACACACACACACTCACACTCACACACACACGCACACACACACACACACACACACACACGCACACACACAGTGACCTTGTCTATGTGGTTGTAAGTAGGATAAGTGTGCAGTGGCTAATGTTTTGTAATGGGATGGAAAAATGTCTCTGTATGTGTGTGTGTGTGTGTGTGTGTGTGTGTGTCTGTGTGCTGATGAAAAGTAGTATGAACAGAAACATAAATACTTTTATTCTGACCTCAGCTCCTTTTCCCCCAGCTGGCCTGCTGGGAGTCTAATCTCCTTGCAACACAATCCTTCAGTGCTTCTCTCCTCCACTATCCTCTGTTCTATCTCCTCTACTCCTCTATCTCTTTTTCCTCTCTTTTTCATTATTCCTGCACTCTCGCCCTTCAATCCTATTACGAAGCACTGCGAATCTCTAAATAAAACACATTAAGTTATTATACAAGAAAATCTTGTTACAATTTGATTTCATTAAAATCGCATTATATTCTCATGTGTGTGTGTGTGTAGATGTGCTCAGACTATGAACGGAGTCTGGTTCAGCCGGTGTATCAGAATGATGCTTTGGGACCAAGAGCCTTACCTGAAACCCACCCTCTGCTGCAGGATTGGCAGGTAAAGCACACACCTACATTTTACACACAGACACACACGTGCAGACAGGATGAATGCTGCTGAGTCTGCAGGTCTCTGGGTTGCTGTGAAAAGGGGAACATACTCCCAAAGTTATCTCCGGAAATAATGAAAAAGAGCTCGTCTTTTGACATGGCATTCCATTATGCTATGATTAATGAATGCATCTATATGCAACTCGTGTGTCTGTGTGTGTGTGTATGTGTGTGAATCCATGCATGTGTGTATTAAACACAGATTTTGAGGTCAGGAGATGTGTGTGGGGGGGTTGTTCATCTGTAACAGTGATGAAGTGTTTCATACAGCCGATCGTCTTTAAAGGAAATGCAGCCTTCTTTTCTCCCCCTCTCACATCAGCAAACATAAATCTTCACGTACACATTTGTCTTCGCCATTCCCGCAACCCCCCCACCCCCCCCCCCGCCCATCCTCTCTATTTTTATGAGGAGCATATGGAAAGCCGCTACAGGGACTACTTCATTACGGCTCAGCTAAACACTCGTGTTGTTCTTGCGACAGGTCTGATTGCCGGGTCAGACAGAGCAAAAAGAATTAAAACGATTAACACTTGAGCTATTGGTGGGAGATGTTTTTTTTAACAACACCTGTATATTTTTGAAAGTGGTCCTTCATTTTGATCTCGCTTGAAAATGCTCATTTTAGTCAAGGCCTCTAGAGAGCCCCAGTTCCCCTGGCTGCTCTCCACCCCAGTCCCAAATCTCCAAACACTGTACAGAAATACAATATAATAGTAGGGTGAAACACATACAACATCACAATAGATAGGGATACAATAGTTTGTGTAAACGATGCAATTCGGGCAATTTTTCTGCTGTCTTTCATTCAGTATACCTTCAGTAAGCACTTTATCCTGGCTAGGGTCCCGGGAACACTTGGTGGTGGGTGGAAATACAACCAGGATGAGATGCCAGAGCATCACAGGGCATCGTTGCACATATGCGTTCACACATGCATGTGTGAAATGCATGCATGTGCATCAATCCTCATGCATGTTTTTGGAATGGAGAGCGAGTGGAAATCTCCACACAGACAGTAAGCGTCTAACCAGGGGATGTAAAAGGTGGCACCTCTAAGGTGAAGAGTCCATTTTAGTCAGTGCTTGTTCCTTATGATTGATTACTGTTTTATGACTAAAAAGCAGAAAGTAGCTACGGTTACGTCAATGTTTTTCTGATAAATCCCACCTTCTGCATTTTGATTGGTTATAAGAGTTCAGTCTTATTTATGATTAGTTAGATGCTTTACTACAGTATGTGTGAAATGCTCGGACAATCATTGCCCCTCCTCAACCAGAAACCCTAGTTGGTAACTCATCACGCCATCTAATGTTACCCCAAGTGGCTTGAACAGAAAGAATATATAAAATCCAAGAAGAGAGAAATGATCAGATCAAATGTTTACAAGGATTTTAATAATCCGCATTAAACGGATTATTAAAGGTTTACACCACTAAGGTTTACATGATTCAATTGGGCTATTATTACCATTTTTATTCTCATGTAAACACAATTAATGATATAAGTGCCGCCAATTAAGCTAAATACAGTACATACTGTGATAATAGCCAGGAAAAGGGGAGTAGAACAGACAAATGCAAAGAAACATTATAAAGCAAAGGTGCCTTTAAAAATTCTAAAATAAAACAATTCTACGTTAAATAAATCTAAAAAAAAAAAACATTTGCCGTGACAACCCTTTAGCATTCACAATGCATCAAGAGTCTCAATACATTGAGACTCATACAGATTCAGGAGAACACTGGCTGTTGAGTTTTTCTACAAGTACCTTAAAGAACATGACACAGTTCTTCTGGAGTCTGACCGTTACTTTTTTTGCAGCTTAGACCTTTCTTTCTGTATCTGAACATGATTTTTTTTTTAAATACTTTTTAATGGAAAAGTCATCTCTGGAAATCTGAGCTGTTTATGGATCTAACCTATTAATCAACTTAATATATAAAACAACAACAACAACCACAACATTAGGAATGTACATACTTAGACAGAGAAAATTCCTGAACAAGTGTTGGACTGATGTAGCAAAAGCAAACTACATACTGTATAACTTTTAACAACTTATGGAATGGATGTCTAATCTTTTCAAAAACTGCCACATATGCAAGGTTACCATGATATTGGACATTTTCACCACTCTGGTCCATCCTGCTGTAAAGCGTAGATCAAAAAAGGCGGATTGTCAGATTCAGATACAACCTTATCTTCTATAGGGAAAAAATTATTTTTTTTTTCAGGGTCCTCATTTCTGTAGAATTGATGAGTCAGTAAATGAGGTTTATTACAGCAAAGCACAGCTCTTTAAGCAGATCACCATCAGGAAATTGCACTATGCAGCAAAGACCTTGCTTGTTAAACAGGATTAAGTGAAAGTACAATAGTGTGCAAAAGTCCTAAGCCGCCCATAACTTATTTATATTAAACTAAATGATGAAGATTAAAGAAACAAGAACGAATGTTTACTGTGCCAGGCTGCAAAGTGCCTAAAGATATTCGTTATGTAACGACCTCAGCAGCAACCTCATTTCCCTTCTTGTCTATTCCCACCACTCAGCAGTTATCATCACCAGTATACTAATCATCGGTTTATGACTTAAATGAGATCTAAAAAGGGCTTCAGTAAGCCTGGAGAACTCTTCCATAAAACTATATTAAATACAAGAATGTCAGGCAAATTTTAAGCAAAATATGAAGAAAAGGAGTGGCACAAGACATTTGCATAGGACTGTATTGTGCTTTGCACAGTATTTTGATGAGGCATTGTTATAAGGTTCATGTGTTATAATTTACACACACACGCACACACACACACACACAAAAATATTGCAAAACCGTGTTATTTTAACCGTCTTTTTTTCCCTCAATGACCTGTTACCCAGTTCTCAGTAGTGAGATTAAACATCCTTTGTCCTACTTATGTATCTTCCTTTTTTTCTTTCTCTCAGCCCTCCAGCACCACCAGGCCAAACGTCGAAGAGGGAATCACCATGTTCTCCACTCTCCTCAATAACAAGCACTTCCTTATCACCTTCGTTCATGCGCTGGAACAGCAGAAGGACTTTGCTGTCCGAGACAGGTAACCCCTGTTTCAGAACCTCAGGGATGCAGTACTGTTCCAAAGTCACATCTCATTTCTTTATAGTTTGCTTCCAAACAGTATTTTAATGGAGTCTTAGAAATGGTTCCTGAAGGACTTTTTGGATCTTCATGATTTTCAGTCCCTGTACCTGACCAGATTCAGATGAATGTTTAGTTTAAGCCACACAGTTACCTATGAATCACTCAAGTATAAAAAAAAAACTCATCTAACTTAAGTGAGAAACAGGTGCAGATGATGACAGATGTTCAGGTCGGTGATTAGTATACTGGTGATGCTGAATGCTGGTGGTGGTTGAAACAGATGAGAGGGAAAATGAGGTTGCTGCTGAGGTTGCTAAAGTAACAATTAAATTTAACCAATTAAATTTAAACTGTATCTTTAGACACTTTGTAGCCTGTCACAGTAAAAATTAGCTACTGTTTCTTTAATTGAATGTAAATCATTTAATTTAATATGAAGAAATGAGGGCTGGCTCAAGTGCCGTATATGTATTTTTTTAAAACGAGCCACAGCAGAGAAGGATTGTCTATGCCGCTTGACTGACAGTCTCTTCCCTACTTATTATTCATGTGGTCCATAAAACACTTAATAGGCTTTGTAATCATGTAATCTTTTCATCAAGTGCCTAAATGTCAACTTCGATTTTACACATTTGGTGTGACTGACGGGAATTTAACCAGCTGACAGTGTTCCATTATTCATTTTCTCATATCAGCTCAAGAATTGCTTATAAATTAATGCAATCTTGAATAATAAGTGGCATTGAGGAAATGCATCGTATTTGTGTTAGAAATCCTGAGCTAAAAATAGTTTGTGGAAAGTGGTCTTAGACTGTTTGTAATACTGTGACACCCTGTTGCATGCTGGGAAGTTTTATTCTTGGGTACATGAGAGACTTCATGTCTGTCTCAGCATTATATTCACATGTAATTAGGAGCTTTGGAGTCTGCTGAAAGAGTCTCCAGATTCAACCACATCCCCCGGGTTTGTGGGTCGCACACACACACACAGACACACACACACATGTGAAGGAAGCATTGTACTAACACAATCCCCAAAGTCAACTGTGCCTACGCACTCCAGCATATTTACACCTCTTCCTGGAAAAGGAAGAGCTTCAGACATTTTTCTTGTGTATCAATTGTAAAACACTTCTGCTTTAGTTGATTATAACTGTTTTTGTTTTTTTTTCTTCTACTTTTTGATATCTGTCCATTTATCCAGATGTAATCTGGCCTCACTGCTCACTATCGCCCTCCACGGCAAACTGGAATACTACACTAGCATCATGAAGGAGCTGCTGGTGGATCTGATCGACGCGTCCGCCTCCAAGAACCCCAAGCTGATGCTACGGCGCACGGAGTCCGTGGTGGAGAAGATGCTCACTAACTGGATGTCCATCTGCATGTACAGCTACCTCAAAGTGAGAGGATGGGATAAAAAACTGTTATAAAACAATTCAGATATACTGTAGGGGTTTTGAAAGCCAGTTCTTGAGAAGTATTTTCTCAGAAAATAAAAGAAAAAGGAAAAAAAGCTGGAAATTGACAGATAACTTCTCACAAATTTGAGGAAGAGACACATCTGTCTGCTAAAACTGTACACTCAGTTGTGGAATGTCTTGGAGCAAGGTCAGGACTGAATGAGAACCGAGTTCATGTACACCATGTGCACATTACAGGAACTCAGTTGCCAGTTATTGTCACATTCCCCCATTCAGTCCTGTTCTTGCCCCAAGACATTTCCACATGTTTGGGACATTAAAGGAGTTCCTGGGAGGCCAGGGTTTCAGACATGAATCAGGCAGTCCGATCATGGCTCGCGTGTACTGAGAAGACTTTCTACCTTGATGGTATCCAAGCGCTGGTGAAATGCTGTGATAAGTGCATTAGTGTAGGGGGGATTATATAGAGAAATAAAGGTAGTTTTTACTCTCATAACTGTATTCTCTTATTTTTCGCATCCAAAAGTCCCAGTTTGACTTGAACACCCCTCGTAGAACCACTTGCTAGTTGTGTTTTATTTATGTTCATACCACAGCACTGTTGAATGCTTGATACTGATTGTTCAGACGGAATTAAATTATTTTAACTTTCGAGCATCAGGATTTTTCTAACAGTCGACGTTTTCTGCCAAACGTCTAGTCCCCAGGACAAATATATCTTTTCTCTTTCCATTTTCTTTGTAACAAGAGCAGCTGGGTATTTAAACCTTATTACATTTACACCTCATTTGGCTGATGTTTTTGTTCACAGCGTTGTACACTCGACACACAGGACAGAACTGAGCAGGGTAGGGTTAAGGGTTAAGCTCAAAAGCCAGACAGAGGCAGGTTGGTGGTTCTGGGATTTGACCTCACAATATTTCCCAGTATCAGTATCACAATCAGTGCCATCATCCTGATCCCTTTAAGACATTTTAAAAAAGACGAATAAGACAAACCAGTAAGGGAGTGACTTCTTATAGCTACAATAATGCAAGCGAAAAAATAACTGACAACCTTTTTTTTTATTTATTTGTAATTGTTGACAAATTGCTGTGGTATAACAGGAATAGAACACTGGTGAAAATAATCACATTTAGCTTTGCAACAGTATAACAGCTTCTCCCAAATGCGACACATCTTAGAAGTATAATAGAAAAGTTTTTCCCAACAGCTAATGCACAATCCACCGTTCATGTTTACATCAGTAAAATGTTCTCATTACGTTTTTTCCTTTTTTTTTTCCTAGGAGACGGTTGGCGAGCCATTCTTCCTGCTCCTGTGTGCCATCAAACAGCAGATCAACAAAGGCTCGATAGACGCGATCACCGGGAAGGCGAGATACACGCTGAACGAGGAGTGGCTCCTGAGAGAGAACATCGAGGCCAAACCACTGGTGTGTTGCAATACGCTATCTGACATGCTGTCTGTTCATCTGCCGTAACGCATTGCGTCTGATTAAGACGTCTGCTCGTGCACTTGTCAAAATAGCAGGCCTGAAGTCTTGTTGTGTTATCGTGCAGCTATCATAATGAGCACTAAAAAAAAAACCTGGAAGGAATTTCAGATGTCACCACATGAGATGAAAGCAGCTTGATCAGCAAAATCCTGAACGTTCCTTAAGACACATCAGTTGTAGCTTTACCATGAAAGTTGCTGAAAGACACAAAGACAACATTGGCTCAAGATTAAAGCTAAGGGCGGCTAATGTACTGACAGCCTGAAAGCCTTTTCTTTAGGGTTTTCCTTTTATACATCCGAGACGCTCATTACAATAATTGCACAGTAGCGTAAGATAACTTCAGGCTAGCTGACTAACAGTGTGGGCTTGTATTATATCCCATTCTGACATCTTCTCCTTTCAGTTCTTCCTCAGTTCCTTTTAGATGATTTAAAAGCAATTTTGTTGATGTTTATTTTTGTTCATTTGTGTGTGTGTGTGTGTGTGTGTGTGTGTGTGTGTGTGCGTGTGTTCCAGAACATTAACGTATCATTCCAAGGCTTCGGGATGGACTCAGTGAGTGTGCGTGTGATGAACACAGACACCATCTGTCAGGTGAAGGGAAAGATTTTAGAAGCTTTCTATAAGAACCTGCCCTACTCCCAGTGGCCCCGAGAGGAGGATGTCGAACTAGGTACCAATATTTTTTGTTAATCAATACATTCATTGAGGCCTTAAGACATTCAAGTAATAAACGCAGAGAAGTAATAGTAGGTAATAATGCTATGTTATACTGTATAGCAGTCACTTTCATATTGTCGATAGACATGAACATACAGTGCCTTGCAAAAGTATTCACCCCGTTGAAACATTACACCTTGTGTAGTGTTACAACCTGGACTTTGGGTATACAAAATGTCCCATGGTGCACGTGGCACTGTAGCCTCACACCTCCAGGGTCGAGGGTTCAATTCCAGCCTTGGGTCTGTGTGTGTGGAGTTCGCATGTTCTCTCCATGGCTTTGTGGGTTTCCTTCACATACTCTGGTTTTCTCCCACAGTTCAGGTTAGGCTAATTAGAGTCCCTGAGTCCCGTGGGACAGACTCCTGGTCTCCCCTGACCCTGTGAGAAAATACCCAATCATGTAACATAAAGAACAATCACAAAAGATTCTACATTTTTTATACAAAAAATAAAAATGTATAAGTTATGATTGTGTAAATATTCACCCCATTGCTTAGTAATGGTGCAACCAATAGCCATATGATGTCACATACAGTAGTTACTTGAATAGACCTGACCTGTGTGCATTAAAGTGTCACATTATCTCAGTATAAATACACTTGTTTGATAAAGGAGATTTCTATACAAACTGAGGATCAAGACAATCAAATAATTACATGACCTCTGATGAGAAATGCAAGGGGTGGAAATTTATACCCCTACAACTTTTGCTTTATTATTTGTGTTTTTTTCTTTTCCAAGGAATTGAGTATTCTATCTCACTAATTTGGGTTGTCTTGCATAAATTCATGGCATAGAGTGCAAATGAAATCCAGGCTGTAACACTACAAAATGTGAACATTGTTCCAGAGGGGGTGAATACTTACAGTATACAAGGTAGTTCAGGGTGATAATATGATATAAGATTGGAGTAATAGGGTTTATTCCAGACAGCAAATGAGCCCATGCTTAACATTTCCATCTGGCCCTCATATGGCTATGGAATGACAATGATTAATTCGTCCCAATCCAACCAGAACACAATAACAAACTAACCCTAAGGATGCCATAACTTAGTACAGAACTTACAATTGGGTCAGTTTTGGCCCAGAACCGAAATGCCGCACAGGCTTTATATATGTATTTGCTTACATTTGGGACATTTTTGGCCCACATTCCAAATGTCGAACAAACTTTTTAACTGTTGCTGCTTCCAGCTGGCCCACTTATGGCACACAACACACATGCTGTTGACCCTTACACTGACCTAAATCGTCTGCAGTCTGGGATGTTGGGATTGTGTTTCAAATTAGTGGTTCGAGTTAACCGTCAGAGGTGACGCTTAGAGTTAGAATTAGACTCTACAGTTAGGATTGTACAGTTAGTTTGATGATGATTTGACGTCTTCTGACCTCTTTCGCTCGGCAGAATGGTTTCCCGGTGGAGGCTGCAGCAGCCGGATACTTCAGGACTTGGATAACACCTCTATAATGGAGGACGGCAGGAAGAAGCTCAACACTGTGTTTCATTACCAGGTGCGTGTTCTTTTCCCCTGAATTCGCCTTCCTTAAACTGTATTCCTGCATGAGGCAAGACAAAAAGGACCACAGGGAGAAGGTGAATGAGACGGAATGTGTGTGCAAACAGTCATAAGACCCTTCCGCTCTTAGCAGCGTGACTGTTTAGCTTGCGAGGTGCCACAGGGAATGAGCTGTGAAGTACAGTATGTGTGTGT
>JAQQZS010000001.1:1456253-1467441 GCA_030068045.1 Platyallabes tihoni
TGGACCAGGGACAACAATTGGCAGTGGTCCTTTGGGTGAAACCATGCCCTCATTATTTTCACACCAGAGACAATTGGATGAATTTACTTCCTATGCAGAACATATTGGATTTTTTTAAGTTACTGGTTCAAAGTAAATACTTATCTGTTGACCATGGACAACAAGTGGATCTGGTTCCTCTGGTGACAATGTGCAAACAGTTTTCCTTAGATGAACTAGGGCACCGCACATGATGTGAAAAAAAATATATACATTTTTGTCCAGATGTGTCAAAATGTGTTTTATGAGCTCTGGGTCAATCAGTGTTACTAAAACATCTCTCCTCCGCATGTGCATCTCTGCCTGAACAACATTTTATCCCTACTTGGCCTTGACCCTTTATTGTTACTATAATCGGCCCTTGTTTGACTTAAAGAGGTATTCAATTTTTAACAAATCTTTTTAATGTATTAACTGAATGAATATGCAGTACACACTCCAACTTATTATTTTTTGATAGCTAGAAATTGTTAGGGATTTATGTGCTTGGATGGATTGGCCAGGGTGCACCAGGTTGAACCCTGGATCGTGCCCCGAATCCCCTGGGATAAGCTCCAGGTGTCACGGAAACACCAGGCTCCACCCTCAATCTACCTTCCCAATCACCCGAGTTCTGAGCACACCTGTTTCACATTAGCCCCACTCCTTATATACACTTCACTTCCAGCACTCAGCGTCTGACCTCAACTTTGGATTACAGACTCCTAACGACTTACCTGATCTCTGTGCCCATGCTCGTTTGTTGTTTTGTCTCCTGGTTCCTCGTGTCGTCTCCTGGCTCCTGGTCTCGTCTCCTGGCTCCGAGTTTCCTCGTCTGTGTCATCCTTTGTTCTTCGTCTACACGTCTCCACCAGCTCCATCATCCATTCAGTTAAGACGTTTCCGTATTGTCACTAAATCTGGTCATTATTCATTCTTTGTTAATAAAACGCCCGTTCGGGTTTTCATAAGATCTTTGTCTGAGTCTGTGCTTCCGTAACACCAGGCCCTCTGCGACTCCATAAAGCAAAAGTGCTATAGTAAGGGTGTGAAAGTGAAAAGTGTCCGTATTCCATCCACCGCACAGCCACTTTCAGGAGACATAAATGGGAAACAGCAGGAAACAGAGTGTGGAGGCAGAATAAATGCAACACACACACACACACACACATATGTTAAGAGCTATAATAATTAAGAAAGAAGACAATGGATGTCAGAAAAAAAATAAACATATTGTGCAGTTAGACACTAACGCGGAACAAATGAAGTAAAGCAGAACGTGCTCCGTCATATGTGATGTTCATTAGCAGGAAGAGTTTATACATGGCCTCATTTTCATCCTCAGCTGTTTATCACGTCTTCTCTTTTTTCACTCGGTGTCCTAACAATGCTGAGTTTGTGTTAGAAATAATAAAAATCTAGTGTGTGTGTGTGTGTGTGTGTTGCAGTAAAACATTGAGTATAAGGTAATTATTCAACATTTTCTATGAAGTGTTTTATTCATTTTACACCACAAGATTTTTGAAACAATTTTTTTTTACATTTTATATTTTATTTTCTAATGAATAATTGCTTGTATATCCATTGATAGATTTATGTAATATTATGCAAAAACAAGTTAGTTAACTTATGTTATACACTAGCAGCTATAAACAGTCCTTCCCTTACTAGCACAAAATAAATACATACATAAATATATAAAATAAAATAAAATGTAAAAAGATTTTATTTTTGTTTCAAATTATTGGAATGATGTCAAACATGTATGCTAATGTTAGCCAAACCCATAACGGTTTTTTATTTAAAGAGATGATTACACTAAAAAACTATGAACAAAAATGATGCTTAAGTTCATACTTTTATACAACCTATAAAGCGTTCCCAGATCTATGTGCCTGTATACGATACTTTTTTTCTGTCCATAATTGTAATTTTATTTTGCAAAAACTTATTTAAAAAACTAAACCCAGGCCTGCTTGTATATCTTCCCAAATTAATAATGTTGCTAGAAAAATTCATTTGATTGCAGCTGAGTTGGATAAATATATAAACTGAAATGAAATTAATGCAAACAAAAAATAATCTGTGGTAGAAGAGTCACTTTGGGATTTAGTTTGTTTTTCTCTTGTAGTTTTTCCTCCGGCACTGATAATGCATTTGCATTCTTAACCACCTTGATGTTGTGCTGCGATGTCCTAAGTGGACTGGAATAATATATGGAGGCTGTTACGAGGATTCAATTGAATCTCAAGGGCTGGTCTTCCTTATTTGTTAATTTTTTCCCCCAGTGACTTATGAAATGAACATCTCTCTAAAACGACAGCACCCTCGTGCTCAGATGAAAGAAAAAAAAATTAAGCATAAAAATCTTATTTAAATTTTGCTGCTTTGCATTGGTGGAATTACTCACTGTATGCTGTAGATGTAAAATGGCATGTTCTACAGAGATGATATCTTCATTAGCATATGAACAGCATGCAGTGCACAATACTCATCTTCATGATGATGTCACAAATCTACAACTAGCATTACAGCTAGTCTGCATTATTTTTGACAACCTATTTGTGTACAATATGCTATTAAATATTTAGCTAGGATGGAATATTATGCTAACTGCCTGTGGTCCATGTTTTGCTTCAATACGTGATAAAATGTGACAATACCTGTTGCTCAGATTCAGCAAGGACAGAAATTAAACTTTGTTTAAATCTGCCATCAGTTTAGAATTCAGCTCCCTCCAGTGTTATTTCTTTCCTTTCTTTTTTTCCTTTTCATTAGCATGCAGCTTAAAAGATGCAGCCGTGACAGTCCTTGCATTTTAAACTTCCTAAAGTCCCCAAAGAATCTAAACTCATGATTGGCTTGTAATAAGGATAATAATGGCCTCCTAATCTGTGCTGCAGTGTTTGAATAATTAAAACTTTCCAACTTATAGATCAACTTCATACTTCGAGGTTTTCTTTCATCTATGATGACTTTACTTCACATGTGGAATCTCATCATCCTGGTTGACCTCACCCTGCAGAGACTGTTTCTAGTTTAACTCTTTACTGTTCTCTATTTTGCTAGTTCATGATGCTACTCTCTGGTTTCTTAAGATTGAACCGTCCATCCATCCATTTTCCATACTATTCAAAACCTGTGCAGGGAACTCTTCACTATGTCTTCCTGTTTCAGAAGGAAAAATATCAACATACATAATATAATCCTGGCATCATAGCTCTCAAAACATTTCCTAGTGAGTGGAAATGAAGAAGAATACAATGTTTATTGGAATTTAGATCCAGCTGCTTTGATTAGACTTAATTAACAACAAATTGAGGCAAATAGTTTTGATGATTCCTCATCATCTGTCACCTCCTAATGTTTGCAAAATTAAGCAGGTTGAGTTCAAGATGGGTTTATCCCATGAGACAACGTTTCATCGAAAGATTTGGAATCGAACGATTTCCAGAATAAACATTCTACATTAATGTCAACACTACAAAGATCTTCTGTGTCCATGTAATGATAATCTTTGTGCTGAGTGTTTTGTAGCTGTATAACGTCACCCTCCTGCTTTGTTCTCTCACTTTATTCTCTCTAAGTTTCACATATCCCTCGAAGCAGTACATCTCCTGTTTCCGTCTTGTCTAGTGTTTGGTTCATATTTTGTCTCTTTCCATGTCTTGTTGTTAGTTGACTCCCTAGTGTGCCATGATTACTCTCACCTGTTTCCAGTTTGTCCTCTGATCCACGTCTGGTCTAAGTCCTCTTTCTTTGTGTCTTTGCTCTGTGTTTTTTTTATATATATATATTTTAATCGTTGCCAAATCTTTTGATTGTTGATTATTGATTGTCTCTCAGGTTTTTGATCCAGGTTGTAGTTCTCCTGACCTGCTCTTTTCTGTTGCAGTTCATGTTATTTATTGATTGCCTGACCCATGCCTGCACCCTGACCGTGATCCTGATCCGAATCCACAGGTTTGTCTTGTTTATAAAAACTCTGGACACCTACACATACTGTATGTCAGTACCTGCCTTCCTGAAGGAAGACTTCTAAACATAAATGCAGCAGGTAACCGGGTAACATCAGGCTCACCATATCAGTGTTTGACTTGAACCAATTTCCCCAGTTTGTGCTCATGGACACCTTGGCTCACTATGAAGGTACTGAATTCCCTTCTGATGGAATCCTCTTAAAATGTCAGGTTTTTCTTTGAAATCCTGCTCTATTTTGAAATTTATGCTTCATGAATAGCTGAGTATCACTGTGCCCTGGCCAACTGGCTAAGCATGCCAATGGACTGAAAACCATGTAAGGTGCTGATAGGGCAGCCTTCTAAGCAGAGGCTGTAATTTCTCAGACACCAGGTTTTGAGGGACATACGGTCACTCTGCCATCAAAAAAGAAAGAGCAGGCATTTTTGACAATGCTATTGCTGGCCCTTAACCTTGGAAACCTTGTGGACATTTAACCCAGGGAAGCAGAACCACCTTTTTGCAGTGCCTATTTCCATGTGGTCTAGTGTTTTTTATAGAGCCATCTGCATTTTGTTTTGGTTTATGCTTTGTTTCTTGCTATGCCTCCCTAGTGTGTCATGATAATGCTGTTTTCAGTTTGCCCCCTGATTAGTCACTTTGCCGAAAGCTTTATCCTGGGGAAAATGATGGAATCACCACATTTGGCTTCAGCAGGTTCAGGTCCAGCTTTTTTCCCCACAAACTTCCCCCTGCATCTCTACACTACACTGCTAAACAACTTAGACCTTATTACCTGTAATCATTCCACCTCTCAATTATGCAGTACATTTTTCTATTATCAACATCTTACTTGACCCACACAATGTCTTAATAGTTTTCTTCCAAAGCTCCAGTCTTTTTTGTTTCTCAAGAATATATTTAACAATAATGTAGTCATGAGGAATAGTTATCAAGGACTTTTTTGTCTGTTATTTTCTGTCCAGTCAAGATTCAAGATTCCTTATTGTCACTATACTACATTAGGTACAGTGCACTTAGAGCAGTCATTACAGAGCAAGCTAAACCTTTAATTTTAAGAATATAATTAAATACAAAAACAAGAAAAATAAGAAAAAATAGTGGTAAGCACTGTCGCCTTACACCTCCAGGGTTCACTTCACATCCAGGTTTGTTTCCCAGCCAGGTTCGATTCCTGTGTCTGCATGTTCTCCCCGTGCTTGGTGGGTTTCCTCCAGGTACTCCAGCTTCCTCCCACAGTCCAAAGACCTGCGGATTAGGCTAATTGGTGTTCCCAAATTGCCTGTAGTGTGTGAATGAGTGTATGTGATTGCCCTGTGATGGATTGGCACCCTGTCCAGGGTGTACTCTGCTTTGTGCCCTAAGTCTCCTGGGATAGGCTCCAAGCCGCCCCTGTGACCCTGTATAAAGAATAAAGCTGTATAGTAAACTTTATAGTAAGATCTCTCTCTCTCGTTCTCTATCTTTCTCTTTTCTTCCCACTTGTGAATATGTTATTTTCTTAGCTGTCTGCAACCAGCCCCACTTCACCACTTCACATGTACAGCCTTCAAACACCTTTTCACCTTTTAAGTTGTTAGGCATGTCTCTAAGAAAAGACAAGTCAGGCAATTCTGCATAAAAGTCAGTAGCTGGACATTGTTAAATTACACAGGCATCTCTTTTTTTGTTCCTTCTTTTCCTCCTCACTCCTTATATGGCAATATGTTCTATGGTTTGTTTCCCCTCTCTTTGTTTATTTTTTTCACATTTCCACAGAACATGCCAGTGGCTATTTAGAAACGGATCAACCACGACATCTAACCACATGTGGGCACAGTATACAAATCCTGTATAAGTAGAGATTTCCTGAGGCAAATATTACCCAAGTAAAAGTAGACATCCTTCATTTACAGTGCAAGTGTGCTTGAATAAAAGTACAGAAGTACTCACATGTAAAGGGGCTGTATATTGAAATAGTCTACTGTGTATTTGCTCACAGTAGACTATTTCATAGGAAAAAAAAGTCTCTCTCTCTCTCTCTCTCTCTCAATTACGCAACTGTGCATATTAGTCACTGTGGTTAGGTAATATGGGCATTAGTCGCTCAGTGGTAGGTTTCTCACTTGCCATGTGGAAGGCCTGGGTTCAATTCCCAGCTAATGCCTGAAACCCAGCCATTGGATGTAGTGCCGGGATAAAATGGGACGGTTACGTCAGGAAGGACATCCGGCGTAAATCCTGTGCCAAGTTGTGTGTGGATTGGGTAGCCTGCTGTGGTGACCCCTTGCCGGAAGCAGCTGAAAGATTAACAACAATAATTGTGGTTAGATAATACAACGGCATGCAGAAATGTAGTTACAGATATTTGCTCTGAGGTAAAAAAAAAAAAAAAAAACATCTAGGCTCACAGTAGGGTAAAGAGAACCCATCATGAAGCTTGGAGGGTCAACGTGATGAGTCATGGATTCACATCAGCCAAAGAGTTGATCCTGTTGAGCGCCATTCCAAAGAAACATATAGAGATCAGGCGATCGAATCACACTCACTTAAGGTCAAAGCAAACGCTGGGCATTTTTCTAATTC
Organism: Platyallabes tihoni; assembly: GCA_030068045.1. Lineage (NCBI taxonomy): Eukaryota > Metazoa > Chordata > Actinopteri > Siluriformes > Clariidae > Platyallabes > Platyallabes tihoni. The sequence continues at coordinate 1,462,818 of JAQQZS010000001.1, forward strand.
CATCATTAGAAACTAGGTTTGGTGTTGATGAAATAATTTTTCAGCATGATAACTCATTTTTCCACTATGTAACAAGTGTTAAAGCTTTTCTGTGCTGTATATACTCTGTGTTGTTTATATCAGATCGTACCAAGCCTTTTGGTTATTGATTGTATTTCTGATTATTGACCTGCTTTTTGCTTTTCTTCCTTATTTGATTAGCTTGTGCTGGCCCTAGCTAATGTTATTTATTGATTGGCTGACCTTTGATCCTGATCTACCTTACTTTACATCCATACCTGTCTCCCTGACCTAATGAAACTGTATAGCAATTACAGTTATAATGAATTGCTTAAACACAGAAATAGTTAGAAAAAGCTGCATGAGAATGCAAATGCGTTAGAGCTTTAGCATATTCATCAAAGTAAAATGGCTTCAAACCATGAATGGTTTCAAAATGTAACATTCACATAAAAAAAAAAAAAGCACACTCACTCAACATGTGGGTTTAGTCAACGAGGCATTCTTGTTCACACTGAACAAAAAATTGGTTATCAAAGTAGGCTTGTAACCTGACTTTGCAGTACGTTGAATAGAAGCAAATTTGTTTATTCGCATTTTCACCACCCACCCCAAAAACACACAGTGATAAGACCATAGAGTACACACTCCTGAATGAATAGGCACACATCAATAAAAAAAAAAAAATTACAAAAGAAATAATACAAAAATCACAGTGATTATGAATGACTGGACAGTGAAAAATAAATAAATAAGTTATGTCAATTAGTCGGGATCACTACTATTGTCTCTGCTCAGCCACATCAACATCACAGGAAATTATTTCTCCAGCTGAAGAGTGTCTTATCCAGGCAATCTTCTACTCTGATGTCACCACATGCATTACTTGCATTGCATGAGTTACATATGGAAAGGGATTGTAGTCATATACTGTCATATACCTTCAATCACCAAGATAAAAAATAAAAAATAAAAAAATCTTCTTTGGGGTTAGAAATGGTGGAATACATGGATTGAAAAAGAAAAATGCAAACTAAGCTGGAGCACCTGCTGCACAATGGAACCTGAAGTAGTCCCAGACTGTAAGGTAATGAATCAGATGATGTTGACCAGCATGGATCTCCTTCATGGGAGTGAATGAGAATGTTGAAAGAAGAGTGTCAAGAAAATCAAGAAGATGAGCTGACCAAGTGTTCAACTGTTTCATGATGATGGAGGACCTCATACAGGCTGATGGCAACACGGTCACCAGGAGGAGGAGGAAGGGATTGCATACCGTGGTAAATAGAAAAGAATCAACCCACTTTAAAATAATCACATTTTGCAGCCTGAAATGAAGACAGTTTTTGTTTCCCTTACTGCAACTTTATAAATATTATATATAACACCAATATGTAAAAAAAATAAATAAAAAAAAAACATTGATTGGAACTGATTTGGAAAAGGATTACCATCACCTTGTCGGTATGATTGCTTGGAGCTTAGTACTGTCACCTCGCACCTCCAGGGTCTAACAGGGATTCCTGCCTCATGTGGATGTGCATGGAGTTTACATGTTCTCCCCGTGCTGGGTGGGTTTCCTCCAACAGTCCAAAGACATGCAGATTAGGCTAATTGACTTTTTTTTTTACATTTCCCGTAGGTGGTCCTGTGGAGAGGTCAACCCACTCCAACATCCTTGCCAAGAAAACGAAGAAGAGCTGGACCTGACTTAACAACTAAACAAACAAACAAAATAGTGACTTGTAAAATCAATTAGGTGAAGCTACAGTAATCACTTTCTTAATGCCACACAAGGCCATTTGACTTTCAACTTTGATTATTAGCTGTGGTTATTTTCTTCGGGTAAATTTCACTTGCCACACCAATGCCTGATTACTTCCAGAGCTGTTAAATCAAGAAATCACACAACAAAGCGTGCACAACAATGCGTTTACAGTACTAAATAAATAAATAAATAAATAAATAATAGAGCAGAGAGAGAGAGAGAGAGCATTGCAGTCCATTACACTATGTGCATTGCATGGTATAAAGAGGAAATCTTTTGTATAAAGTCATGTTACACTTTCATGGACACACTGGTGTCTCTGCTCTTTGACTCAGTCACTATTCCTTTCAAAAGACTTTTCAGTTCTGGATATTTTTGAAATGTGAATGATGGAAAATGCATCTTGCTCCATGAGCATTCTCTCCATTATTTCTTTCAAATGTATTGCGTTGTTATCCAACACCATGTCCTTTATGGCAGTGTCTTACTCCGCAGTATAAAGACATGTCCTCCTACTCATTGGTGGTTTTTGCTCCATTCTATGAGAAAACAGAATTCTTCCTTTTACTTGCAATATAACATTAATATACATACTTCATAGAAGGAGCATACAGTATAAAGATGCAATAAGGGTACAGATGCCTTAACTGTTTCCAGTTCTAACATTTGGTATTATGGAGGACAGTACAAGCTGTAAAAGGTTATGCTGCACATGTAGACCTGATTCTCTTATGATCAACTAGTGTAGCCTGAATTTCATTTAGCATTTCTTGTCTCCTTGGGTGAGCTCTTCCTCGGTTTCGTGGAGGTCTTTTGTTCCGTTCCATCTGTTCCAACCTTCCCGTGAAAGGTTTTATTTTTATTCCCTTTCTTCGTCACACTCATGCCTCTCTGCTGTTCACAATGGACAGTACAGTTAGCCGAATGCTGAGACAAGCTCTGTAGTGTTCGTCTTGGGGAGCTCTGTGCTATTTCACTGCTTCTAAAATCTAACCATTTTCTTTCTTAGCGTTAACAAAAGTTAAGCTTTTCATGAACTTTTTGTTCCAAGATTGAGAACATTGCGTATAAGGGATGTATAAGGGATTTATAAGGAGAGCAAACAGTGGGAAATGTGTTTGGAGTTTTGTTCCACCAGCTTAGAAAGAAAGGGTTTTTATTTTCAGTGTTTGTGTTTTTTTTTGCCAGCATGCGGTAACAGACTGTGTTAGCACCTGAGAAAACTGTAAAAGCCAACACACTGAGGTCTAAAGGTCAGCCACGCTATAAGAACACCATTGTGTTATATCTGTTAAATATGTTTGTTAGTGAAACAATTACCATGCTTAATACCACTAAACGAATATTTCTGTGAAAAGAATTCACGATAGTTTGCGATTACTTAAATTTTATTTACTATAATCTATTTTGGATTTATAAATATTTACTTTGGTTTGCTATGAATAAGAAATCACTATGGTACACTACGGATTTATTTAAAAAGTAACGTAGCTGGCTATGGATTCATAAAAAAATCACTTTTTTTTTTAATATGGATTAAAATAAATAAATAAATAAATAAATAAAAAAAACACTATACAGTCGACCCCCAAAATTCACGGAGTTACTCTTCCAGAGCACCAGCGAACTGTGAAAAAACAATGCCTGTTTTTATAGTTTAAAAGCTAAATATGCCCCCGCAACACTTTAATTTCATTTCAAACTCAGCTTTACCCATAAAAAAATTACAAAATGAAAATGTAAACCTATATATTGTACAGTAATGTACTGCTGAGTGTCCCAAGTGCTAGAATGTAAAATACAGATGTTACCCCTACAGTATATGAACTGTAACATTCAAGTGCGTTTTCCTTGTTATATGCTTTTCTTTAGTACTGTGGGATAAATACAGTAATAATTCACCATCACAAGTAGCATTTTCCTCTATGGTTTGCTTTGTGTTCTCTCTACAGTGCAAAAAAAATATATACAGTATTTTATTTCATATGAAGATTTAGTTGTATAAGAAAATTTAGATAAATTTTCACAACTCCAGAACTGCAGCTCTTGTGGGATGTTCCTGGGCTTCAGTGGTCAGGACATATCAACAGTGATCCAAGGAAGGAATACCTGGAGACAGGGTCATGGACAGACAGCCAGGGCTCACTGATGCACATGTGGAGTGAAGGCTGGCCCATATAGTCTGATCCAATAGAAGAGCGTAAATGCTGGTTCTGATAGAATGGGGTTAGAACACACAGTGCATCACTGTTTTAGTGACAATAGGGGAACCTCTCAATATTAGGCGGATGGTCATAATGTTATAGATGAAGGGTATATATTCGGTTTTCATGATGTCATCAGAAACGTTACAGGCGTCTCTGTGCTTTATTTCTCGTTGCAGATGTAAAGACTCCACTTTATGTCTTGCAGGCATTTATCTGGTGTATGAGCCAAAAAGTCCAACAGTGATAAACAGCCGTCTGTTTCATGACTCACTCTGGGGAGAGGGGGAGGTTTTTTGAATAACAGTATGAAAAATTAAATGTGTACATATGATGCCTCAGGGGAGATTAGAGAGATTAGATCAGAGGAGCTCGGCGAAAGAAGCAAATCAATAAATAATGTGGAATATTACAGAATTTCTGCAGTCTTATTAATATTCTTTATCTATCTATCTATCTATCTATCTATCTATCTATCTCTCTGCCTAATATTGTGTGTGTGTGTGTGTGTGTGTGTGTGCACGCTAAGAATACTCGGATGTTTTGTCAGTCTGAGCACAGTGAATGTGAAGCCATAATAATTACTGTCAAGTGAATTCCTGCGCTTGTTGTCCTTTTTGTGTGTGTGTGTGTGTGTGTTTGTGTGTGTGTG
>JAQQZS010000001.1:1471826-1482753 GCA_030068045.1 Platyallabes tihoni
CACACACACACACACACACACACACACACACACACACACACACACACACACACACACACACACACACACACAATCTTTGAGCTATCTGATGTTCATATACACACAGGACATTCAGCATCTATGCATAATTTGTATTATCAAATAAACTAAAGTTCACCTGTTGCTCTGTCCAAAGTATTGGCACCCTGTCCATCACTACACCATAGAAGCACTACAACTGCGTGTATGATGTGGGTGTGCTGCAGGTATGAGAGACATGCATACAGCAGAGTCCTTGTTCGATGATTAAACACCATCTTAAATTTTTTTTTGTTAATTGTGTTTATGGTAAAGCTGCCACCCCCGATAATTACTGAAATGTGCACAGTGTCAGGAATGTGAGGATTAGATAAAACTACAGACTGTCATTTATTCCCAAAATGAATAATAAAAGAACAAAATCCCACATCTACAGACTGTAGTCTAGGTAATGAAACAGCAGCAATAGAAATTAGCATTTAACACAAATCAATACAATTCATGCAACACAATGAGATCTGGCGTGTCACGTAGACATAAACACAACTTCACCAGGACTATTACAAAACCAGATTAGGAACCTGAGTATAATATTGAGCTTAAATAAGGATAATAATTACAGGACATGACATATACACTAGAAACAAAACATAACTAAAAGTCACATGCTGCACGGCTGTAATATGTTGATTCCAAATAACATAGTGTTGTTGTTTTTTGTTGTTTAATGTAAGTTAAACTTACAGTAAATCACCATACAAAGATATGGTCATAGTAGGACAACCAGAAGATATTTTCTGATTAAGAACACAGAGCGCTCGAGGTCTGTTCCTTGTGTGCCTGGATATAAAAACATTTTTATTTAACATGGGTTTGAGGTGCGAGGCTATTACACTGAAAAAAACAAGATATTCATGCAGAAAGCTAGATGTATCCAGGGAATGATTGGGAGAAGGTTGAACATCAGATATGAGGGGTTTATTTTTATTTTTATTTTATCAAACACAGTCCTACATCATACTGGTGGCATAGTGGCATAGTGGTTAGCGTTGTCACCTTTCCCCTCCAGGGTTGTGGTTCAATTCCCACCTCAGGTCTGTGTGCATGGAATTTGCATGTTCCCCCACAGTTTAAAGATATGTGTGCGAATAACAGTCGGTCACTGAGGTGGTAACCTAACCCCTTAAGTAGCTGCCACAGAAATGACAGATAAACCTTCAGGGTGGGGGGGGGGGTATCCATTGCTCAGTGTGCCGGATGCAGTTTTAATCTGCGCAGGCCTGAATGTTGTACACAGAATTGTATAATTTCAGCGTGATTAAACCTGAACATAACCCCGAGTGTGTAAGAGACTCTATAAAAGCAGCGCCAAACAGAAGATTCTTCATGCTGAAGTGGGTTTAACGATGCATTTTTATCAGAGTGTTTCATGGAACATAAACGCGGGTTAAGTACCTCCGTATGTTCAACTCCGCTTCCTCGTGATCCTGCGTCATTCATCCCGTTGACCTGGAACTTAGTTACAGCCTTGAAGACGTATCAGTTCATCAAACAAAAAAAGAAATGAGAAGAAAAGAGGTTTCCTTCACATCCTAGACCTTGTAGAGCATACAGTAATGCAAGCCTTTCTGTTTATTGAATGTCTATGGAAGGAGTCTCCAGTGTCAGAGGCAGACATAAAGCTGTAACTAAAACAGATAAAAAAGTATGATGTGTCATTCTTTAATTAATATAAAACGTATATTTTTTAGAAAATTGATGTGGTGTAAGAGAGATAAAATACTTCAGGGTATGCATTAATAGGAAACTGGTTAATGGAATTATTATATAAATATAGAATATATAATATAATATATTATATAAATATAGCAGAAATATTAAGACAAGAGTTACAGTCAAAAATCATTTTCATATAAGACACAGATAAGCTTTAATATAAAACGAAATATTTATTAAGTAAATAATTGAGAAAATTTTTTATAGATTTTTCTGTTAATTGATTTTTCTGTTTATATTACAGATTTTTACAGAAATATATTTTTATTTCCAGTGTAATATGAATTGTAGATAAAGCAGCAGTCATACGGAGTAAAAGCTACGAGGTAGTGCAGTAGTGCTGCTTTCAATCGCAGAAGAATAAATTAATATAAAATCCTGAAAAGCAATGTTTTGAAGCACTTTGCTGGCACAGTGGGTGAATAATGTTCCTCCTGCAGTTTGTGCGCTGGAATACATATCGTCACATCACAGAAATCACAACACACTCCAGAGCTCTCCATTAATTTAAACTGAGGTACAAGAAGAACTCCCATAATGCACTGCCTTCTCCATCTTTCTTCAGCTGAGATGATTTCAGGTACAGCTTTTACCCCATATACAGTATAGCTTTATATGCGTACTGTAAATGTATATGCAATTTAATTATCTAATAAGTTCTTCACCGCAGAAATTATGGATCGCTTGAATTATGGATCTACACATCATACATAAAGGGATTTACAGGTGCACTAATTATAACTGTTCATACACTGGTCTAGACTGGACTCATGCTAGATTTATTCCAACCACTTGCATGAATGAATCTCCTCAGGTCATATGAACTCCATTTTGATAATCTGAATGTAAAGCTCAGAAAATTCACTTAACCATGTATTAGGCCTACATTTTATCCTTAAATGTAAAATGTAAAAATAAATGTATAATAATTTTAACAGCTAAATGTATAAAATAATTTGTATAACAAGACAAATCTGTTGAAAATAAATGTGGTCAAATAATAATAATAATAATAATAATAAAGCATAAGTCTTTTATTTATGCATTATTTAAAAAAAATGTTCATAATATTTAAATACTTAGTCAGGTGACTAGGGTCCATTGTAATATTTAAGTGCTTGGTCACATGACTGTGACACATTAAAATATTTATATTCAATTAAATTTTATTTATATAGATCTTTTTACAGTGGTCATAGTTGCAAAGCAGAACTTTTAAATGAATATTTAATCTTTAATTGCCTAGTCAGGTGACTAGAGCTCATTGTAATATTTAAGTGTTTTGTCACATGACTACGGCTCATTATAATACTTAATTGCTTAGTGAGGTGACTAAGGCTCATTATAATATTTAAATGCATAGTCGCTTAGTCAGATTTAAATGCCAGGTCTAAAGGTCATTATAACATTTAAATGTTCATTTAAATGAATATTTAAATTAAATAAGTTATTAAGTTATTATTATCAAATTAAGTACTTAAGTGAAAAGGGCTTGTTATAATATTTAATATATTCATTCAAGTACTTAAGTGTCTGGGAATACCTGGTCACATGACTAGGGCTTGTTATAACATTTAAGTGCATCATGGAACACTGTTTAAACCAGAGTTCACACAAGACAGCAGATTGAAAGATCTCCAACATCATACCTCCTTTAACTTTTTTTTTACATACTTCGCACACATTTGCATAAATCAATCTTCTCCATTTACTCCTTGCACATGATGCAACACATGCACTTATTAAAACAAAAATTAAACTTTTATGTCTTTTATATGAATACATATTTATGTACACATATATAATTAATACACTTTTATAACAGCTGCATGACGTGACTCTGAGCACTAGGAACTCTCCTGACCTAAAGACTGACGGGACTTCTGGACATCGAACCCTGCGGTCACGGTCCAGACAGCAGGATGTTTTCATTGAATGCTTGCACCATGTTAACAACACCAGATGTCACTCATTCCCTCACTGTCTATACCGCTTAATCCTGCAGAGTCGCAGGGGGCCTGGAGCCAATCCCAGGAGACTTATGGCACGAGGCGGGGTACACCCTGGACTGGGTGCCAATCCATTATTGTTAAAATGTTATGTTTGTAACAGCGACCTAATTATTTGAGGATCGACTACAGGAGGCGGAGTCTGTTTGCTCACTGGAGATGTTTGTTCATTCTTCCTGTTGTTTTACAGCAGTTGGCATTCAATACATTGTATTACTGCCATTTTCTGGTCATGATCTCCCCCTTCTTCCTTTCAGTTTAAATACTTACTACCTTGTCCTCTTTCTCCCTTTGTGGTTCCTCAACCTATACCCCGAAATTTGCCTCGGTATAAGAAGTATTTTCGGCATAAAAGTGACTGAACCTGTCGCACGTACTTCCAGTCGCGCATACGACATGCAAACTTGTTTGCGTCAGACGAAAGCCAAGTGAAGTGAGTTTCCTTCTTTATTTTTTACATTCTGTGGAAGATATTGTGAAGACATAGCACCATGGATCTAAAGAATGTTAGCGAGGATGGTAGCAAGAAGTAAAGGGAGTTTTTAAAGCAGCCGGTGTCAAGAGGAATCATGAATTAAGGTTACGTGAGGTTTCATATTTTACGTTCTAAATGTTTTTATTGATTTTATATGCAAAAAAAATATGATTATAGTGTTAGAAATGTAATATTCGATAATATTGAAAATATATTTGGTGGCTGGAATGGATTATCCATTATTATCCATTATCGTTTCGCCATACGAAATTTCACCTTAAGGACTCACCTCGGAAAATTCGTAGACTGGGGTACCGCTGTATTTACTAAAATGTTTCGTATGTAAAGGCGACCTATAAGTTTAGAGGATCTTCTACAGGGGCCGTGGTCTGTGTGCACACTGCGTGCCTCTGTCTGACTGTACATTAATACCGCCGGAGTGAAATTATGGACCGGTCCGCTCTGCATAGCATGGCACACTTTCAGCTGGCATATGAATGCCAAATGATCTGCCACTTTTTTAACGTAGGGTGTGGTGACGTCACCCAACACCCTACGTAGTACACTCACCCATCATCCACGCGACACGCCGTTTGGAAAGGAGCCGGTGTGCGCGCGCGTGTGTATGTGTGTGTGTGTGTGTGTGACATCTCTCAGGAGATTTAAAGCGGAGTTGAGCGCAGAGCTCTGAGAAGGAGGAGGAGGAGGAGGAGGAAGAGGAAGAGCCCAGGAGCAGAGTGTCTGTAGAAGTCGGAGCAGCAGCAGTGAGTGTGTGTGAGTGTGAGTGTGAGTGTGTATGTGATGGAGGTCAGCCTGCTGGAGCTGCTCGGTGTGGAGCTGAACTGCAGCCTGGCGGACGCGCTTGGAGACGCCGCGTACGGAAACGCGTCAGGTGCGCCGTGGAGAGGCTGCGGGGGCCAGAGTGGGGGGGGGGGGGGGGGGGGTGGTTCACGTATATATATATATATATATAACTGTGTGTGTGTGTGTGTGTGTGTGTGTGTGTGTGTGTTCAGGCGCTCTGTACTGTAACGCCACGGCGGATGAGATCGGCACGTGCTGGCCCCGGAGCGGCGCGGGGACAGAGGTGGCGCGTCCCTGTCCGGACTTCATCAACGGGGTCAAGTACAACAGCACGAGTGAGGAGCACACACACACACACACACACACGCACACGCACTATGTTTCATATAATCGGTGTTAACGCACATACAGTATGCTCTGGTGTACATGCATGTGCATAAAGCGCCGCGTCTTTGTTCACGTGTGTTCGTTTGTTCATGTGCAACAGAGGAAAGGAGCACTGGTAATAAAGAAGTTTGTGTGTGTATGTGTGTGTGTGTGTGTTGCGCGATCACTAGAGCCGTTCCGTTCAGGAGATTTGAACTCGCGCGCATTTCTCTCGCTCTCTCTCTCTCTCTCTCTGTGTGTGTTTGTAGTGCATGCGCGTGTGTGCCGGCGCGTGCAAACCCATGTAGAGTTTTACTGAGGCTGAAGCAGAGCGCGCACGCGGACGAGACACACACCTTCAAGATGTCAGATTATTTCATGAGTTCTTTCTGTCGCACGTGGCGATAAAAGAAGGTCTTTGAAGGCCATTAGCATTAATCAGCGTTTCTGGAGATGCACACGCGCGCGCAAGCTTTCTGAGAGAGGTGTGTGTGTGTGTGTGTGTGTGTGTGTAAGAGAGAAAGAGAGAGAGAGAGAGAGAGTCACACTTCACTCATGTAGCACTAATAAGGCTTCCTGATTCTGACACGTGCTTATTAACGTTTATTAGCAAACGATATGTGCAGATGTGTGTGTGTGTGTGTGTGTGATTTGTGCAGATGTCTCTGAATTCAAGTGACAAGTGCTTTAATATCTGCCTATCATTTTACCACACACACACACACACACACACACACACACACGTATATAATTAGTAAGTATTTTTGGAGCAGTGATTATGACACATCGTTACTGCACATGCGCGGAATCTTCACTTTTTTTCTTTCTGTTTCAAGTCTTCCTCATTCTTCCTTCCCTCACCACTTCTTTCAGCACTCATTTTCCCTGTCACTCTTTCCTTCTTTAATCCTGAGTCTTTCTCTGTCATTCTTCAGCATTTCCCCCTCATTTATTTATCTCCTGACTTTTCAGTTTTTCATTCCTTCCTTCATTTTCATCCAATTCTGAAAATAAAACATTTGTTTTTTTCCCCTTTTCATCAGTTCTTATCTTTCCCCCTCCCTTTCATTCATTCATCCCTTCCTTCCTTCTTTCGATCCATTTCCTTCCTTTCTTCTTTCCCTCATCTGTTTTTCATTCTTTCTCTCCTTGCCTTCTTTTCCTTCATCAATTCCCTCCATCCTTCCTTTCATCCTTCTCGTCTGTTTTTCATTCTTTCCCTCCCTAACTTATTTTCATTCATCTCTTCCTTCTTGTCTATCCCTCCAACTTGTTTTTTTTTTTTACTTCCTCCGCTCTCTTCTACTTTTCTTCTCTCAGAGATGTGTGTGTCTGAATCCTGGTGAGCCTGATTGATTCTCCTCGTGATGTTTATAGACACGTTTTGTCTGTGTGGATTTCTAACTTCCTGTAGTAATTTGTGGCTCTGAGTGATTTCTCTGAACATCTGAATCCTGTGGGCAGTGTGTATCCCTGCTGCTCCTCAGACCCATTCCTGGTCTTAATACCATTTCTCAGCACTCAGTAGCTGTGTGTGGTCTGTTATCTCAGACACGTTTTCATTAAACTCTCCTATTCAGCTCAGGGAGGTAGAGGAGGTGAGGTCACTGCTGCTCACACATCATCTAACCAGCACTTATCAGACTGTGCAGAACCCAGGAACTGTAAGAACCTGTGAACCTGTGAGACCCTGTGATCTTTGAGAACCTGTGAGAACCTGTGATATGTGCAAACCTGTGATCAGTGTGAATCTGTGAGAACATGTGAACATTGAAAACCCGTGAGGTGTGAGAAGATATGATCAGTTAGAACACTGATAGGTCTCAGCAGATCAGCATGAACAAGCAGAGAATGCAGAGAGAAATCACACTCGTTTGTTCATGGAGTAAGAAACATTAGTTTTTAGCCAATCACAGATCAGCTCTGAGAACCACACATGAATATTCATTAATTAATCTATTATTCTTTTCTTCTTTCTTTGTTGTCATTTCATTTCATTAATTTATTAATTCATTATTTCTTTTGTTTCTTGTTCTTTCTTTCTTTTTGTTTATTTTTTCATTGATTTATTCATGCTTTCATTCTTTTTCTTTCTTTCTTTCTTTCTTTCTCACATACATTTATTTGTTCATTCTTCCTTTTTTCTTATTTTATATTTCTTTTTTTGTTACTTTGTTCATTTTATTGTTCTTTCTTCCTGTAACATACACCACTGTATAACCCTCTGCATAAGTAACACACTCGCTGTGTAAGACATGTGACCATGTTGGAATTCCTCTAAAGCCCTATCTCTGAGCGCGGTGTATCGGACAAGAAACAGAAGACAAGACTTAAATAAAACATGGGTGACTTCAAAGTTCTGGATGGTGAGAAAGATCTGAGCTACATCCAGATCAGAAGCTCAGGATATGGGGAGGCATCTTCAGGGATGAAGAGAAAGCAGCTCAGACTTGTTAAGATTAAGCATGATGAGATCTCAGCCAAACATCTGAGCAGAACTGTGTGTGTGTGTGTGTGTGTGTGTGTGTGTGTGTGTGTGTGAAGAAAGGACAGGATGAGTTGAGCGTCAGTAGCATAGCAGTGGTATAAGAACCCATGCCAGGATATGAAGTCACCAAGAGATCAAGGACATATGGAGAACAAAAGAGGACCGAGTACTATGCCTTGTGGGAAAACATTGGAAAGCAGATGAGGATCTCCTCCATGTTACACGAAATGAACTTCAGGTTAGGAAGCCGATACCTGCTGACAGTCTGGCTGTTCAACAGACATGAAGCTTCTTGGCCAGAAGCTTCTTGTGTGAGATGGAGAGAGACAGTTGCATGGATGTCAGAGATATCGAGAGTGGATTTCTTTAGGAATGCTGTCCTGGATCATGTTAGTACTTGAGCATATGTTAGTGATGGAGACTGGAGATGAAGGAGAAAAGGAGATTGTGTGAGTTCTTGTACATCCTCACGCTGAAGATATGTTGAGAGAGAGAAAGTGTTGAGAGAAGTTATAAAAATAAATCTGCAGTAGCTGTGTGTTACTCATCAGACTTGCTGCATCATTGTGCTCCTCCATAACCATTGTTTTCACACACTCTTGTTAATGAGCTGGAGGTTTTTGTTCTCTTTTCAGTGCATACTCAAGTTGATGTGTGTGTGTGTGTGTGTGTGTATTGTAATTTAAGGCGCTTGTACTGTTTTGTGATTATGTGAAAGATGATTTATGAACTAAAGCTTTTTATTAATTGTAAGTGTTGGTTTTCAGTTTCCACTTGTGAACATTGTGTGAGGTTAGATATCGGCCCTGTGACTGGAAATGTTATAAAGAGCTGTAATCACAGGGACCTGTGTTGTGTTCCGTAAGTCCACCATACGGTTCTCTCAGCATGCAGAACGCTCAAAGTCATCGTTCCTTGTCATGTCATCTGTTCTAAAATGCAAAGTGAAGATCAGGCATGCTGTGGACCAGCAAGTGGACTTCACGAGGTTCAATGCCTCTCCTCAAGAAGCTGCACAAGACTGCATGTGTGGAGAAAGTAATTTATACTCATACCTACAAGCACCGCTACCATCCTGATTTCTGCAAGCTCCTTCTTCTGCCATCATGATGCCTACAAGTTTCTCTTGCTGGCACCCTGATACCTATAAGTTCCCCCTCCTGAGATCCTGATACCTATAAACTCCACCTCCTGAGATTCTGAAACCTATAAGCTCCACCTCCTGAGATCCTGGTACCTATTAGCTCCACTTCCTGAGATCCTGGTACCTATAAGCTCCACCTCCTGAGATCCTGGTACCTATAAGCTCCACCTCCTGCATCCTGATACCTATAAGCTATTCTTCTTGCCATCCTGATACCTATAAACTACACCTCCTGAGATCCTGGTACCTATAAGCTCCTCCTGCTCCCGTTCTGGTACCAAAGCTCTACCTCCTGAGATCCTGGTGCCTATAAGCTCCACCTCCTACTATCCTGACACCTATAAGCTCCACCTCCTGCCATCCTGATACCTAAGCTCCACCTGCTTACATCCTTTGGGAGTTTTCTCGACACAGTTGCTCTTACTTTTCTTTTTAGGGATTAAAGCACTGATGTCTATTTTCAAGTCTCTTTTTTCTCTTTCTTCTCTTTCTTTTCTCTCCAGTTCTCTATCTCTATACTCTCATTTTCTTCTCGTTTCTCCCTCTTTATCTGTGACTTTTAGCTTTTATCTTAAATGTACATTATTCTCTGTTGATTGGCATGAACACTCTTAGCACTCTGAATTAACACTCCGTTCGTCAGATAAAAATAGATGAGGTAGTTGAGAACGAGAGCTATAAATAAAGAACCCCCCCCCCACCCCCCCCGCTCCTCTTAAAGTTTGGTCCTCATTCTGATAATGTGTAGAATCTGGCAAGTTTTCCAGTCCTTCCCTCGAGTGTGTTCGTGTGTGTATGACTACACTGACACGGCTGGGTTATGTCACACTCTCGGACCTTGGATTTTTTTTTCTCCCTCCCTCAGGATGTGGCTTTTTTTTTTTTTTTTACAAACGTAGCACATTCATCACAAGCTTTTTTATAACATTCCCCAGCTCAGAGTTTAGTGGGATTCTCAGTCTCAGCAAATTCAGCAGCAGTGTTGCTTCTTGTCTTGAACTATGCAGTGAAAGTGACAGCGATATTATTGCCTATTGTTAGAGCTGGCCCGAGGCATAATGGGAAAAATGCCAGCATAAGGAGAAACTTCCAGCCACGACACCAATTGAAACAGTTTAACAGATGCTGCATTCGCTGGAAAAGCAACTCCCAAACACAAGAGACAAAACTTCAGGGCTTTTTGTGTGGAAATTGTTCTCAATTTAGTCTTTAACAGAAAAAAGAGAGTCAATAAATAAAGCTAGAGAGCTGAAACAAGTAGTGTCAGGACTTCAATTTAGGCTTAACCGCTCGTTTGAGTTAAATTGTTTTATTTGGTAAATGTGGCGGAGCTCGTGTACTTGTCCCTAACCAGTACCTTAAATGTATGTAGATGTGCAGAGAAAGAGTTGCTGCAGGAGGAAAGTAAAAAATAACCCAACTCTGAGTGGATGCGGCGCGAACACGCCTCGTGACTCTCAGAGGAGCGAAGAGCTTTGCATTGTGTGAGATTCGGAGCAGGGCGAGAAGTTTTTATCTCATGGTGTAAATGACGTGACGCGTCCTGGAGAACGTTTGTGATAGCCTTATATGGGCAAAGGTGCAGGATCGAGTGTCACATTAACACTTGACCAAATTGAGAGACAATAGAGAACACTCTATTGTCATTCATTATAATTAGTAAAAAGTGTGTTCTGACTGATTGAAAGAAGGATGGGAGTAACTCAGAGAGAAAAATTGGTTCTTTATATATATATATATATATATATATATTAGGGCCGGACTCGATTGAAAAAAAATCTAATTAATTAGAGGCTTTGTAATTAATTAATCGAAATTAATCGCATTTTAATCGCATATAAATATTT
>JAQQZS010000001.1:1608785-1622967 GCA_030068045.1 Platyallabes tihoni
CAAACCGGTCATGCTGAATGATATGGCTTCTCCAGACCCTTTAACCTGTCACAAGTGCTCAGGGTGAACCTGCTCTCATCTGTGAACCGCACAGGGTACCAGTGACCTGCTAAGTTTGGTGTTCACTACAAAATGTAAATCACTTGAAGCTGGAACATTTATATATTTACAAGGTTGCTTAATAGAATAGAATTAAAATGCAAGTGTATGGAGTTTGAGCTACATGCTCTGTTACAAATAAGATGATGAAGATATTTTTCATCTTCAATTTAGTAGGACAATGTGTTTGATTTTGATTTTTACTATCATTTATTAATGTTGTCGAAGTAAGCATTAATCTGGGAGTGCGGTCTCCGGTCCTGTAGGGGGCGATAATGCACCGTTACGCTACGCCACAAACACCAAGCAGACGAAGAAGAAGACGCCGCCGCAGAAGCGGAAGTCGACTCTCGTTTAAACATCTTTATCTAAATGATGTAATGATTAACTTCCGACTTCAGGAGTTCAATATAATCATCATTGTTGTTTTTTATTTGTGTGGATTTAAAAGCTCCATCAGCTCTAAACTCCGAGGTAAGTTATACTGACGCTGTGTGACCGGATTCTCAGTGTGGAAGGAAATTTCATTTAGAAAATAAACCTTAAGAACTGCCCTTAAATATTTCCTCTATCCCGTTAAAGTCAGTGCAGGAGTTCGTGTCTGACGGGTTGCTATAGCGACCGGGCCAGGCCACGCCCCCTTGTCAGACTCAGTCTCTCTAGGAATTGTCTCTATTATTATTATTATTATTATTTTTGTTTTGTTTTGTTTTTAGAGCTGTTATAGTAATGATTTCATCAGAAGACGTACAGCTCTCCTCCATGACGTCTCAGCCTCCTGATCCTGCTCCGTCACAGGTAAATATTATACTATATTATTTAAAAAAAATTAAAATAAAAAAAAAAAAAACAATAATAATATGTTTGGGTGTAAAGAGAATGTGTACGAGAGGCGTTCGAGTTAAAGCGGGACTTTTCCACACCATTTTTCACATGTCTTGGACGTTATAGGATTTCCCGGGAGGCCGGCGTACTGAGAACTTTTTACTTTGATGATATCTGAGCAGTAGCGTTAGTGTAGCAGCGGATTATATAGAGAAATAAAAGTTTTGAGAAATAAGTGTGTTGTTATTGTGCACTGTTGTCCAAAGTCCCGCTTTGACTCGAACGCCTTGTCGTGTTATAACTGCCTCGCTTGGCGACTACCCTACAATCTGTCCGAATCCTCATGAGGAATAAAATAAAAACAAAAAAAAAACAAAAGGAGTCTAAAATCAATCATTGCTGTTAGGGATGCACCGATACCGGTATCGGCCTCGATACCACATTTTTTAAAGTACTCGTACTCGTTAAAAGTCCCCCGATAACGGGGACCGATACCCGGTCTGTAAAATGTCTATTTTTGAGCGGCGTGTAAGGGGTTAATCACAGGCGCCGAGTGCCCGCCCCCCGGCCTCGCCCCCAGCTCAGAGCAGGAAGAAGGCGAGGGGAAACATGTCCACCGTGTGGAACTATTTCAAAATGAATGAAAGACGGCAAAACAAAGGCGGACTGCAAATTGTGCTTAACGAAATTGCCCAGAGGAGGCTCAAAAGGTAGCGCATTTAACACAAGTAATTTAATCAAGCACAAGAGTTTCACGCCGCAACATCGGTATCGGCGAGTACTGAAATGCAAGTACTCATACTCGTACTCGTTTTCCAAAAAAGTGGTATCGTTGCATCCCTAATTGCTGTTATTGTTATTGTTTGATCTGTAGCTTTGTGAGGACGTGAAAGCAGAGACGTCAGACAGAGGAACGTTGGAAACTTCAGAAGTCAGTGTGAAGAAAGAGGAGCTGCTGGAGCTGAACATCTCCAACCATGAAGACGATCTCGACAACACTCCTGAGGTTATCTCCATTAAAGAGGAAGATCCTGATCACAAAGAGAACCTCCTCTGTAAGGCATCAGACACTCTCTGGAGTTCAGTAACACTCTCTCACACGCACACAAGCACTCTCAGTGCACTAAAAGTGTAATAGGGGTTTATTTGCGATGCTCAACAGGAACATGTGGGTGTGGATGTGTGTGATGCCCTGAAACTGGCTCGAGTGGACTCTGTGTTTAATCCTGAAATGGGTGTTCTGTTTTTCTGTTAAATTAAAATATAAACTCTACTAATGTTAGTCTAGCAAGGGGTGCCATTAATTTTGATGCATGTTACATACACATCCTGGCATCATTTTGTCCCATTGTGTTTTCTCTACTCTCAGACTGTGAACTTTGCAAGTCCTTCTTCTTCAACAAGTGTGAGGTTCACGGTGCGCCCCTCTTCATCCCTGATACCCCTGCTCCCATGGGGGTCTCTGACCGAGCCAGACTGACTCTTCCACGAGGGCTAGAGATTTGGGAATCTGGCATTCCTGATGCAGGCCTGGGAGTGTTTAATAAGGGGGAGACCGTTCCACTAGGGGCGCACTTCGGACCCTACCAGGGAGAGCTGGTAGACCGAGAGGAAGCCGTGAGCAGTGGATACTCCTGGGTGGTGAGTTTGATTAGAAAGTTTATAATACATTTATAAATATAATTTATTTATCAGCAAAATATCACCACAGCATGAAGGCAATTTCTTGTGGCCACAACATTCTCTCAAGGCTTTTGCAAATGTTGCAGTTCAGCCCTTTTATGAGTGATTTATTGATTTAGTTGAATGCAGCCACACTGCGAAAGTTTATGGTCATGATGTCGTTGCAATCATGCTGTTGTTCACCCGCTCTGGTAGTGAACTGTAACTTCTACATACATGCTCATGCATTCAAAGTCAGTGTGTTCACAACTAATTAATGATTAAATTCATTTATAAAATAATTTGGTCTTTGGTTGGTTAAGTTACTATGTTGATTTTAAAATTTTTTTTTACTGTAAATGTAAGTATTAGCTTTAGATCAATCAACGGACAGCAAGGTTCATAAGTATTTAGACAGTTACATAATTTGATGTCTGAACACCACCACATAAGAAAAGAGTTGAATTTGTATTTGGTAGCTGAACTCTCATTATGCAGGCCAAAGAGGTGTAGAGGTGCGAGTAAAAGAAACCACCACAATCACGGGATGCGTCATCCGACTTAGTTGTTTAAGAAGTGGGAAGCTACTCAGTGCATCAGTTTGTTGGAAAGGACAGAGCAGAATCTTTCAAAAGGTGTTTTGGAGTACAGGGAGCACTAAGGAAGACTTTTTGATTCTGTGGTGGCGTCAGCCGTCTGCAGTGGAGTGGTCTGCTGGTGCCGCAGCATCTCCACTGCAGACAGGAAGAGACTGGACAAGCTGATAAAGAGTTCTGGGGAATCCCCTATATACTCGTAAATCAAAGCAAATTTTCCCATAAGAAATAATGGAAACTCAAGTTATTCGTTCCACAGCCCAAAAAAATAAATACATAAAAATAATTAACACAAAATATTAAGTAAATATAAAACAACTTAACCTGCACTTTACCTTCAAAAATAAAAAAATACATCCCGAAAGATAAGTGTTTCCGTTTATGTGCGCAGGCACTGTGTAGTGTGTTTGTGTATGTGTGTAAAGCTAAAGTAAGAGGAGAGAACTAATGAGACCCTCCCATCTCCCCCTTATCATCTTACACAGTAAATCTTTCTCCTCTCTTATTTGAATTTCCCACACACACACACATTTTCACACACACACACATTAACGGAAAGACTGTTTTATTGAAAAAAAATAGCAAGGAACATCGCTAATGACACTCGCGTGAGCACATACTAACGGAATCACTGCTGTAAAGTAAAACAAACAAACAAATGAACCTGTATGTTACCTTTAAAATAATCACGACAGAGCAGTGTTTCTGTCTAGAGCAGTGTGTGTGTGTGTGTGTGTGTGTGTGAAGCCAAGAGGAGGAGTGGGGGGGTGTAAAGGCGAGAATGTGTGTGTGAAGGGGCAGGGTGTCAAATCGTGTGCGCACACACATAACGACAGACTGAAACAGAGAGGGAGAAAATGGATCTTTAACCTCTCTAATGAGACTTTCTTTTGCTTTACACGCGCCCACACACGTGTGTTATAATAAACAGTACATGCGCGCTGTACACACGTGCCTACAAACACAAAGTAAAATATATTTTATACACACCCACACGTGGTCACAGTGTTATAGTAAACTGTACACACGTTCACGGATGTTGATTATACCAGTAAGAGACGAGCACTAAGACCCAGCATGGGAGACGATTACCTACAATTCCGCAGTGCAAGAGAGAGAAAAAAATGTTGGCTCAGTTGTGATCACGTGACGCTCGGCGTCAAAACAAGAAGCGCATGCGTGCTACATGATACTTGGTACTCATAAACCAAGACTTGCTCGTTTTTCAAGGCAAAATTTATTAAAAATCTTTGCTCGTCTTGCGGAACACTAGCAAAACCGCATTACTTGCAATCCGAGGTTTCACTGTACACTATTAGTTGCAAATAATGTGAATGTCCAACAGTACTGTTTCTTTTGTCCACCTTGATAAACGAGGTCCTCTGATCTCTTAATTAATCATTTAATTTATATTTGTCATACATGGCCAAAGCTATACTTACTAACTAAACCAATATTACTTTGTAAAACATGTAAAATATTCTAGGTTTGTACAAAACACGTCAAATGACGTACTGACAGTTCTCCATTTTTTGTAGCTGTCTGTTTAAAGGCCAACACACAAGGGACAGGATGATATGTATAAGAGGGGTCTTATTTGGAAGCAATGATTTGCCATGAATTTACATTGATTATTGAAACCTTCCTTCCTTTCATAAATTCTGGTGAAAAGCCCTGCCTTGTTATTGTGTACCTGATTTATTTTAAGGCCTAGATCAATTTAATGAATAAAATTAAATCTTTTCACAGATATACAGGAGCAGGCAATGTGAAGAGTACATAGATGCCAAAAGAGAAATGTATGCGAATTGGATGAGGTGAGGAATGTTTTTGGATAATTTTTTTAGTCATTGATTTTTTTTTTTAGCTGCTAATTTGTAGCAAGAACTTTATCAATCTTTATTTTTGGTTTTACTGAAGTGTACAAATTTTAATACAACACAGAGATAACCTAAGTAAATACAAAATTAAAAGAATAGTTTTTAAATGATGATATTATTTTGCTAAGGGAAAAAAGCTGCCCATTGCCTGGCCCTACAGTATGTGAAAAGAGTAATTGCCCCTAAACCTAATAACTGTGCTTCAAGGGGCAGTAACCCTTGAACAGCATGGTGGACACTGGTGGTCAGGGAAGCCATCCGAATGAAATAAGAGTCTTCAGGAATATTTTATCTTGGGGTATTAAGAAGGATTTTCCTGGGTGAGGTAACGGAGGTAGTCAAACAACTCCATGGAGGAATAGGCCCAGGAATGGACAAGATCTGCCCAGATATGCTAGAGGCGGTTGGTGTTCAGGGTCTGTCTTGGTTGACACACCTCTTCAACATTGTGTGGAAGTCGGGGATGGTGCCTAAGGAGTGGCAGACTAGGGTGGTGGTTCCCCTCTTCAAAAAGAGGGACCAGACGGTGTGTGCCAACTACAGGAGCATCACACTACTCAGCCTCCCTGGGACAGTGTACTCTAAGGTCCTGGAAAGGAGGGTTTCCAGATTGAAAAGAAACAATTTGGATTCCATCCTGGTTGTGGAACGATGTACCAGCTTTTTACTCTTGCAGGAATCCCAGAGGTGGCTTGGGAATATGGCCTTCCAGTCTACATGTTTTGTGGATTTGGAAAAGGTGTATGATCGGGTACTCCAGGATTTTTCTGTGGGAGGTACTGCTGGCGTATGGGGTGAAGGGGGCCATCTCAGGGCCATCCAATCGCTTTATGCAAAGTGAGAGCTGTGTTGGAGTTAGTTGGGCTTGTTTCTGGTGGGTGCCATGGCTGTCCTCTGTCAACAATCCTGTTTGTGATTTTCATGGACAGGATATCAAGGTGCAGCCGTGGAGGAGAGGGTATCCAGTTTGGTGGACTGAAGATATGGTCCTGTTATGTCGTCATCAGTTTGTGACCTGCAGCGCTTCCTGGATTGATTAGCATCCGAGTGTAAAACGGTGGGGATGAGGATCAGCATCTCGAAATCTGTAGGGAAATCAGCAGGAAACTGATGGATTGTCTACTCCAGGTAGGAAGCAAGTTATTACCTCAAGTGAAGGAGTTTAAGGATCTCAGAGTCTTGTTTAATGAGTGATGGGAGATTGAAACGTGAGGTTGGCCAGAGAATTGGAGCAGCGGGGGTCGATATTGCAGTCACTTTACCGCACCATTCTGAAGAAAAGAGAGTTGAGCCAAAAGACAAAGCTCTCAGTCTACCCGTTGGTCTTCGTTCCTACCCTTAACTATGGCCATGAGCGTTGGGTCATGATGGAAAGGACAAGATTGTGAATACAACCAGCCGAAATGGGTTTTCTCAGAAGGATAACTTGTTTTTTTCTTGGAGATAGGATAAGAAGCACAGTCATCTGAGATGACTCGGAGTAGAGCCGCTGCTCCTTTGTGTGGAAAGGAGGTAGTTGAAGTGGTTTGGACATTTAGTAAGGATTTTACCTGGACACCTCCCTAGGGAGGTATTCTTGACAGAGCTAGCTGGGAGGAGGCCACAGGGCAGACCAAGGAATAGGTGGAGTTATTATATCGCCACACTGGCCTGGGAACACCTTGGGATCCCCCAGTCAGAGTTAGCTGATGTGGCTGGGGAAAGCAAAGTTTGTGGTTAGCTGCTGGAACTGCTATCCCCACGACCTAAATTAGGATAAGTGGTTGAAGATGAAAAGATGGACCTAATACCTGCAGTCAAGCATCTAACCATGCTGGGAAGGTTCACCACTGTTCCAAGTTTTCTCCATTTGTGCATAATGGCTCTCCCCATGGTTGGGCAGATATTTTTTCATGGCACTTTAGGTTAGATCTCTGACCTAACTTTTACCTTTTTTTCACTTCCCTACTTTCTTTTAGGTATGTAAATTGTTCTCGTAATGATGAAGAACAGAATCTTGTGGCATTTCAGTATCGAGGGGGCATTCTGTTTCGTTCCTGTCGACCCGTTAACCCAGGACAGGAGCTCTTAGTGTGGTATGAAGATGAGTACGCCAAAGAACTCAGTCCTGCATTTGACTATCTCTGGAACAAAAAGTGTTTCCCCAATGGTAAGGTCCAGTGCATAATGCAAATCTTTTTAGTTATGTTAATTATATGTGCATACTGGATGAGCCCTGTCACTGAGTTCAATATGTATATTTTATAATAGCTCACATGAAGTACCGGGAGAGAAGAATAGGAAAAATGTTCCATATTTTTATAGTTTTCTAAGAGAAGGCTTTACCTCCTTCTACTGTCTTGATTATTCTAGGTACTAGTAAATAACCTGCACCTTTTGATTAAACCAGGTGTGGAGGATCATAAAAGATCAAAGATTTCCTCAGGTACTGTTTCAGGGAATGTTGGATTTCAGTTGAGTGTTACTTAAACACAGACATCACCAATAGCTTGCTGGTGATCCTAAACTTTATTAATTAACACAAACTCAGAGCCATCTTTAATGTTTTTATCAAACTGCAAAAGGTCATCAGTTGTGTAGTGTTCGTAATTATATATTATTTTTGTATTTTATGTTTAGATTCTAATATTTGCCTTATTTCAAAACTCCAGACCGAGCTGTGTCACGGGTGTTTTCCTGCTCCATATGTCCTCTATCCTACGCATCTAAAATTTACCTAGACAAGCACATGCAGAGATGCTGCTACAAGGACGATGTGAGGTTGTGTTACTCAGGAGAGATTAAATATGAGCTTCAGATCCCCTCAATAGGCTCCAGTGCTCAGCCAACATCATCTGGTAGTCTCAATTGTTTACAGACGGAAATACACCCCTGTTCAGACTCTGGAAAGAATTTTAGTCATCAGGAGGCCCTCAAAACACACCAGTGCAGTTCTGCAGGAAAAAAAACACATCACTGTTTGGTGTGTGCAAAGAGTTTTAATCGACACTGGGCTCTTGAACAACACTACCGCGTTCACACGGGAGAGAAGCCGTATCACTGCTCACAGTGTGGAAAGAGTTTTAACCGACAGGATAGTCTGAAAAAACACCAGCGGATTCACACAGGAGAGCGGACATACACCTGCTCGCAGTGTGGGAAGAGTTTTATTAAACAAGGTGATCTTCAACAACATCAGCGCACTCACACCGGAGAAAAACCGTATCACTGCTCACAGTGCGGGAAGAGCTTCAGTCAACATAGCGGCCTCCACCAACACAAGCGCTTCCACACAGGCGAGAAACCGTATCAATGCTCACATTGTGGGATGTGTTTTATTTTACCGAGCGATCTGCGACGACACCAGCGCTTTCACACCGGAGAGAAGCCGTATCAGTGCTCAGAGTGTGGGAAGAGCTTCAATCTGCAGAGCGCTCTCCGACGACACGAGCGCATTCATACCGGACAGAAGCCGTATCAGTGCTTGCATTGCAAAAAGAGTTTTTTCATACAGAGCGATCTCAGACGGCACCAGCGCATTCACACGGGAGAGAAACCGTATCAGTGCTCACACTGCGGGAAGAGTTTTAATCAACAGAACCGTCTCCAACAGCACAAGCGCATCCACACGGGGGAGAAGCCGTATTACTGTTCACAGTGCGGAAAGAGTTTTTCTAATAAAGGTGATCTTCAGCGACATCAGCGCATTCATACCGGAGAGAAACCGTATCAGTGCTCACAGTGTGAGAAGAGCTTTAACCAGCACGGCGACCTCCAACGGCATCAGCGCGTTCACATGGGGGAAAAGCCACATCGCTGCACACAGTGTGGGAAGAGCTTTGTCGACCAGAGTAACCTCCAAATACATCAGCGTGTTCACTCTGGAGAGAAACCCTATCACTGCTCGCAATGCGGAAAGAGCTTCAATCAGCAGGGCGATCTTAAACGACATCAGCGCATTCACACGGGAGAGAAGCCGTATCACTGCACACAGTGTGAAAAAAGTTTTAATAGACAGTCGGAGCTCCAGCGACACCAGCGCGTTCATACATAAGAGATGCTGTATCAGTGCTCACAGTGTGGAAAGAGCTCTATTCGTCTTAAATCATCTCTAACAGTGTGGAAAAACATTTCATAATTCAGCTACATTTAAGCATTGAACACGTACTCGAAGTCTGAGACGTCAAATTAAAGTTATTTATTACCCCTTTGTCCAATAATGTCTTCATATTTGTTTGTGTTTTTAATTGTATTGTAGTTTAGGCTGAACCTACAGCTTATTACATCTACCTTTCTTACTAAAGCATGAACATTTTTGCCATGAATCATAAATAAATATTATATATTATAATCATTCACATCCTAGAGGTCTCAGGAACAGGTGTGTCTGTTCATTTTCCAACTTAACTACACCTTTGTCCCGCATTCTGCCATGCTTGACTTTTTTTCATTTCACTCCTTCTTCAGAAGTGCTGTTTCAGTGTCTGCAGCTTTAAATAACTTTTCCATGAATGCCCAGCTCAGCGTGTAGTAACTTAACATAGTAGATACCGCAGTCCACTGCAGTGGGTAATAACTTACTTGTAATGAATACTGTACCTCAGTTCACCATGGAGTGTTGTAACCTACCGTAGTAAATACTGCAGGTGACTGTTCATTCATATGCGAATGCATTTGATTGATCTCAATAATTAATACTCCACACGTTGTTCAGTGGCAACTCCTACAATTTCTACTGGTAAGTTAAACTTACAGCGATTACACTTAGCTGAAGTCATGCATACATAGCCGACAGCTAGCCATCACTCGATTATGCTTAACTTTCATTCATTCATTCATCTTCTATACCGCTTTATCCTTACGTAGCTTAATTGTAACGGATGACTTACATAAAAATAAATAATTCAACTGCTGTACACGTCACGAACAGGACATCTATCGAGACCAAAGTAGAACTATTTATAGACTATTCATTTACTAATATTAACTATTCAGACCAAAATACCTCATAATTTGGATACATTTTACAGCTTGAAGTAAATCTTATCGTGTGCAGTTCTAATTTTAACCGCTAGGCGGGGTATGTTGCTCCTGCTCTCCCTTCAATCACCACTAAGTGGCAGTAAAGTGCACAAGAGCTGATTCTCCAACCTCCAGAAAACACCGGAGAAGAAAGAAGCCTCCCCTAGCGTTCTTAGCTTTAGCTGGATGAGCTAATATTAAACATATTTCTGAGGGTTTTGTACGTGCAGTTCGGCTGATTTAACTATAAAAGCACGTCGCTGTGTTTATTTGTGTGGATTTAAAAGCTTCAAACCCTGAGGTAAGTTATACTAGAGCTACTACACGCACAGTGATCTACTGCGCATGCGCACTGCATTGTTTATGCCTTAAATCAGGGTGTTTATGATGGACAACCTGCTTATTAACTCTTATTTATGAGGTAAAGGCTTGCTGTAAGTCGTTCTTTAAGCCAGTTTATTTCATTCACTAACTGGCCACTTAATTAGGTACACCTGTTCAGGTGCTTGTAAGTGCAGATGTCTAATCAGACATGTCTCATGAGAGCATCTCAGTGCATGTGGACATGGTCAGGATGATCTGCTGCAGTGCTGGAATGGGGAGGAGAAGGTGATTGGAGTGAGTTTGGGTGTATCATCGTTTGTTGGTGCCATATTTCTGAATCTAATGTTCTTTAGGGTGTTTACAGAGACTGGTGTGAAAAAGAGAGGACATAGTGAGACAGTGAGGACAGTTCTCTCAGTGGAAATGCTCTGAGAAGAGAGAGGAGACTGGTTCGAGCCGATAGGAAGGCAACAGGAGCTCAAATAACACGAGCGTCTCAAACACACACCGAACATGTCGAACCGTGGAGCAGATGTTCTACAGGAGTAGAAGAACACACCACAGGAGTCACTGCTATCAGCTAGGAACAGGAAACTAACGCTACAGGTCACATGACCTCGCCAACAGCAGATCAGAAAAAACATCACCTGGTCTGATGGGTCTCGATTTCTTCTGCGGAAGATCGGGTCAGGATTTGGCGTAAAAATAAATAATAATAATAATGAAAGTGTGAGATCCATCCTGCCGGTTCTCGCTGATGGAGGTGGTGTTTGTAATGTAATGGTGTGGAGGAGATACTTATTTTTTTTCGTCTTTAATAAATATATATAGGGCTCAGGATTGTGCAGTATAGAGCGTCATATACTTTTCTTCCCAGCACAACCTAGGCAATATGATGAACTCAGTTTAATTAAATTTTTACAGACTGTACAAACATGACTGTGTGTAACCCATTTTTTACGTTTCTTTTTACAATCACGTGTTTTTATGGTTGTTTTCGGTTGTTTTTATGACCTTACCTCCCCACAAAAAATCTGCTTATTTTCAGAGTTCTACATTTTTCCAACGTGGTTCCTGTATTTTAGTTGTGGTAAAATTTACATGTTATAAAAGTAATAATAATTTTCATTCTACATGAAATATCAGAAAAAAAAAACAAATGCACAGTTTGATGTGTAATGTTTGAAGTTTGATTCCCACCACCATATGTTGAATCAACGCCATGAGGAATTAAAGCAGTTATAGCCCTTTATAGACAAAGGGGTGTACCTAATAAAGTGGCCGATAGGTTTAGATTACATTTGTCTCTTATCCAGTGTGTCTTACATCATACATCTGAGTACTTGAAGGACTTCCTGAAAGGAACAGTGGTACTTGGGTTTGAACCCATGTACCACCCATGTAAGAAAACCCTTCTTTTTAATAAACCTGAGTCTGATTCTTCTTGTTTGCCGGCTGGTACACGCCTACAGAGGGCCATTAATTTTGTCCTAATTGAACATCTTTGTTTTCTCAACAGATAAGCTTCACTGAAATTTTATTTAAATGTATTCACTCATGGTTATTTATTTAATTTTTTTATTTCAGACTCGATTTATCAGGATTACTGATCAGAAGGTCGACGGTTCAAACCCCAGTTCATCCAAGAGATCACTGTTGAGCCCATGAGCAAGGCCCTTAACCCTGTCTCCTTCAGGATGTGCTGTATCCTGGCTGATCGTACTCTCTGACTCCAGCTTCCTAACATGCAAAGAAAAGATTTGTGATGTGACAAATAAAACCTTCACTTATCTAATGCAAATTGGAATTCATAGAATGAAATAAATATAAATCATGGTTTAAAGGTTTGTGTTCAGCTTTAAATATGGCTTTTACTTATATATATATATATATATATATATATATATATATATATGTACATAAGCATCAAATATTATTATTATTATTGCTCATGTTCTCAGTCTGTCTTTAGAGGTGATGTAATGAATTCAACAAGAGCCAGACAGCGCTCCTGCAGGACGCCTGGAGCTTCTGATCCTGCTCGCTCACAGGTAAAACAAGTGTTTGTACTATTTTACTGCCTCACTTCACTGCTAGACTTTAAGCTGTCCGGCCTTTTTTTCCACTAAAACCCATAAGGCATAGTGAGGACATCTAAAGTCTTTTCTTTATAAAACGTCAATCTTTCTGGATGATCATAAAATACTCGTGCAGACCGAGGGTATAATATACACAACGCTTTACTGCATTGTGAACTGAGAGCAGATAACGAACTGAATTAATCTCAAATAATCCAACAAAGTGTTATTATTTGATATGTAGCTGAATGAGGACATGAAAGCAGAGACGTCTGAAACTTCAGAAGTCTGTGTGAAGAAAGAAGAGGCGCTGGAGCTGAACATCTCCAACCATGAAGACGACCTCGACTACACTCCTGAGGTTATCTCCATTAAAGAGGAAGATGCTGATCATAAAGAGAACCTCTGTAAGACATCAGACACTCTCTGGAGTTCAGTAACACACTCTCTCTTTCTCTCTCTCACACACACACACACACGCACACACACACACACACACACACACACTGCACTAGTGCACAGTGATTTTTTTCTTAAAGATGTACACTGGGAAGAAAAAGTTTGCAAATGCCAAGACGTTATGGTATGTTTGCATTGAAATGTAAACATTGAACATTTACTACTTAATCAGTGTTAAACTTGAAGGGTTTGCAACAATTTGTTTTTCCAAAAATTCCAAAAATGTGGATGGTCTTAAACTGATCACGCTTACCCTCAACAACCCATCTGTCTCTACTTGTCTGGAGAAACGAATGTTATTTCCTACAAGATATAGCCAAGAAAGTAAAGATTTTTGAAAAGGTGTACACTATGGTCCCCAGACACATGTTGCAACTGGATCCAATCGGGACAGAAAACGCAGTGAAGGGCCCAAGAAGACAAGTACTTATGGTTGTCTCCCTTGAGAAACAGACACCTCAGTGCTCATGAATCTTAAAAAAAGAATGCGTATGGACACTGTGCATAGGTGACTCAGGTCAGCCGACCTCATGGGCATAGTTTGCTCAAGGTTGAGTGGATGTTTGATGATGGGAACTTAGACTTGTGCACCGATGAGTCCAAGTTTGAGATGTGATCTCAAGAAAAAGTGATGGATGGCCTGCCTAACACCATCATTGAAGCCACCAACAGAGGTGGAAATGTGATGATCTGGAGGTGCTTTTGGCAGTGGGTGCGTGGGTGATCTGCATCATCTGCAAGGCATCCCCAACCACTTAGATGAGGCATGCCATTAGCTCTGGGCAACGACTGATTGAGGGTATTTTTATTTTGCAGCAAGACAGCGACCTCAAGCATTCTTCCTGGTTATGTAAGAACTATCTGGAGAAGAAAGTAAATGGAATACACTCGCTGTTGGACTGGCCAGCTCTGGACCCTATCGAGCTTGTGTGGGCAAAGCTGAACCAATGAGTTTGAGAACACTGCCCAACCAGCATAGCAGAGCTTTGGGAGGTTTTGCAGGAAGGCCTAAGATTGAATAAAACAAGCAAAAGATCATATAAATAAATAAGTATGTAGGTGTTTCCAAAATTTTTCTTGCCAGTGTTAATTCTACTAATATGCCTCACATCAGACAGTGCTTCACATCACTTCACACTACACCTCACATCACTTTAACGAACATGGTTTTCTGAAGATTTTTTTCAAGATGGCGCCGGTGAGGTCGGCTGCCGTCACGACTGCTCCGACCAACTTTTCTTTGTTTTTGTTTTTTAAG
>JAQQZS010000001.1:1675860-1689415 GCA_030068045.1 Platyallabes tihoni
TCGTTTACCGGGTTATTTAAGTTGAAAAGTGTCTGGTTGTTGTATGTACGGACACCAGTTGCGACAGTATCCATACATAGAGTAAAATAAACGCGCTACACACAAAATGTAAACAAAGTAGCACCAATTTCTTCTTCTCCGTAGACATGCACAAAAGCATGAAGCCTAAAAGAGACCTCAGTCTTTCTGGTGCATCTGATACTATCACAAGTTATGCACAAATGAAGAAAGATCTTCATCCTTGCTCAGACTGTGGGAAGGCTTTTACATGCCGGAGTAATCTCCAAAAACACCAGCGCATTCACACAGGAGAGAAACCGCATCACTGGTCGCAATGCGGGATGAGCTTCGCTCAATTAAATACACTACCAAGACACCAGCATATTCACACTGGAAAGAAACCTTATCACTGCTCAGTGTGTCAAATGAGCTTCACTCTATTGTGTACGCTAAAGAGGCACCAGCGCGTTCACACCGGACAGAAGCCGTATCAGTGCTCGCAGTGCGGGAAGCATTTTACTCGAGAGAGCAGCTTTCAAACACACCTGAATGTTCACAGCGGACAGAAACCGTATCAGTGCTCGGAGTGTGAAAAGAGCTTTGCTCACCCAAGTACCCTCCGAAACCACCAGCGCATTCACAATGGGCATAAGCCGTATTACTGTTCACACTGTGGAAAAACGTTTGCTTTATTTAGTACTTTCCGGGCACACCAGCGCACTCACACAGGAGAGAAGCCCTATCACTGCTCAGACTGCGGGAAGAGTTTCGGGCAGAGAAGTACTTTCCGAAAACACCAACGTGTTCATGCAGAAGGAAAGCCTTATCATTTGTTACAAAGGGGAGATGGCCAGAAAAGAGCCAAAGAGAAGAAGGTCTAAGAGGCAAAAAGGAGGTTTTATGAATAAAAAGGTTGAAACTTTGTGAGAACAAATGTGAGACCTCTGTGACTTAAAAGTGTAGAACAATGTTTCCCAAAGTGTGGACCATAAGGGTACTGCAGGTGGGCCGTGAGGGGACAAATAAATAATAATAAAAAAAGTAATTAGATTAAAAAAAAATCTCTAAACTCTTTCAGATATACTTTATTTAAATTTAAAATGTAACCAGAACTAATAAAACAAATCTGGTGGATTTAGAAAACATGATTATTTTTTAATGCGGTCTGATGAGTCCCGACTAAGGCTATTCCAGAGTGATGGGCGTGTCAGGGTAAGAAGGGAAGCACATGAAGCGATGCACCATCATGCATTGTGTCCACTGTACAAGCCTCTGGAGACAGTGTTATGATCTGGGATCGCTTCAGCTGCTCAGGTCCAAACTCAGTAACGTTACGTGGCAAAAAAATTAAGTCAGCTGATGACCTGAATGTACTGAATCACCAGCTTATCACATCTATGTTTTATATATATATATATATATATATATATATATATATAATTTCCCTGGTGGAACAGGCATATTCCAGGACTCATCAGGTAGTGTGGTTTAGGCTTATAGAAGAGAATATATCTCATCTTTCATCTTTACCCAATTCAGTCTATATGTAGCAGTAAATCACTGCATGGTTGGTAAACCACCTCAAGTCGTAGAAGGAGAAGAGCAGAAGATTCTCCTCCTTATCCAGAATGTCTGCTTTACATTTAACATGGAAAGCTGCATTGTAAAAATGTTGAATAAAAATATCGTTGAAGTACAATAAATTACTTTTTTACCCGACTCTACACACTTCCTATATCACTATTTAGATCATGGCACTGCTGCACATCATAAACGTTCTAATGTAGACCACTAACATATATCCTACTGGGTAAAGAAAGCTCAGGAGAGACTCTTTGTTTCTGAGAAAGATCAAAGAAGTCCCTTCTCAGCTCTGAGTGAATTTCTACAGAGAGCATTCTCTTCCCCAAGCTGCTGCTAATTGACTGAACACCTTACATCCAGGACTGTAAATGCAATTATTATTATTTGTGTAAAACTTTCTGCTTATTGACAAAACCTGTTAATAATAAAACATATTTGCACCATCCAAGTTATTATATATCATCATATCAATCATATTATTATTATTATTATTATTATTATTGTTTTATTCTTATATTCTTCTTGCTGCTACTGGTCTCTGAAAGATACCAAAGAGATTCCACTGTAAAACTATAACCACAATACTGTTTTTTCCTACAATGCTTTTCCACAGGTCATTCATTTTTAAAATATAATTTTAGACACATTGAAGGCTTACTGAACAGAATACAGTGCTATACAGTATGATTAGATCTTTTAATGCCTTTGTCTAGCATTAAGTCCATAGGTGGCAGTATGACCCTCCTTAAAAAACAAAGGAGAAGAAGAGCTGGAGTATGGCTGAGCTGAAATAATTTCTACATGTACAGTAGGTGTTTCTATATGCAGTTTATTGTAGAGCGTTTGGAGAGGAGACATTGCAGGATCTTTAAATCCAGAGGTGCGTGAAAGTGAAACTGGTTAATGACCGGATCCGAAATGGAGCTCTACTTCATATAGAAGAGTATCTAGTGCTGATCACTGGGTTTAAACGTCTTACATCAATCAGTTAAGATTCTGGTCCCTAGTATGTGTATTCTAAAACTTTCAATTTAGTTGTTAGGTAGTTTGGTAGTTAGTTAGGTATTTTCAACTAGCATACAAAAAGTCCAGTGCATAATTCACATATATAATTCATTATACAAAAAGGTCTTGAGGTCTGTTTGTCCAAACCATTTGATTATCAAAGGTCCCTTCCAGTATCGCCAATCTTAATGCGTCTTGTGCAATGCTAAGCTTCTATACATGGCACTTTTCTATTGGCACTTTTCTATTCCAACATAACTGTGCTCCAGTGCACAAAGCAAGGATTATAAAGACAAGGTTCGGTGTGGAAGAACTGAACACAGAGCCCTGATCTTAACCCCATTCAGCACATTTGGGATGAACTGGAACGGTGATTGCGAGTCAGGTCATCTTATCCAACATCAGTGCCTAAACTCATAAATGCTCTACAGAATGAATGGGCAGGAATTCCCACAGAAACACTCCAAAATCTCAAGAAATAGCTGCAAAAGGGGAAACAAAGTGCATGTTGTTGTTGTTTCGGCTGCTCCCAGCAAGGGGTCGCCACAGCGGACACTTGGTCCGCACAACAACTTGGCACAGGTTTTTACGCCGGATGCCCTTCCTGACGCAACCCTCCCATTTTATCCGAGCTTGGGACCGGAACTGCATCCAGTGGCTGGGGGGTTTGGGGACTGGCTGGGAATCGAACCTGGGCCTTCCGCATGGCAGGCGAAACACCTACCACTGAGCCACCAGTGTCCGGGAAACAAACTTCATATTAATGTATATTTGCATACGATGCAGGTTGAGTCAGGTTGGGGCACTGAAATGAAACTGTTCTAATCTGTCTATGACATCAAGTTCCATTTTTTTATTTCCCTTACTAGAGATGAAGAAGAACATGTCAGCCACAGGAGACTCCAATAGTCATCAAACATCTACTTTTACTCGCAGCACTGTGACCAGTCAAGAAGGAATACACACAGACCATCACTGCTCACAGTGTGGAAAGAGCTTCACTCATCGACGTGCCCTCAAAATGCACGAGCGCATTCACACTGGAGAACGGCCGTATCGCTGCTCAGAGTGTGGGAAGAGTTTTAATCAGCAGGCTACACTCCAGTCTCACCAGCGCACTCACACGGGAGAGAAAACGTATCGTTGCTCAGAGTGTGGCAAGAGTTTTACTCATGTAAGTGCTCTGAAAGTGCACCAGCGTATTCACACAGGAGAAAGGCCGTATCAGTGTGCAGAGTGCGGGAAGAGTTTCAATCAGCAGGCGATTCTCCAGTCTCACCAGCGTATCCATAGCGGAGAGAAGCCGTATTGCTGCTCCGAGTGCGGGAAGAGTTTTGCCTACTTAATCAATTTCCAACGACACCAGCGAATTCACTCAGGACAGAACTCGTACTTATGCTCCCACTGCGAGAGGAGTTTTACCCTAGAGAGCACCTTTCAGCAACACCAGCGTGTTCACACCGGAGATAAACCGTTCTGCTGTTCTCAGTGTGGGAAGTCTCTCCGAAGTCACCTGAGTATTCACAGAGGAGAGAAGCCGTATCACTGCTCGCACTGCGGGAAGAGCTTCCATCAAAAGGATACGCGAGGGGGGTTTACAGATGCACCAGCGCATTCACACTGGCGAGAAGCCTTACAGCTGTTCACAGTGTGGGAAGAGGTTTATCCAGCTGGGTGGACTCCAGTACCACCAGCGTGTCCACACTGGAGAGAAACCCTATCACTGCTCAGAGTGTGGGAAAAGATTCACTCACCCTAGTAATCTGCAAAAACACCTTCAGGCCAATCACAATCACACGAGAGAGAAGGTGCAGTGATGGCAGACAGAATTTCACACAACACTTTGCTTTACTTACTTACTAAGAGGTACAAGATTATCAACACCAAGCGGATTGTTTTTAACATTGGAATTATGACCTTTCATGAAGCATTGTTGTTTTGTAACTTGCACAGTAAATCTAAAATTAAAACTTTAGTCTTGATTTAAAGAATTGATTTGTTTCTTATTTCTGTCTGTTGATTAATAAAAACTAGTGTTTTATTTATGTGTATATACATGAACACACAATGCTCATTTGCACACTTCTGGACATTTTACATTCATTCCATGTATTATTTGTATTTAAATTCATTTTTGTCTTGTACAGATAGGTTTATATTTCTTATATATTTTTGAAAACTTTTATGTTTTGTTCTACTTTCTTATAGTTAAGCTATTTATTTATTTCTTGCCTCTTTTCTATTTCTCGTTCTTATTTCTTGTTAATTATTTAAAAAAACAAATGTTTAAGGTCACTGGCGGTCGTATAAGCATTTCACTGCACATCGTACTGCGTATGACTGTGTATGTGACAAATAAAATTTGAATTTGATATAGAATACACAATAATCTGCTCTAATCAGCTCTAATTTGAGGTGCTGGTTGTTACTTGGTGATTTAAACTCCTCTGCCACAGTATCTATCTATCTGTCTGTCTGTCTGTCTGGCTAGTTATACTGCAAATAGTTTGGTCCTCACTTTGGTCCAGCAGGTGGCAGCATTACACCACTAATAAACTTATGGAGCATGAAGCAGTAGAAGAAGTAGAAGAAGAACCAACAGCAGAAACGTGTAGCTGCTGAGGTTCAGGTAAACGTTTACATTTTTTTTTTTCTCCCTAATGATATAAATGTGCAAAAGAAATAAAGCCTAGTTAGCTACACTTAAAACAAATGAAAATAAATGCTAAAAAGCTAAAATAATGACTGAAACATGTTCAAGGAGACCCAGGTTGAGCAGACAGTTACTCTGTTGATGTTTTCTGTAATATGATCTCTAGTGAAAAAAGAGATTACAAGATATCTGTTTGTCTCTGGAGCAGCCCATCCTAAGACTGATCAGTGATCTTCCTCTGAAAAATCCGGAATATTTTTAGGATGTCTCTTCTAAGCCTGCTTCAAGGCGGGAATATTACAATCTGAAAATCAGGAAACTATTCTTAGTCATCGTAATGGCAGCAAATTTTGGTGCATTAATTTTATTATAAAGCTATGAGTGCCCGATCACTTCTTGCACATCTGTGTGGACTGATTTACTTTTTGATCTTAATACCAAGTAATGCTAAAGCTAGTGCCACTGTATCGATACAGATACATTAAAAAGTCTTCTCAGGTACAGAAGAACAGGAATAAACACACTGTAACACATTGTACCCAAACGCTTTGACATTTGTATGAAAAACTGATAAAAATCTTTATATTGTTATTGTTCATAAGAGCAGTTGAAAAACACAGGTTCAAGAATGTGATGTTGATGAACAGTGGAACGTATAGACTACACTGTTAGTTGGTGTTCTATATTGTATTACACATTTTACATAACAGAATAATATACTAAATAAGCCAAATATTTTGAAAAGCATTTGGATTCACCCTCATGAGGCAAATACAGTACATGTGAATATTTACAATGACCTGCATTGAGTTTAATCATACACATACATTATTGTCTTATTGTTTATTTACGAGAACGTGCCACCATTAACTAACACAGTAAGAGAGAATTTAGCACTGCAATCTTCCCCCTTTCTGATGTTTTATTATATTTTTGCATATATGTCACATTTAAATGATTCAGATTATCAAACTTATTTTAATATTAATATTTCATACGCATTTCTGTAATGTTCCTTTGCCACAATGTGTATCAGTCTGGAAAGGGTGACAAATCCATTTATAAGGCTTTGGCACTCCAGCAAACCACAAAGCCATTGTTATTGGCATTCGTTAAGGGAATAGAAAGGTTGTTGGGGGTCTAAAACTAGGGATTGATGTATCAGACTCTCCAAAGGAAGTCTTAGATCAGGGGTCTTTGAGAGGGGTGTGTAATTTCCTTAATGATATAGCTGTCTTCCCAGAGCCAACGCAGCTGTAGTTCACCCGGTGGTCTCATGCTCGGCGGTGTTTATGGCGAATCGGAATTCTGTTTCCATTCCTCGTGTTGTTCTACCACATACAAAGCCACCGTGGTCTTCAATGTCTGGATCACATTCTCTTGGATAGTAGCTCATGGCTAGTTTTTGTACCACACCCCATCTTCTATAGAAGCTGGTGAGAAGCTGGCTGGCGAACTAGGGCCCCTGTTCTGAGACGCTAAATCTTGGCATACCCCATCTAGTTAAGATCTCATCCTTTAATATCTGACAGAGTCAGTTGGTTTTACTGTGTCATAAAGGGAATAGCTCTACGCTTTCTAATCTGTTACCAGCAAATAGACATTTCTCTTTTTGCTTCGTGTCAATGGTCTCATAAAATCCAATCCCACCATCTATCCTGCTATCTGTTATCTGTAGGTACTCAGGTGGCTTTTGGTTGCTTGGCTTATATTGCAGACACATGGCACTATCTCTGACATCTGTCCATACGTTTTTTTAGACTATCGGCAACAAAGCCATTTCTCGAATGGCAGCAACGTCTTCAGACCCCCCAAATGGCCATCATGAGGGCTGAAAATATTGAATGAAGACCGGAGTCACTATGAGCCAAAATCTCAGTCCCTGGGCTTTGAAAGGTATTGTCATATAGAAGTCCATAACCAAATTTGAACTTGGTGTGAGGAAATATTTCGGCAAACCAAATTTAATGAGGAAATATTTCGGCAAACCAAATTTAATGAGTGCTCAAATGATGGAACAAAATTCTATGCTACACAGAGGAACAAAT
This sequence comes from Platyallabes tihoni, assembly GCA_030068045.1. NCBI lineage: Eukaryota > Metazoa > Chordata > Actinopteri > Siluriformes > Clariidae > Platyallabes > Platyallabes tihoni. The sequence continues at coordinate 1,683,151 of JAQQZS010000001.1, forward strand.
TTAACATAATTTGAGATATCTGCTCAAGTTAAGTTAAATTTGATGGTGATTTCTTTTGTGGACTTCTTTTGTGGTCTTCAAGTCAGTCCCCCATTTTTTTAATGGGGTTTAAGTCTGGCCTCTGACTAGGCCATGCAAGGACATTTACCCTTTTCTTCAAAGAAGCTGTGTACTGTATTTCATTGTCATGTTGGAAGAAAAACCTTCCACAGCAGATTTTCTTCAAGAATTTGATGGTATTTTGTCTCATCCATTTTCCTTCTATGCTTACAAGTGGTCCAGTCCCTGCTGCAGTTTGGACTACCATCCTGATCCAGGGAGAGGCTGTGTTGTACAAAATACCTTCCACTTCTTAATAATATACTTCACTGTGCTTTTAGGCAGTGATAAAGTCTTTGAAATGTTTTTGTATCCACTTTATCTCAGTGATCATGTGACAGTACCTTGCCACACATACAGTAGTTGATTGTTTGCTTAATTTGCACTAGCATGGACTGAAGAGCTTTAGCTTTCCATGCTGAGCTAATAAAAATGACCACAGTTGAAAGTCAAATGGCGTTTGTGTCATTAAATTGGTTTGCAAGTTATTTTTAGGAGGCAGTGATTCTTTCTGAAATCAGTGATTTTCTTTTTTTTTTTTCTCCCTAACATGTTGGTGTTAAATCTTTCACTAGGTTGTTAAACGTTACACTGAAAAAATACAGCTGGATAAAACAAATACTCTCTCTCTTTTCATTTCAGGCTGCAAAACAAAATGTGATTTTTATTTTAAGGAGGGTGATTCTTTTCTATACCCTCTTTAGGTATCCACCCCACTTTCTCTAAACATTTGCATCAAAGCAATGTGTTTCATATCATCAAAGCCAGCAGAACAGATGAGTCCGGCTCTAGTACACGTGATAACTATCGGCACGGGTGCAGACACAGGTTAGAGAGCGCAAACGGGTAAAAGAGACATGGGTGCACTGAAAACGGACCTAATCTTCAACACCTACTCAAGCTCAGACTATTTCAGCCTTATCTCCTTCTTAGGTTCCAGCTCCAAGTTTTCGAACTGTAAAAGTTTGAACTGTAAACTTTATATTGCTGTTGACTTAACTCCAACTCCAGTTGTTGTAACTGTAACATGACATTTCTGCTATTGAAAAAATACCAATTTCGATCTGTGTGTGCGCGAGTTCCTTGGATTCAGCCAAATCACCTGGATCCAAAAGTGGTGCAGCATCCGCCTCGGAATGTTCAAGAATAATGTGCTGTTCGAGCAGCTCACCATTGTGCTGGATAGCTTAAAAAAAATGCATCCCTAAACCAGAGTGTACGTACTGTAGTTAATCAGAGTAGTTCACAGATAAATGACTATATAAATAATACAGATAACAAACATCTGTTCTTGTGTGTCAACCAGACCAAACCATCTGTGTTTCTGACCAAGAATATGTGGAATGTGTATATAGGATGTGTATATAGACTGATCTATTTCTTTTCAAGCGAGTCCTCTGTGTGAATACATACATAAATAAATTTGCACTTCTTTATTGGTCTTTGCTCAAGTTTTCACTGCTCTTTGGAATCACCTTGAAGGTTTTACTTCCTCTTGAAAATTAGTATTCAGATGTATCAGATGTGTATTCTTGATAAACGTGCTTCTATGACTGGTCTTTAATATGGGTTTTGACAGGCAGCTGCTCTCTCCCCAGTACTGCGGTCCATACAGGCCTACTTTCACCCATGCTGTGATCGACAGTCAGTGTAATAGCTCCCATCCAATCAGATTACTCGGTCAGAACTAACTATTCTATAATAATTATCAATTCTACTATTCAGTAGCCACAGTAATATTATTGGATAACCTAATGGTGATGATTACCCAAAATTCTTGTCCATTTTTTGCTTGGGTAAATACAGATGGTGACATTGTGTGTGTGTCTGTGTAAATATTTAAGATTATAATAAAGCAAACACATTTTAGCAAGTTTACATGAATTTTTTTTTTTCAGACAAAAAAAAAAACTAATGGAAGGATCTTTCAATAGAATGGGCACTTCATACAAAAAACTTTGTAAATTCTGCTTAATAGGTGCCCTTCAAACAGGTAAATCATAGTAAACAATTATTAGAAATGTTATTATATTCTACGATGTTCTTTCAAACGGATGGTAAACAGTGTTTTATATTTTCTCTCCAGAGATAACCCAAACATAATGGCAACAAGAGAGTCCAGTATCGAACAAAAGACTGACGTTCACCACTGCTCAGTTTGTGAAAAGAGTTTTATGAATCAGGTCATGCTCCAAACACACCTGTGTATTTCCCAATTGGATCATCTCCAGGATCACCAGAGTGTTAAAACAGGAGACAAGCCATTTATCTGCTTACAGTGTGGGAACAGATTTACTTACAAGGGTGCGCTTAAAAAACACCAGCTCATTCATACTGGAGAGAAGCCATTTATCTGCTTAGAGTGTGGAAAGAGCTTCAGTCAACAGTACACTTTGAAACAACACCAACTTATTCACACTGGAGAGAAGCCTTTTATCTGTTTACACTGTGGGAGCAGATTTACTTATAAGAGTAATCTTAAGGTACATCAAGGCATTCACACTGGAGAGAAACTGTTTCAATGCTCACATTGTGGGAAGAGTTTCAGTAAACAGGTTATACTCCAACACCACCAGCGCATTCACACAGGAGAGAAGCCGTATCACTGCTCAGAGTGCGGAAAGTGCTTCAATCGACAGGATGCTCTCCATACTCACCAGCGCATTCACACCGGAGAGAGGCCGTATCACTGCTCAGAGTGCGGGAAGAGTTTCACACGACTGACTCATTTCCACGAACACCAAAATATTCACACAGGAGAGAAGCCGTATCACTGCGCACAGTGTGTCAGGAGTTTTAGTAGACAGGATACTCTCCGGCAACATCAGCGGATTCACACAGGAGAGAAACCGTATCTGTGCTCAGAGTGCGGAAAGAGCTTCACTCAGCAGAATTCTCTCCGGCAACACCAGCGGATCCACACCGGAGAAAGACCGTTTATCTGCTCACAGTGTGGGAGCCGGTTTACTTACAAGAGTACTCTCAAGGCACACCAGCGTATTCACACAGGGGAGAAACCGTATCAGTGCTCCCACTGTGGGAAGAGCTTTAGTAAACAGGTAACACTCCAACAACACCAACGCATTCACACTGGAGAGAAACCTTATCACTGTTCAGAGTGTGGGAAGAGCTTCCGTCAGCAGAAGACTCTCCAGCACCACGAGCGCATTCACACTGGGGAAAAACCGTATGACTGCTCAGAGTGTGGAAAGAGCTTCAGTCGACAGGATGCTCTCCATAATCACCAACGCATTCACACTGGAGAGAAGCCGTATCACTGTTCAGTGTGTGGGAAGAGCTTCACGCAATTGACTCATTTCCATGAACATCAAAACATTCACACAGGAGAGAAGCCGTATCACTGCGAACAATGCGGAAAGCGCTTCGGTCAACAGAATACTCTCCGGAAACACCAGCGGATTCACAAAGGAGAGAAACCGTATCAGTGCTCACATTGTGGAAAGAGTTTTAATCGACAGGATGCTCTCCGGAAACACCAGCGCGTTCATACAGGAGAGAAGCCGTATCACTGCTCACAGTGCGGAAAGAGTTTTAATCGTCAGGATGCTCTCCGGAAACACCAGCGCATTCATACTGGAGAAAAACCATTTATCTGCTCACAGTGTGGAAGTAAATTCACTCAAAATAGTCATCTCAAAGCACATCAGCGCATTCACACAGGAGAGAAGCCGTATCAGTGCTCCCAGTGTGGAAAGAGTTTTAACCGACAGGACTCTCTCCAGCTACATCAGCGGATTCACACTGGAGACAAACCTTATCACTGCTCACAGTGTGCGAAAAGTTTTAGTAGTCAGGATAGTCTCCGGAAACACCAACGTATTCACACAGGAGAGAAGCCGTTTATCTGCTTACAATGTGGAAGCAAATTTACCCAAAAAAGTAATCTCAAATCGCATCAACGCATTCATACTGGAGAAAAACCGTATCAGTGCTCACAGTGTGGAAAGAGTTTTAATCGGCAAGACACTCTCCGAAAACACCAGTGCATTCACACTGAAAGCGAGACATATCACTAAAAAAAAAGAGCTTTACTCAAACAAATATTATACAATGTAGTCAAAAGTTTGTGCACCCCTGACCACTACATTCTCTTTGTAAACATGTACTGTACAATAGATGGAACTTCATTCCTGGGTCTTCTATCTTTTTATTTAATTTATGAACATATTTATCTTATTATATAATGTATATGAACATTTATGTGGTAGTTAATTCATTAGAAACTCATGGTAGATGGACAGGATAGAAGTGCTTTAATCACAAAATGAAAACTGAATTGATGTTTATTTAGTCATTCCTGATCTCACCTAGGAAAAGTTGCACAGAAAGATCTAATCTGTAACAAGTCTTATTTTGCAGAGACCCAAAGTAGACTTTTAAAATCACACAATTGTATTACGAAGAATCACAGTTCCCTTAAAATAATTGGGTTTCATCACTTTCTCAGAAGTGGATGTCTACATATCATCCCCAGTTTAAGTCTGTTGTCTCCAACACTGGTATTGCTATTGACATGAAATTTATGTCTCCACCATAATGATGAATAAACAGTCCATACACCCATTTTAATTTATTTTATTAAAATCATGTAAATCTTACATTCTAACAGCACAATGAAACCAATGAGGAAATAACTGGAGGTAAGAAGAAGCCTGGTCCAGTCTTTATACCTTTTCATACTCTCAATCTCTTTTTAGTCCTCCATGATCGTTAATGCCAGGTGTGAATGGAGCCAGAGAATGCTTTTCAGGTTTGCGGGTTGAGATGTGTAGCGAAACACTCAACTGACCAGTGTGAGCAGTGTCACGAGAAAGAGACAATAGAACATGTACTAATAAAGTGCCGGAAGTGCAAGCAAGAGGAGAGATGATGGCTCTATTAAGGGAATTTGGAAAGAGAAACTAGAGAAAGAGGACAGAGAAGAAAGTATTTGATGGGTTTCTTAAGGATGACAGGAAACAGAGGATATATACTGTATTGAAAGAAAGACGAGGGAGATCAGGACCAGAAGGAGGCGGTAATTGAACATTATAGATGGCAAGCTCTGGTAAACACCAAGAAGAAGAAGAAGTACTGTAGTACAGTAGTAGTAGAAGAATAACAACAACAGATACGTGCACTTGCTGAGGTCCATGTAAGTTATATTTTTCCTCCCTGATGATATAAACTTGCAAAAGAACCCAAGCCTTGTTAGCTACACTTAAAACAAGCTAACCTAAAATAAGCAACTAAAAGTTTGTCTAAAAAATGTTTAAGAAGGCCCAGGTTGACCAGGCTGTGACTCTTGATGTTTTATCCTTTCTATAATATGATCTCTAGTGAAAAAGAAGATTTCAGGATTCCTACTGTAGCTGTTTGTCTCTGACAGTCCAACCTCAGACTGATCAAGGATTTGGTCTCTTCAAGGCCTGCTTCAAGATGAGAATATTCCAATCGGAAATCATAAAACTAATATTAGTCATTATAATGGCAGCAAATTTTGGTAATAAATAATTACATTAATTTAATTTAAATTTTTAAATATTGTTTAATTAGTAAAAATTGTATAAGAAACAAACAAGGTGTTTTTTGGGAACGTAACACTGCTGAACCTGGATGATCATAACACTGCCTTAGGCTTGTACAGTAGACACTAGGCGCAATGGGTGCATTGCTATATCTGCTCTCTTCTTACACTGATGCCCCCATCCAACCACATTTCTTCCTCCAAGATGATTGGTCACCACTATCCTCCCAGGGTTTTAATGTGTTCCCAAATATATTAGTTTCAGAAATCTCCTTAGATGTTTTCTTTGCAATAATTTGACCCTTCTGAAATGGGAGTAACATCTTTGCCACACCCACAGGATAGTTCACCTAACATGTTTGTGTAAGAAACAAGAAGCTCATCACTGCATCAGTTCAGGTTAAATGACTACAGCTGAACCATAATTACTATGTATCCAGTGGAAGGGTCCTAACTATTTAGTTAAATCCAGGTGGTGACATTTTTGTCTGGGCAGTGTGGTGTGTCTGTTTATATATATATAAAATCACACTACCGTTCAAAAGTTTTAGAACACGTACAGATTTCTTTGTTTTTGTTTAGTGATTTATTTTTTACATTCTACAACAATACTGGGGATTTCAAAACTATAAAATAACA
>JAQQZS010000001.1:1828964-1840521 GCA_030068045.1 Platyallabes tihoni
TAGCAAGGAACATCGCTAGTCACACTCGCGTGAGTGCATACTAACAGAATCACTGCTGTAAAGTAAAACAACAACAACAACAAAACAATTTAATCAGCTCCTCACCTTTGAAAACAGTCGCGGCAGAGAAGAGAAAAAACTCTGTTTGTAGCCGAGAGGAGGGGGAGCTGTAAAGCCAAGAGAGAGTGTGCGCGTGCGTGTGTGTTTGCGTAAGGCAGAGACTGCGTTTGTTTGGAAACCTGAGAGGGGTTTAAAAGCGTGTGTGTGTGTGTGCGCACTCGTTTATCCACACGAGAAGCAACTTTTCTACATCATCCAAGAGATGTGGCCGCTGTTTTGATATCCGTGTGACTCCTTTTGCTGCATCTAGTCCGGTTATTTCTTTTTTTGCTTTCATACTGTGCATATCGTTGACGTAGACCTTTTATAAAACCTTGCGAGGTCGGCCACTCACGTACCTTGCTCGCGCTTCTTAATGATTTCTTTTTTAACTTACAGAGTGATCATCTCCTTCTTTTTACCGTCTTCCTTTTGCAACTTTTTCTTCGTGGGAGCCATTGTTGCAGTACACTAAAGTACTAAAGCGCAGTAAGAACAGAAAAATAAATAAAACACTTTAAAATTAAATAAAAAATGCTTTATGCGCTTACGCTGTCACAGCACTGTTGTAAACAACATACAGTACACGCGCTTGGATGTTTACAACTGGATTGCCCACAATTCCGCAGTGTGAGAAAGTGAGTAACCATTGGTTCAGTTGTGATGACGTGCGCTCGGCGTCAAAAAAAGAAGCGCACACATGCGCGCTTCTTGTTTGCTCGGCATGCACGCTTCTTGTTTGCTCGGCATGCGCGCTTCTTGTTTGCTCAGCATGCGCGCTTCTTGTTTTGACGCCGAGCGCACGTAAAAACAAGAAAAACAAGAAGCACATGTGTCCCACTTGATTTTTTTATGATACCTGGCGCTCGTAAACCAGGACATGCTCGGTTTGTCAAAATTTATTAAAAATCTTTGCTTGTCCTGTGGAACACTCGTAAACCACATTACTCGTAATCCGAGGTTTGACTGTATTTTTTGCATTTTTCTTAGGTTTGCCACAGGTCAGGCAGATATATTTTGGTTGTGCAAAACCTCTTCAAATTCGCACCATTTTTCCAACAGATTATGGATAATTTCAGTTATATCACTTAATATCAGAGGACTTAATAGTCCTAACAAAAGAGCCACATTTTTTATTTACTTACACAGGAAAGCAGTTGATATTGCTTTAATTCAGGAAACCCATCTAAAGAGAGCAGATGTTCAGAGGTTACAGAATAAATTTTATGGAGTAGCGGCTTTCTCTACTGACAACACTAAAACTAAAGGTACTATTGTTTTGATTTCTCGTAGATGTAACCTCAAGATTGATAGAGAGAGCCAAGATAAATCGTGTAGACTTGCCTATGTTTGCACAAACATTAAAGGGAAGAAAATAGCATTTGTATCAATCTATGCCCCTACAATATTTGAGGCAAATTTTATTCCACAAATTACTAATCACTTGATCTCGTTGATGGACTATTCTCTGATTATTGGGGGGGATATGAATGCGGATATAGATCCAGTATTGGATAGATCTTCCTTGTGCAATCGAGTTCAGCTCAATTCTTCTGCCGCGCTTAATAATTTTGTAAAAGTGCTAAATTTGATCGATGTTCGGAGATCTGATAACCCCCAGAGTAGAGATTATACATTTTTCTCGACACGACATTGCTCATATTCGAGAATAGATTATCTACTGTGCTCCAAGGAACTTTTTACTTTTTTCAAGCAGACGGCGATACTTCCTGCTATTCTTGCAGATCATAATCCTATAATGGCAGATTTCAATTGTAATGTGTTGGCTGAAAAATCTCAGCGGTGGCGTTTTAACATTTCTCTTTTATTGAATAACCAGTTCGATATCTGAACTTAATCCCTCAAGTCCAAGCTGTACCACTTTCTTGCATTCTCTTACTTTACCTCATTTAAGTCTTGTGGAAGCGGATCAATTAGGTTAGCCTGTTACCTTGGAGGAATGTAAAGAGGCGTTACAGGGTGCTAAAAAAGGCAAGGCGCCAGGTTTAGACGGGATCCCGATAGAATTATTTCTTAAATATTTTGATCTACTTGGTCCTGTCTTCCTGACGGCCATTCACACGGCAGTAGAAGCTGGGGCCTTTCACCCACAGTTGAATACAGCACTTATATCGTTGATACCCAAAAAAGGGAAGGATCACTTAGAGTGTGCAAATTACAGACCCATTAGTTTGTTAAATACGGATATTAAAATGTATGCCAGAATTTTGGCCTTGCGATTGCAACGATATATAAACAAATTGGTTCATCCAGATCAGACCGGCTTTATGCCAGGCAGATTGGCGGCTGATAACATTCGTAGATTACTGCATGTCATACATGAATCCCGAGCCTGTCCCACTCCAGCTGCAGTTATTTCCTTGGATGCAGAGAAGGCATTCGACAGGCTGGAGTGGGATTTCCTCTGGTCTGTTTTGGATGCCTTTGGCTTTGGAACGAATTTTGTGAACATGATAAAGGTATTATATAAAAACCCAACAGCTTCTGTAATAACCAACGGGGTACATTCTCTACCTTTTCAATTAAAATGTGGCACCAGACAAGGATGCCCGTTATCCCCCATGTTATTTGCACTGTCGCTTGAGCCACTAGCACAGCTAATCAGACAGAAAAACATTTGTTCAATTCCAGTCAAGTCCTACAAACAACACATCTCTTTATGCGGATGATATATTACTGTTTATTTCAGATCTACAAGCGTCATTTCCTCGGATACTGGAGGTATTTGGAAAGTTTAATATGCTTTCCGGGTACAAAATTAATTGGGATAAATCCGCTTTGCTTCCACTTAATTGCATCGCTAAAAAAGTCAAACTACCATGTAATGTTCCCATACAAACATCCATGTGTTACTTAGGCATTGTTATTCAATCATCCCTTCAGGCTATTCCAGATGCCAACTATCCTAAGACTCTAAATAAGGTGGAGCAAGATTTCCAAAGATGGACCTCGATGCCCCTATCACTACATGCCAGAATATCGTGTGTTAAAATTAATGTTTTGCCGCGAATCAATTTCCTTAGTTTCATGATTCCATTACCTGCTCCTAAAAAGTTTTGGCTCAAACTTAATTCCATGATTCGTAAATTCATCTGAAATGGGAAACAGCCTAGATTAAAATTTTAAACTCTGCGGCGTACAAAAGACAATGGGGTTTAGCTCTTCCAAACTTTGAATTATATCATAGGGCATTTCAAATAAGATGCATCAATGCATCTGGCTCAACCCGCTCTCTAGGGTTTCTTGGAGAGAAATGTAAATGAGTTTAGCACATAAATATAGGTTACAAGATATTCTGTTCTCTGGACTAAACAACAATCAATATATGCAAGCTTTTGGTCCAATTATTGCCAATACAATAATCAATTTTAAACTGATGGAAAAATGCATTCTACACACATAATTGGCACACCCATACTCCTATTTGGTATAATAATGATATTCGTTCTGGTGGTGCACCATTCTTTTCAAGAGAGTGGATGCAGAAAGGCATTTATACACTGAAAGATATTTCTGGTTCTAACTGCATGTTAAGTTGTCAAGAATTGTGTGGATGAGGTACTGAACCCTCATCTCTGTTCTTATATTTGCGTATAAGGTCGGCCATGAAGGCCTACGGGGTACCTTGGGGGGAAAAACTACCCATGCATCCAATCGTTGCCCAGTTTGATCTGTCCTCTTATAGCTATTTTACCTCATGGATGTACAGAAAGGCCTTAGTGGCTACAACAAAACGACTAGCTATACAGCGCATTTGGGAAAGAGACTGTCAACAAGAGGAAGGTGTTACGGACTGGGGAAGAGTATGGTTGAATATTTTTTCTTCATCTAAGAATCCCAATCACCAACTGATTCATTATAATTTCTGTCACAGAATTTATTGAACTCCACTTAAAAGACATCGTATTGATTCCTCCTTTAGTCCCTTCTGTGATAAATGTTCAGACCAACAACTTGGATCCTTTTTTCATATGATGTGGGAATGTGAAAAAGTAAAAAAAAATTGGAATGAGGCGTGTACCATTTTATCAAAAATTATTGATTATCATATACCGGTGAACCCGTTTACATTATTACTGAGTGACAATTCTTTGTTGAATCTCTCTAAGCCACAAAAAACTCTTTGGCTGGCCGGGTTAACATCGGTAAAAAAAAAACTGTTAGCACAACACTGGCTTCCACCACATGGTTGATACAACTTCAGGACATTATAATGTTTGAATTATCCACAGCTCGGGTGAACTTGGCACAAACATCTACATTAAAGATCTGGACTATAGCTGCTGAGAAGATCTCCAAGTACATTGCACAAAACAATGACCAGGGCTCAGAAAGAATGTCTTAACGCTGTAATTTTTATTTTATTTATGTATTTTTAGTTTGCATTCTTGTTTGCTGGATTTTATGTTTTATGTTGCCTGTGGCTTTGATTTTCTGTTACCCCATTTGAAAGAGACCGCAAGGGAAAGGGGGTGGGGGGAAGTTGAATTGTTGTGTAATTCTGGTGAAGTTGTAAGTAAGTAAAATTATTATTTTTTTTTAATTTAAAAAAAAGTTCCTCAATGTCAAATTGCAAAGGCTTTGCAAATCTTATCTACAAAATGACCACAAACTCTTCAGGCAAGAATGGGACCAAATACCAACACCAAAACTCCAGAAATTCATAACCTCAATGCCCAGAGGTTTTGAAAAGACAAGGAAATACACCAATGTAAACATGACCCATCCCAACTTTTTTGAGACCTGTAGCAGTCATCAAATTTAAAATGAGCTCGTTTTGTGCATAAAATTGTAACATTTCTCAGTTTAAAAGTTCATGTTCTGTTGTGAATAAAACATTGGCTCATAAAAAATAAAAAAAGAAGTTAATTTAGTGTTACAAGCCTCATTAATCACCAATTAAGGTCACTTTAGGTTATAGTCCTTATGAATGCTTTACAGAGCATCAATAGCAGACAAATCTCAACATTATCTGTTCAAACTACAGTGAAACCTCGGTTTGTGAGTAAAGCGGTTTGCAAGTGTTCCGCAAGACGAGCAAAGATTTTTAATAAATTTTGACTTGAAAAACGAGCAAGTCTTACGAGTACCGAGTATCATGTATCACGCGTGCGCTTCTTCTTTTGATGCAGAGTGTCATGTGATCACAACTGAGTCAAAGTTTTTTCTCTGCCTTGCGCTGCGGAATTGAGGGTAATAGTCTCCCCTGCTGCGCGTCTCTCACTGGTATAATCAACATCCGTGCACGCATGTGTCACGGTTTCTTCTACGGCGTGTGTGTGTGCATAGCATAATCGCTGGAGGCGAGCTGGCGGTTCAATAATTTGTTTATTTACAAAACAAAGTAAACCAAGCTCTTTGCTTTGAGCACTCACGATTCTATTATTTTAATAAATAAATACAATAAAACCAACACAAACCAGAAACATTATAAACGCAACAAAAGCTAGACGCCTGACTGAGCTTCAGCCAGGCTATTTATACTAAATTAACTTAATTACTATCCTCGGTTCAGGTGAATGTTTACGTCACCTGACCGAGGTGCATCCTGGAAACTGAAGTCTTTTCAACTTAAACATAACCAACAAACATAAGAAAACACAAAACAAGACTGGGCCTTTGTCGCCCTCTAGGGGTTAACCCTTACAGTACCCCCCCTTCAAAAATGCTCCTCCGGAGCATTACCGGAGGTCCAGGACTACCACCCCAGTGTTCAAAAATTTGCCTCCTGACCCTGAGGCTCGGCGGCGGCGGAGCTGATGCGAGGCTGGGCGGCGGCAGCAGAGCTGGAACTGGGCTCGACGGCGGCGGAGCTGGAGTGAAGCTCGACGGCGGCGGAGCTGGAACTGGGCTCGGCGGTGGCAGAGGTGGAACAGCGCTTGGCGATGACAGCGCCGGCACGATGTCCTCGAAGCCGGGAGGCGGCGGAAGGACGATGCTATCCAGCGGCAGCGAGGTTCAGCGGCGGCTGAAGAGCTGCAGCGTGGCTCAGCGGCGGCAGAGCGGCAGCGAGGCTCGGCTGCGGCCGAAGAACTGGCGCGCTGTCCTCGAAGCCAGAAGTAGGAGGAAGGACCATGCTCTCCAGTTCGCAGGGCTGGACCGAGGCTCGGCGGTAGCAGAGCTCGCTCGCTGTCCAGCTCCGGCGCGTCATCCCCCGCGTCAAGCACAGGAGGCGGCAGAAGAGGGAACGCGTCGTTCTCGCTGTTCAGTGGCAGCGCATAATCCTCCACTTCGAGCATAGGCGGGGGAGGTGGAGGAAACGCGTCCTCGTCGCCGTTCAGCAGCGGCACATAATCCTCCACGCTGAGCACAGGCAGTGGCGGGATGGGGAGCGCGTCGTCCAGATCCGAGAGAGGAAGAACTTCCGGGACTACAGCTTGGCTCTCCTAAACCTGGACGAGCAGCTGCTGGAGCTGCACCACCTGCTCCTGCAGGTCCCGAATGCGCTCCGCGTTGTGCTCCGCCCACTGCCTGTAGAACTTTCACGTCTCTTCCCCGGTTGCTACACCTGTAAACAGTGTGCGCCGGATGGCGAGCCTGCAGTCATCCCAGCACTGCCACACCTCTCTCTCCCCGTGCTCCTCGCTGTTCTCCAGCAGTTCCGCCAGCTCGTTCGAAATGGTGATTTCTCCCCCCCAAAAATCGTCTAGGGGGAAGCCCTCCGCTATGCCACATTTAAGGTCTAGCTTTCTGTCACGGTTTCTTCTACGGCGTGTGTGTGCGCGTGGCATAATCACTGGAGGCGAGCTGGCGTTTCAATAATCTGTTTATTTACAAAACAAAGTAAATAAATAAACACAATGAAAACAACACAAACCAGAAACATTATAAACGCAACAAAAGCTAGACGCCTGACTGAGCTTCAGCCAGGCTATTTATACTAAATTAACTTAATTACTATCCTCGGTTCAGGTGAATGTTTACGTCACCTGACCGAGGTGCATCCTGGAAACTGAAGTCTTTTCAACTTAAACATAACCACCAAACATAAGAAAACATAAAACAAGACTGGGCCTTTGTCGCCCTCTAGGGGTTAACCCTTACAGCATGTACTGTTTACTATAACACTGTGACCACGTGTGTGTGTAAAATGTATTTTATTTTGTGTTTGTAAGTGCGTGTGTACAGCGCGCGTGAACTGTTTCTTATAACACAGGTGTGTGCGCATGTAAAGCAATTGAAAGTCGCATTAGAAAGGTTAAAAATTTTCTCCCTTGGCCTGTCGTTATGTGTGTGCGCGTGTAATTTGACACCGTGCCGGTTCACACTCTCTCTCTCTCTCTCTCGCCTTTAGTGTGTGTGAAGCACCCCCACTCTGATTCACACACACACAAACACACACACTCTGCTCTACACAGAAACACTGCTCTGTCGCGATTATTTTCAAAGGTAAAGTGCAGGTTGATTTGTTTGTTTGTTTTACTTTACAGCAGTTATTCCGTTAGTATACGTTCACACAAGTGTCATTAGTGATGTTCCTTGCTAATCTTTCTAACGAAACAGTCTTTCCTTTAATGTCTGTGTATGTGTGTGTGTGTTTGTGTGAAATTCAAATACGAGAGGAGAAAGGTTTACTGTGTAAAATGAGAATGGGGAGACGGGGAGAAAACAACACAACAACAGGAGGGGCTGAAAGTAAGAGGGTTCTTTTACTTTAGCTTCACACACACACACAGAGCGCCTGCACGCATAAACGGAAACACTTATCTGTCCGAATTTATTTTTACTTTTTTTTTTACGTTAAAGTGCAAGTTAATTTGTTTTATTTTTACTTTATATTTTGTGTTAATTATTTTATGTATTAATTTTTTTGTGCTGTGGAACGAATAATTTGAGTTTCAATTATTTCTTATGGGAAAATTAAATTTGGTTTACGAGTGTTTTGGAATACGAGCCTGCTTCCGGAACGAATTATGCTCATAATCCAATGTTCCACTTGAGATTCAGCATTGTTTAACAATGAAAAAGAAATAAAAATCAGGAAAGACCATTTACTTAGAAGGTATTCCCTTCCGAGTACTGTTGCAATCTGAGCCATAGTCAGACTGCTTGTCTCATTAATAAAATGTTGGCATCCCAGGATCTCCACCAATGGCCCAAACATGTGGAAATTGCTTGGAGGTCAGGATTTTCAGGGGATGTGGCAATAACTCCCATCTGAGTTCTTTAATGTGCAACCGGTGTTGGTGAATGATTGCGTTTACAGGTCTCACGGACTGATGTTTCTTCCACATGTTTATTGTAGGGTGACTCTGGGTCAGAGGTGAATTGAATCTTTAATGATCTGGGTTAATTTGATTAAACTGATTAAAATTTATGACGTATACATCATCTTCATCTATCCGTCCAGCATTTAACATGAGTTAGTGTATTTTACGAATTCCGTTTATCACGTGGCCACCAATGATAATACAAAATCTGGTATTTACCAATTATGTGCAAGGTAACGTAAGACCTGGGCAAATGTTTAGACTTTATAAATAACTCTTGTCTTGGTAATGTATAAAGAAACAAGAATTTATTTGACTAAACTACGATACATGAAACTAAGCTACTTAAACACACACACACACACACACACACACACACACACGGTACGTGTGTGTGTGTGTTTAAGTAGCTTAGTTTCATGTATCGTACAAAGAGTTAAAAGGGTAAAAATTAAGGAAGTTCTTCAAGTACTGTTTACTAGACCAGAGAAAGTTACAAGAGCAGAGTCTTGGGTTTAATATTCCAGTTTAGTTATGAAGCGAGCAGCAATTTACAGCAAGGTATAAAGCTTTGTTTTCCTTGTGTTACGTTTTCTTCTCATCTGGTGGTTCGCCTCCAGCGAAGGGAATCACGGCATTGCTGATTGGTTGGTGCAGATAAAGTGTATTAACATGAGTCTGGTTCATATGACTAACTTTTCATACACATCAATGATCTTTGAATACACTGAGCTTTCATTCGACACCAAACATCCTATATCTTGCATACTCATTCGTACATTTATCTATAGAAAGTGGTTATACCTGTTGATTATCCTAAACTTAGGAAGGGTAAACATGTTAAACACAACATAAAGACATCAAACATCCTATGTGAGCACATACATATAATTATATATTTGTCCTAATGGCATACTTTAACTGATTAGCATTATTAGGATAAGTGTCCCCGAAGCCTGTAAGTTCTTTGTTCTTGAGCCACAAGATGAAGCAGGAAACACGTTCTGGTGGTCAGCAACTGCCAGGGGGTTGTGAAACTATCTTCTTCCTCATTCCAGGGAGTTGCTTGCTGATTTAAACCGTTTGAGTGGGGATGTGTAACTGCTTCTTTCTTGTTTGCTGATGTTGTGAAACTGTCTCTTCCCTGTTCAACACCTTGCTGATTTGCACCATTTGATGTCGGGGTTGGTGAAAGCCATCTGGGTTTCCTCTTTTGACCAGGTCACGTTTTCCAGCTACTTTACCACCCTAAGAGAGCTACGTTGTCAGCGTAGCGACATTTGCTGGAAGGTGACAGATTCACGGCTCCCTTTTCGGTGACCTGCTAGTCCCTGCATTATCCATTGATTTTCAAGGATCAGGAGTTCCACTTACAGTACGCTCACAGGAATGCCTGCAGTGGGCTCCGAGCAACCTCAGCCAGGTAATGTCATATAACAAATGTTTTTAAAAAGTTTGCACCATGCAGATGTTTTAATGCATCTTAAAGTCGCAGCACCACACTGTGCTTGAAGTTGTCTGTAAATCTTGTTTCTGTAAAATTCATTTTATGACTTTATTTACAAGAAATGTCATTAAAAAAAATCCAGGTTTAACATGAACTTCCCTTGTGTTTATAGAAGAAACAAAAGGGGGAATACTTTTTTATGGCACTGTAAATGGGTGTTCTACAGAATTATAACGGAATTTTACAGAATGTTTGTTGGACCAGATGTCTGTCCTTATGATGTTTTAATTTCCTTGCTCTTTACACTGACATTGGATCACTGATCACACTTACATGAGGTTTCACTCCGATAAACACCTTCAGCATTAATTAGTGTGGTTATTAATCAAGACTAGCACTGATAGCTGCTTAATCCTTCAAATACTTGTAAACTATGCATTGGTCACAGGTTTTCTGATAAGTCGGGTAGAATTAAACGTATCATTACTTTTTAAAAATTTACATTTTACTGCTACCAGAATGATGATGCAAAAATGTAGGACTCATAAAATGTGCACATTATTGTCCTTGATATAAAATGTATGTTTGCTGACATAGTGTTTTCATCACGTAACTTTATTTTAGACTGCAAAGTTAATGTATGCATTTCTCTTCTCCTTCTTATTATTACAGTGGAACCTCGGATTGTGAGTAACTTGGTTTGCGAGCGTTCTGGACAATGAGCAAAAATTGAAAATAAATTTTGACTTAAAAAATTAGCAAGGCTTGGTTTACGAATACCGAGTATCATGTAGCACGCATGCGCTTCTTGTTTTGACGCCGAGTGTCACGTGATCACACCTAAGCCAATATTTGTGTGCTGCAGAATCGAGGGTAGTCGTCTTCCCTGCTCGGTCTTAGTGCACGTCTCTCAATGGTATATTCAACATCCGTGCACATGTGTACTGTTTACTATAACACTGTGACAACGTGTCTGTGCGTAAAACATCTTTATTTTGTGTTTGTATGTGTGTCTGTGTGAAAGTCATCCTTTCACATGCACGTGTACTGTTTATTATAACTGACGTGTGTGTGCGCGCGTGTAAAGCAAAAGCAAGCCTCATTAGAAAGGTTAAAGATCCATTTTCTCTCTCTCTGTGTGTCAGTCTGCACTGCACTTTTATGTGTGTGTGTGTGTGTGTGCGCGCGTCATTAGACAGCGTGCTCCTTCCCCCCTCCTCTCGCCTTCACACACACCCCTCCTCCTCTTGCCTTTACACAAACACACACTCTTAATGGAGACACTGCTCTTTCGTGATTCTTTTCAAAGGTAAAATGCAGGTTAATTTGTTTTATTTTAACTTTACAGCAATGATTCCGTTAGTATGCGCTCACTTGTGAGTGTCATTAGTGATGTTCCTTGTTAATTTTTCCCGATAAAACTGTGTTTCCGTTAATGTGTGTGTGTGTGTGTGTGAAACTAAAATAAGAGAGGAGGAAAGGTTATTGTGTAAGATGAGAAGAGGGAGGGGGGAGGGTCTCAATTCTCCTCTCCTCTTACTTTAGCGTCACACACACACACAGCACGTCCGTGCACAAATAAACACTTATCTGTCTGGATTTATTTTTTTCTTTTTTTAAAGTGCAGGATAATTTGTTTTATTTTTACTTTATATTTTTTATTTATTCATTTTATGTATTCATTTTTTGGGGGCTGTGGAATGCATCCCCTCCTTGAACCACCACCTTATCGTGGTGGAGGGGTTTGCGTGTCCCAATGATCCTGGGAGCTATGTTGTCG
>JAQQZS010000001.1:1859423-1871663 GCA_030068045.1 Platyallabes tihoni
GTGCCTTCCATAGCCCAATTCTCCAGCGTTTGTTTCATGCCTCGACTCTCTGTTACCGACCACGCTTTGTTTTTCTCGACCTCGCTATTGTCTCACGTCTTGGATTTCCATGCTTTCAGATTTTGTTATTGACCACTGGATTTGTTTCTACGACTACGAACTTGGATCACTTGGACTTTACCCCGTCTTTCTGGCACTGAACTCTGCTCACCCCCGACCACGAGAAAGCTTAACGGAACCAGCCACCAACCTGCGCGACGTCTCCATTCGCTCGCCGGCCCTCCACATCACCGCATCCCTGCACGAGTCACGCTGCACACAAAGCCCTTTCGCCGACTCCTCGCACTTCCGCATTCTTGTGCGGGACACACACAATGCCCTCGCCGGCTCACAGCACTTCCGCATTCCTCCCAGGCTCACGTTGCACACAGAGCTCTCACTCTGGCTTCCGCATTCCCGCCTCTCTCTCTCTCTCTCTCTCTCTCTTGGACACTGGCGCCCTCCTGTGGCTGGGACGAAAAGGCCCTTTTTGATTGTTTTCACAACGGACTCTCGGACTCAATCAAGGATGAGCTCGCGGCCCGAGAGCTCCCGTCAGACCTGCAGGGCCTAATTGACTTGGCAACACGCATTGACGCCCGTAAACGATCCTGACGCGAGGAACACCGGCCCTTCAATAAATTTTACACTCCAGCGCCCACATTTACTACCCCTAAGCCACTTCCTGAACCAATGCAAATAGGTCGCGCACATATCTCTCCAAAGGAGCGTCAGCGCCGTAGTGATGACGGAGCCTGCTTTTACTGTGGCCAGGTAGGCCATGTTGTGCGCTCCTGTCCACTAAAAGGTCGGGCCCACCAGTAATTCTGGGGTCACCGGGGGGGGGCCACCCTTCCACTCTTTCCCCGGATCAGCGTTCATGTTTTCCTGTCACCTTGACCCTGGACAGTCGCTCCTACATCACCCATGCACTAGTAGACTCCGGGGCCGACCAAAACCTGATCTCCACCTCTGTCGCTTCACAATTCAAAATCCCGCTCACCTCTCTTTCTCGATCATTTGTCGTTCAGGCCCTTGATGGCAGTAGACTAGATCCTATCACTCATCGCACCGCTACCATTACCCTACATTTTTCTGGCAATCACAATGAAACCGTCACCTTTCTCGCTGTCCAAAACGCTCACGCACCCATTGTCTTGGGCCTCCCGTGGTTAAGATTACACAACCCCCACATAGATTGGTTGAAATGAAGCATCCTGGGCTGGAGTCCCACATGCCTCTCGTCAGGTCTGCGCTCTGCTACCACGGGGCGAATCTCTCCCACCTTCCAAGAGGAAATCCCTGACCTGACCAAAGTACCAATTGAATATCATGATCTTCGACAGGTCTTTAGCAAATCACGGTCTGTCTCTTAACCACCTCACCGCCCCTATGATTGTGCTATCGATCTTCTCCCTGGCACCTCCCCTCCTAAGGGCCGACTGTATTCTCTCTCCCGCCCAGAGAGAGAGGCTATTGAACAATATATTAACGAGTCACTCGCAGCAGGTATAATTCGCCCCTCCTCCTCACCTGCAGGAGCAGGATTCTTTTTTGTAGATAAAAAAGACAAGTCTCTCAGACCCTGCATTGATTATAGGGGATTAAACGAGATCACGGTCAAGAATCGTTACCCCCTTCCAGTTATGTCTTCAGCCTTTGAATTACTCCAGAATGCCTGTATGTTCACCAAGCTTGACCTGAGGAACGCCTACCATCTGGTCCGAATAAGGGAGGGCGATGAATGGAAAACTGCCTTCAATACCCCTACGGGCGATTATGAGTACCTGGTAGTCCCGTTCGGCCTAACCAACGCCCCAGCAGTTTTCCAGGCACTCATCAATGACGTCCTCCGAGATTTCCTCAACGTCTTCGTGTTTGCTTACCTTGATGACATTTTAATCTTTTCACGCTCTGAGGAGGAACACAAGCTCTACATCCGTCAAGTTCTGCAACGCCTGCTAGAGAACAAGCAGTATGTCAAGGCAGAAAAATGTGAATTTCACTGCACCTCCACCTCTTTTCTTGGCTTCTTTATCTCACCATCCGGCATCCAAATGGACCCCACCAAGGTTAAGGCGGTAACTGACTGGCCACTACCATCTTCCAGATGTGAACTTCAGCGCTTTCTGGGATTTGCCAATTTCTACCGTCGCTTTATTAAGAATTACAGCATGGTGGCGACCCCACTCACAGCACTCACGTCGACCAAAACCCTGTTTCACTGGAACGCCCTGGCAAGCAATGCCTTCAAGGAGCTCAAACATCGATTTACCATGGCACCCATCCTCACCCTACCCGATCCCTCCCTCCAGTTTGTAGTGGAAGTGGACGCTTCTGAGACCGGTGTAGGGGCCATCCTTTCGCAAAGATCGCCTAAGGACAACAAGCTTCACCCTTGCTCCCTCTTCTCGCGCCAACTCACACCCACAGAACGAAACTACGACATTGGAGATCGGGAACTCTTAGCAGTCAAACTGGCCCTCGAAGAATGGAGACACTGGCTGGAGGGAGCTGAACACCCCTTTCTTGTATGGACAGACCACAAGAACCTTGAATATCTAAAGTCGGCCAAAAGACTTAACTCTCGCCAGGCACGGTGGTCACTTTTCTTTTCACGCTTCTGCTTCACACTATCATACCGGCCAGGCTCTAAGAACATTAAACCCGACGCCCTCTCCCGGCAATTCTCCACCTCCCAGCACACACCCACAGCTGAAACCATCCTTCCTCCCCCATGTCTTGAGGCTACTATTCGGCTAGAAGTGGAAAACCTAGTCCAGCGGACCCTTGATCAGGAACCAGGCCCAAGTAATGTCCCCCCCAGGATGCTTTTTGTCCCTGCGTCAGTGAGACCCCAAGTACTTGACTGGGCCCACAGCTCTAGGTTGGCTTGTCACCCTGGGGTGACACGCACACTTTCACTCGTACAGCAACGATTCTGGTGGTCTACCATTAAGGAAGATGTCAAGAAATGTATAGCCGCCTGTTACATCTGCTCAAGAAATAAAACAACTAACCGCCCCCCTGAGGGCCTCCTAAGACCCCTCCCCATTCCCCATCGGCCTTGGTCTCACATCTCTATCGACTTCGTCACTGGACTACAACCATCTGACAATAACACGTGCATCTTGACAATTGTAGACCGGTTCTCCAAATCAACCCATTTCATTCCGTTACCCAAGCTTCCGTCCGCCAAAGAAACAGCCGAAGTTCTAATCAACCAGGTTTTTCGTCTTCATGGACTTCCGCTGGACATTGTTTCCGACAGAGGGCCTCAATTCTCAGCTCGTTTCTGGAAGGCATTATTTCTTATTGGTGCCACCCTCATCCTCTCATTTGGTTTTCACCCCCAGAGCAATGAACAAACTGAACGCATGAACCAGGAACTGGAGAAAACATTAAGGTGCATGGTCTCTCTGGTCTCCTGCCTCTCTGGTCTACTGCCCACTATCTGCCCAAACCCCCCCGCTCCTCTTCGACGTATAGACGGGGGTGAGGCCTTCACAGTCCGTAGAATCCTCAAATCTCGCTGCCGTGGACGTAGTCTCCAGTACCTTCTGGACTGGGAGGGCTGCGGCTCTGAGGAGAGAAGTTGGGTACCAACCAGTTTCATCCTGGACCGCTCCCTCATCACTGACATCCACCCTGAGGCACCTGCTAGAATGCCAGGTGGCGTTCATTGGGGAGGGGGTACTGTCACGACGCGCCAAGCCACAGCTCCGGGACACACACAGCGCTCTCGCTGGCTCACGACACTTCCGCATTCCGCCCAGGCTCACGTTGCACACAGAGCTCTCACTCCGGCTTCCGCATTCCCGCGCCTCTCTCTCCCTCTCTCTACACATGCAGCTCCCCAACACAGAGCAGCAAGCGCTCCAGTTACAAACACGTTTTCAAAGAAAAACCACTGCCAAGCCAGTTGTAAATCTCACATCCAACATAATAAACTCCTGGAAGTTGCTCCACTGCACTTGGATCCTTCCCGACCTGCTACTCTAACATAAACTATAAGTTGTTGTAAAGAGCATGTCAATGCACATTACACTACACTACACAATACACATAATTTGTTTTTTTAGCACACAACCATACACATTAAATTTAGGTTTGACATGAACCAAAGGAGAGGCAATAACCTCAACAAGGCACTTCCTGTCGCTGTGGATCAGACCTGCACATTGTTTAAGAGGAATTATAGCCCATTCTTTCTAATGTGTATGACTCTCTTCAAGTCATTACACAAGATTTCTTTTGGGTTGAGGTCTGGGCTCTAACTCTGCCACTCCAAAAGGAAGATCTTGTTTTTCTGAAGCCATTCTGTTGTGGACTTCTCTGGTGTAACTGGTCATTGTCCTGTTGCATCATCTGACTTCTACAGAGTTTCAGCTGATGTACAGAAAGGCTCACATTATCCTGAAGAATGGTTTGATACATCTTCCCCTCTATGGCTGCAAGCTGACCAGGCCATGATGCAGCAAAGCAGTCCCAAATCATGATGTTCTCTCCATCATACAGTGAACATCTTACTTTCAGCAGTGCACAAAAGACTTTCCCAATACTACTGTGGAGTGTCAATGTGCTCTTTTACAAACTTCAGTCTCAAAATGTAAGCAGTTACTTCCTTTGTGATGTCCTGCCATGGACATCCTACTTGTTCAATGTTTTGAGTACTGTAGACTCATGAACACAGATGTTAGCCAGTCCTTTAACTCTATGGCTGTCATTCGGGTTTTTTTTATTATTATTTATTTTTTTTTTTACCTCATTGATGAGTCTTAGTGTATTCTTCTTGTTCAGAGCAAACTCAAAAAGTTTGAGTTGTTATTAATTAATTAAAACAAGGTAGGAGTGTCTGTGTTTTACATGTGGGCATTGCATCTATATCCATTATTGGTGCCCAAACTTGAATACCGGCACGCTAGAGATAGTACGGTAGTTCACGTTGACCAAAACACAAAAGAAAACGCGTTTTGGAAAAAAAACATGTTCGGTAATCACAGACATTCGCATTCGGACGGGATGAGATTTCTCAGAGAACCGCCGAGTTTGCTGAAAAACAGTAGGTAATTTGGTCTTTTACAGAGGTTGTGTGAGAGAAAGACAGACATGGCAGATTCGGACGGGATTAAAATCACAAAGTACGTCTGTGAAACAGAAATTTCTCTAACGATCCCCTGTAAAACTAGTCCCGTCCGAATCGAGCTTTAGGGAGTGTTTCTTGCCACTCTCGGCGTCAGCGTGCTCGCCATAAACAATCTGATAATTTTGATTTGTACATATTTTCTTGCAGATTTCATACCACTTCCATAGGTTTTTTTTTTTTTCTGTAAAGCTCCTTTGTGACAATGATCATCATTAAAATTGACTTTAGATTAGAGCTGTTATGAAGTCCTTGCAAAGCATAAATAGCAGATACATCTTAATAGCAACTGTTCGAAGGAGATTATTGCATATTTTGGACGCCTTCAGCATTGTTTTACAATGTAAAAAGAAATGCAAAATTCAGGAAAGACCATGGAATTAGAAGAGGTATCCAAACTTTTGATTGGTAGTCTTAAACGTTAATGTTGTTTCATTTCCCTAATGTAATTTACCCTGTTATAATGATGTGGATTATGATAACAAGTATTATTATTATTATTATTATTATTATTATTAATAGTAGTAGTAGTAGTAGTAGTAGTAGTATTCTATAAACATAATATTAAGAAACCACTGCCACTGATGAGTAACAAATGCATACTTTATTTCTGCAGAAGATAAAATAACTCAGTGAGTGCAAGTACAGGTGAATGTTTAACAAAAAGCTTTGTCTTGCTACACACAATAGCAAATTGCTTTAAGTTAATTGAAGTGAAATTAAGCATTCTGCAACGTAAAGGTGTTTCATGAAGAGATGTTTTCATTTTTCGCCTGGGTTTTAAAAACGTCAGTATTCATGACCTGCTTCACCCAGTCATCTGCAGGGTCTGCGCAAAAACGATAACCCCTTTTTGTTTTAAAACTGCAAAAGAAACAAGATATGGATTAGTCTAAAACTGTAATAATATTTAATTATATTTTCAATCCCTTCAAGAAAATTGCAAAATGATTAAAAAGTAAGGCAAAGTTTAAACATACATGACTGCATTATTTGTACAGTCTGATATTGTTTCTTTGTAAGCGACAATGTTCGATGCGGGAAACGGTTTCTTGTGAAACTCAAAACAGCATTCGTCTGCTCCACGTGCATCTGTGTGGAAACATTTAGTTATTTGGAGAGACTATTTGATAAATTTCAATAAATCTATGATAGTGAATATAAACAAGTAAACCAAATAAATATTAACAAATTCAGCAACACATGGTTTACAAACTAGGTTGAAATGTCTGAACCTGTTATAATGTGAAAAAGTATAATTATTTAAGCTGAGTACAAGCAAAGTTAATTAAATTCACTAACACCAGACAAAATTATTTATAACAAACAAAAAAAAATAGCAGTATAGAAATAAATATGTGCTAGTTTGGCTTTTATAAAAGTCTAAATCTTACTCTCAGCCATTGTGAAGGACTGGAGGCAGGAAAGTCCAAGCAGAACCAGCAGGAGAGCCCGGGAGAACATGGCCGCTGATGGAGATTATGATCGTTTAGATGAGTTATGTATCAATAATAATGCAGGTAGGACTTTGGGACTGAGTTTATAAGCTGATCAGAGAAGGAGGAGTGTGTGGTTTGGGTAGGGAGGAGGGCAGCTTAAAGTTGATGAAGATGCTACTTTTAGGATTTGAAAAACAAAAAGAAATCCTGGTTGTGGTTTTTATCTGAAAAGAGGATGACTTTTAACACCTCATAGTCAAGTAGATTAATCACACTCACAAATACAATAAATACTGATAATCTTTGGCTGTTTATAAGTGCAATTTTTAAATTCATTATCCTTGATACCTAATTTTTAATTATAACTAATTAACATGAGAACAATGACCTCATTCTTAGCATAAGCAAAACCAAAAACATCTGATTGATTGGAGCACCTACAAATAAAGACAAAAAAAAGTAAAGGTTTTGAGGGAACTGTGGGATCCTTGAACATTAGGATTGGTTTAATTATTATAATATCATTTAGTCTTTAACTGCTCTGTCGACAGCTCACCAGCATTCCTTAGAGTCCTTTTGGTAGGTTTTAAAGAAACTTTCACCCAATCATCTAAAAAAATCACTGTTTGGCATTGTACTGTAAGTGTTGCTCAGATCCTACTGCTTACCCATTTTTCCTGCTTCCAACAACAGCTTAGACAACTGACTGTTCACATGCTGCCTAGTATACATCTATCAGCCCTAACATTAACACATTAACATTGATTAGTAATTATATAGCAGTGTCAGGATCATGGGGCACCCAAGGCTCACCCGTGCACATGAGGAGGAAAGGCCATACTGTCCGGTCTGACCAGGTCTGAAAGGCACCATAACACCAATTGTACCACAACCTGACACAGGCACTTTGCCTGCTGGGCCCCATGTGTGGTCAGGTCCACAGAGTCCTCTGCAACCCAGAGCACCCAAAAGACCTGCTGCCAATGTCTTGATGTCAGACACCACAGTCCATCCCCAGTGGCCATATTGAACTGGCACAAGGGGAACCTACACATGGGCATATATTTTGCAAAATGTTTATCTTTGAAATGTTATGGCTGATTGGTGTGTTGCAATGCTTGACAGGTCCCATGGTAACAAAAGCTACCTAACCTACCTCACCTGTCAGTCATTTAATACAAAATCATCAACACCCCATTCAAGGGGTTGTTGCGAGTGTGGCTCAACTTTTCATACATACAAGAAAGTGGTCTCCAGGAAAAGGTTGGAAACCACTGGTGTAATACAATGACTAATCAGTGTTTGTTACTTACTCCAGGAAAAAGGTTGGAAAATGGTGCCATGGACAACACAGTGAATCACAATTGGCACAGCACTCTCTAGTACCTTCTTTTGGCTGAGGTTTACATTCCCACCCCATGCTAATGGGAACGATTCAGTACAAAACTTAACAGGCCAAATATCTGACTCAACAAAAAGAAATCCTGATTTGACTTTTCATAATACTCAAGGACTTTAACAGAGAAAAAACCCCCCAGGGATAATAACAATCTTCGATTCTTAAGGATGCATATGGCACTGTGCCAAAGGCAGCTTTGGGGCACTCTGATCACAGCTTTGTTTCATCTTATAGGAAAACAACCTCAAATCTGTAAAGCCTGTTGTTTATAAAGTTAAAAGATGGACCAGTAAAGTGAAGCAGCAATTACAAGAATGATTTTACTGCATCGATCAAAGTGTTTTTGAAGCTACAATGGACAATATGGAAGAATTTAAAGACATCTTACTTTAGATTCTTCACACTTGATGTATGTTTTAGAGCTGAAAAAGTAATTCGATTACAAGAAATGATCAACGCAAAATCTTCTGCCTCAAAGCTTATTTTAATAAATTTTAAAAGCTTGCGTTATGTTTTTGTGCAATTATTTGTTTGGCGTGACACAGCGCGCTTCTGGATGCAAGTCACCAGTAAACACAGACAAAGAAGCAGCGCTTTACGTCACCGTAAAAAAGCGAAGGAGACGCAAACAGTTAGCTGTGTATTGATTTGATAAATAACACATATGCACATATGCTGTAGAGTCACAAACAGTCGTACTATGTGTGCTACCTTATTTGGGCATTAAATCTGATTTTGACTGACATATCACTATTTGTCCTATATGTATTCCAGTATCCAATTGACGTCATTATAACATACACACCCTTCCTGCTGAGTAAGATGCCAAAGTAGCATTATAACCAGAACAAAAGTGACAAACTCTAAATAACCCAACATTATGTTACCTTGAACGTAAATGAGATTGAGAATGGAGGCAGAGAAAAATTTCCTGAGCAGGATCAGTGCAATAAAGTGGTTACTGTAACTTTTTGCAGACCTGGTTGTGGTCGTACAGAAATGAGTAAAAGGTGTGGGAGCCGTTAGATCAGATCAAGATAACAATCAATGTGCTACTTTGCACATACAGTATGTGATGCACAGAGACATGTGTACACACTTGCCCAAATCATCTGCAACTCAGTACACAGAATGAATAAATAAATAGATGGAGGGAAATAAAATGGATGGATGGTTGGAAAGAATCACAGTTTGATCAGAAATAAAAATGAAAGATAGGTGAATTAACGAAGCAGATAAAATTTGAAGAGGGAATACGTAGGGGAGACGTAGGGCCTGAGTAATTATAACATCCCAAACTTCATCCGGCTAACTAAATCACCATGAAACTCATTTTAATATACAGAATGTACAATGTCACAGACCAAGACAATGAATGCTTTTGATAGCACTAGATTGGACTTTCCATTATTAGTTATTCTATTATTCATGTTGTGATCCTTTTATCCTGGTTTTTGACACAACAGCATTGTATTTTCCTAAAACAACCGTTCTCAATAAAGATAGATAAAGCTATAAGCTAAGACCTATGTGCTATATGACGTTTGCTCTTGAGATCCAACTTTTATGACATTAGATTATTTAAATCTTAATTAATCAAAGAAAGACAGATTTTTAAACCAATGCTACTATGAACTTAGACACTGCAACTCACATATTGCTTCTGCTTATCTGATCTGTCACTTCAACAATAATGATAAGATAGGATTCAGTGAGGTTAACTGTGCTTAGGATGTACTTTTGAGATGATTATTCAGTGAGACAAATCAGAGAAGAGTTGCACTGTGCATTAGTATAAATGAGTGTCACCAGCCATTTCTCCCTGTACTAGATCAGATCCATCATCTCCACAAGCTCTTTCAGATAACACATTTTTTTTTCAAAGAACCTGTGATTTTCCACATGAATGACAGCTTCCACCAGCCATACAGTCAACCTTTGCGTGTAGATCAGCTAAACTGTCATCTTTCCTCATCCTCTTGGACCTCTCAGCTGCATGTGACATGGTAAACCACAAGATTTTCTTGTCTATCCTTATAAGCCTTGAAATCTGTGGCACAGCATGGCAGTGGTTTGTTTCCTACCTAAAAGATCGGTTGTAGAAGGTGACACGAAGGTGATCCACTGCATCTACTTTTGGTGAGACAATATCCTTATGCAACCTTTCATGCCATTGTTATACAGATGACACATAACCCATTCTGTCCATTTCTCCTTCACATATGAAGCTCATCAGATGAATGGATGATAGCTCATCTGCTGAAATTCAATCTCAGCAAAACTGAAATGCTGTTCATCCCATGTGATTCATCTCCCTGTCACAATTGGAACATTCATTCAGTCACTGCCCACAAACTTGGAGTAAGTCCAGATAATCAACTGTCGTTTCCCCCACACATTGCTAACCTTACTTGCTCTTGTCTATTTTCTTCTTTGCAACATCAGAACAATTTGTCAATTTCTCTCCACACAGGCAACTCAGGTGCTTGTTCAGTACCTAGTTATTTCAAGAATAGACTAATACAACGCACTCCTGGCAGATCTGCCTCTTTGCACAATTCATCCTCTGCAGATGATCCAGAATGCAGCTGCATGACTTGTTTTCAATAACCTTCCGAAATACTCCCACACCAACCCAATTCACTGCTCCCTGCTAGCAGTCCACATCAAGTTCAAAACACTGATGCTTGCCATCAAAACTAAAAAAAACTCGGACCGCACCATATTACCCCTGATCCTCCAGCACTTCTCGACTGGTCCCACCATCTCTTAGAGATCAAGGAAAACATGTTTTCAGTTCAGGGTCCTAGGTGGAAGAATGAACTTCCTCTAGATGTCTGTACAGCTGAGTCACTGGTTGCTCTGGATAACAGAATCTGCCAAAAGCCTAAATGTAAATGTAAATTCTCCTAGAAGATAATGTTCTCTGCAGTTGCTTTCAATGGATTGCTCCTTGCATTGGAAAATAAACCATAAAGGCCTTCTTCACGTTTGAAGCATTATCACACTTTAATAATGTATTCAGGTTTACGTTTTATTTCATAGAGCTGACAGTGCCACGGGAGGACGCAACAGATGAGGCAAATGAAAGAAGATTGTGATATGATGAGCTGAAGTTCGAGGCAGAAGAACGGGGCTGGAGAGCAACAGTGTACCCGGTGGAGATTGGGTGCCGTGGCTTTATTGCTACGTCCACCACTAGGCTTTTTAAAGAATTGGGGATCCGTGGCCAGGCTCTGCGCCACACTATCAAAGAGACTTTAGATGCCTCAATTAATGCCTCAGGTCTGTGTGTGTTGAGTTTGAATGCTCTCCTTTGGTGGCTTTCCTCCTACAGTCTAAAGCATGCTGGTTAGGCTAATTGTTTTCACATTCCCAATAAGATGTATATAGAGAAGTGACATGAAAAATGTAAGGAAAAAAGTATAGTAATCTAAAGCTTTTTTGGGTTGGCCCTGATGAGCAAGCCAAGGGTGATGTTGGCAAGGAAAAACTCCCAGAGTTGGGAGAAATTAGACCCAACAGGGAACGCATCCTCATTTGGGTGATATCAGATAATAAGACCTTAAATCAGTAACAGTTTTATCTGTGGGCTACTAGGCTGAAAGTTCAACATAACAGGGAAACATGTTTAAATTAATTACATTCACTGATGGAGACTCGGGTATAAAACTCTTCATGATTATTTCAGTCCAAAACTACTGCAGTCACAAGGCATCCCAGAAAACCTGCATACATTAGCTGATTCCATGGTCATCTTTAAGTCACTGAGTGGAACCGTCCTTAGTCACGAGGAGTGCAATGCTTGAGTGTGAAATAAGCAGTAACCCCTTGAAATCCACACATGCTCACCCACATCAATCCAAAGGTATAAGTGGCTGCTTTGTTTAAATTCAGTTTAAACAAGGCAGCCACGTTTCAGATAAGACAGAGATGTTACTTATCGGCACAAAAACCAGCACACAACAGCTTTCACAATTCAGCCTGCGTTTAGAAGGATGTACTGTTACTGCCAGCTCGACAGTAAAAGACCAGGGCGTAATATTAGACAGTAACTTGTCCTTTGAAAATCATATTTCTAATATCACAAAAACAGCCTTTTTCCATCTTAGAAATATTGCAAAACTTAGGAGCATCTTATCCGTATCTGATTCAGAAAAGCTAGTTCATGCATTCATGACCTCCAGACTGGACTATTGCAATGCATTACTAGGTGGATG
>JAQQZS010000001.1:1877172-1887964 GCA_030068045.1 Platyallabes tihoni
GATCTCACTCGGCCAGCTCGGATCCGGAGTTAAAAACTTCGAATTGTGAGTACATTGTATACCAATAGAAACAAGAGTGTCTCTATCATACTTAATGTACTCCATGGTGGTGGTTTTGCCGGTTTAAAGCTACTGTAAATAACTTTAAAATACAAAAACAAAGAAAAGTAGGTCGGAGCAGTCGTGACGGCAGCCGACCTCACCGGCGCCATCTTGTCTCTCGGTGTGTTGGCAGGTGTGTAGGGAGAGTGTTCACTTTGTAAAAGAACAAAAGAAAACAGATCAGATTGTTTAGTCCTATGTGGTGTTCTGGTTGAGGGCCCATATAGCCTACAGGAAGAAGCTTCTCCTCAGTCTTTCTCTATTGGGCTTAAGGGAACAGAAGCACTTTCTTGAAAATAACAGAGAGAACAGTCCATTGCTGGGTTGGCTGAGGTCCTTTACAATCTTCCTGGACTTGTTCCAGCACTGCTTGTTGTAGATTGAGTGCAGGTTTGTAGAGGTTGACTGTCCTGCATGGTGCTGTTCCCAAACCAATGTTTCCCATCAGGATGGTGTAGGAGTAAAAGTTCCTAAGCACCTTGGTGGGCAGTCTCAAGCGTCCGAGGTGCTAGACACACTACTGGGCTTCTTTCACTAAGGTGTTGATGTAACAGGATCATGACAGTCCTTTGTGGTGTGAACACCGAGATGTCCACTCTGTCCATTAGGCTCTCATTGATGACGGGGAGTCTGGTAGTTCATCTTCTGCTTTGTACTGAAGTCCATAGTCAACGCCTTTGTCTTGCTGATGTTAAAGTGATGATAAAGTGACAGATGATCAGACAGGCCCAGATGGGGAGAGGTCTGTGCCTTATATTCATCTGCTACATTAGTATATACCTGATCCATCATCTTATCTCCCCTTGTTGTGCATTCCACGTTACGATGTTCCTCTGGCACAGTTCTCCAGATTTCAAACCTCCTCCAGGTAGGATGTGCAGCAGAGGGTTCAGGAGACAACCCTGGGGGGCTTCAATGCTGAAAGTGAGGGAGGCTGAGGATGTTTGCCCATCCTTACTGCCTGCGGTCTGATTTACTTACATAGAGATGGGCTATGGCAGTCCCAGGTGCTCCAGCTTGGTGGTGAGTGTGGAGGGAATTATAGCATTAAATGCTGAACTGTAGAGTATTAGCAGCTCAGTCATAGAACTACTGCTCAGTGGTTCAGGTATCTAGGGGGATGTCACCAGGATGCCTCCCCAGGGCCACGGGGACGACTGAGGACTGGGTGGAGAGATTATATCACCAGGCTGGCCTGGGATCCTGCAGTCAGAGGTGACTGAGGTGAAATGGAAGTTTGGAGTTCCCTACTGGAACCGCTATCTCCACAACCTGATTTTGGTTGGATGTCAGATGGATAGATGTCAACGAACAGCATATTACCATAATTCCCCCTTCTAGTGCACAGGTGAGTGAGCGATGTGTGCAGGAGGTGAGAGATCGCATCATCTCTTGATTGGTTTGGTGCTTTAGAACTCTTAATCTGAAATAATAAGAATACTTATTTTTCTTCATTTAATGAGATGATTATAAAATCGTATGGCAAAAGCATGGTTATGAGCTTGCCTTTAGGGTTTTTCATTTTTGAGTCAAACAGTAAATGGGAGCTCGCAGCAGCAGGTAGGAGATAAGGTTCATTTTAGTTACTGTTATAGTTTTAACGCCAGTGATGAGACCTCAACCCATAAGTTCTGGACCATGAAGCATGAAAGGACCAAGACTATAAACTGGGGTGATAAGTAAGTTATTGCCTAAACACAGCACAGAGAAAATGTATAAAATATAATATAATCATGTGCAGATCTTTATACAGTACGTATCTGATTCCGAACCTGCAATTCTGATTAAAGGGAAGTGAAATTCTCCCGCGATGATATTCTTAAAGCAGCAATCTGAAAAATCTGCTCTCTAGCTGACACAGATGAACGTTTCCGCTCTCGGCATGACAGAAATATAACAGTTATGTCCAAAAATGGTATGAACACCAGCACTTGACCGGTTATCGTGCGCATGCGCACATACATACACACACAAATACGCAAACAAAACACACACAAACACATGCGCGCACACATAATAAGTATAAGTTTTTCTACTATGGCAAAAGACTATGAAGGAGTGATTATTGTTCCTGTACAAGACTTTATTGATCTTGTTCATGTATTAGCTTTGGCATACACTCAGTGAGAGTTTACAGGAGTTCTGCTTTTCACAGACTCGCTGAAACTCACAATCTCACACACGATCTCACACTCGCACGTACAGACACTGTCAAACCATCCCCTGTTATTATAAAAATAAAAGGTGTGAATCTTCTAGTGAGACAAGAGCGATGCATAAGCAGTTTCAGAACCAAATGTGTTAACCAGGACTTGGGTAAATGGGGGAGGGGGGATCTTCCAGAAAATGAACAAGTTTTAGATTTTCTTTCTAATTATCACAAAATAAAATCAGCACAGTCAGCAATAAACTCGACTGCCTCAGGTTGAACAACAACAACAAAAAATAATCAAACCAACAAACAAAAATGTTAACTCAGTAGTTCTGCACGTTCCAAAATAAAAATGATATAAAACAGATTCTGAAATAAATAGTCGACTTGAAACTAAACACCAGAGATGTAAGACCAGCACCCATGCTAGCACTGAAAGTGAGGCGATTTCACGATTTATTGTTGTTTTTTTTAGTCATGTGACTGAAAAGTAGTTTCTGCATTCTAAGAATGATTCCAGTAAATGAAGTGAACAGTCATTTGATTAATTCCATAATTTAAGGTAGATTTCCAAATGCAGATTTTCCAGAAACGAAAGATACTGGCCTGAAAGTGACACGAGGGTGTGAATCTGTGAGCTGATACATGATTCACTGTTCAAAAAATAAATAAAAAATAAAAGCAATGCAAAAGAATGACTTAATTATATAATTCAATTTAAAATGAACTATGAAGCTGTGCTGGACTCCATAATAATAGATAAAATAATGTGAAATAATGTAAATCATTCTACTAACAGTCAGCCGATTCTCATTTGTTTCAAAAGTATTTTTGAATACTGTAAATGATGATTCGATTCTTGATAAGGATAAGATACAGGTTACTAATCCTAGCTGGGAAATTCACACACCTGGCTGTAGACTCCTCAGGCCTTAAGGCACCATGACCCTGTTGCTGTCTTTCTTTGAAGCACTTTGGAACACAAGACCTGCTGTTTTGGACATGCTCTGACCAAAGTCGTCTAGACGTCACAATTTGGGCCTCGTCAAAGTTGCTTAGACCTTTAAAGTTACCAAATTTCCCCACTTTCAACAGGTCTACTTTGAGAACTGATTGTTTACTTGTGGCCTAACACCACCAGGACATGTTTCCAGGGATGGTCTTCATGAGAGACAGTTTCATCCTGGTGCTTGGTGGGTTTTGCAAATGCTCTTGACAATCCTGTTTTTGCCAGAACTGTTGTACTGTATCATACTGTATGTTTGTATGCATGTAAGTACTGTATAACAAGACAAATGTGCAAGCTATCATGCACTTTATGATATATAACCGTGCTGTAACTGCTCTCTTTATTGTTTTATCTTTTTTTTTATCATCATATTGCTGTTGCCATCGTTCTTATTTATGCAATGAGGGTGGACATTTTATTGTTGTTTGTTTTATTTGGATTTTATTTCATTTTATTTCCTTTTTCTAGTCCGTTTCTTTGCCTGCAACTATTTTAGAATTGTGCAGAACTGTGGTCGTGTTAAATGTGCTTTAAAAAATTAATTTGACTTGACTTAGTCATTTTATCTGTTTGTTTCTGCAAATCTTTACCCGCAACTCTAGTGTAAATTTTACAATAACAAGAAATAAGTTTTTTTAAAAAAGCGTTTCACCGCACATCATTCTGTGTGTGTGAAAAAAAAAATTTGAATCGACCTCCTTGCTGGGAAATCGCTGAGAAGCCGTTACTTTCACCCATTCTTCCTGCTTCCAACACGTCAACTTCAAGAACTGACTGTTCACTCACTAATAATAACAGCAATAAGATAACTGACGTTATTTACGTCATTGGTCAGAGGTTTTCATTTTAAGGCTGATCTGTGTACTCTGAAAATATGATAGCAGAAAAAGACAAACCTACACACACTGAGATATGAGTGAAGCGCAGATCTCCAATACTTTACCGCCACTGTGCTTCACTGTGGGAACCACACCAAGCGTGAAGGTAAAATAATTACACCTGTTTGAGTGATTAACATCAGCAACAAATCTTTTTGTTTTGTTACGAGTGTGTCCTCATTATTGAACTCTCCCAGTTTACTATTTCTGATTACCGTTCCTGTTTTAAACCATGCTTTCCTGTTCAGTAGTGGCATGTGTGATTGGTAAATGATAACCCGGTTTCACCTGCAGATGAAACACTACATCATACAGAAACTGCATTCATCTTTGATTTATAAAGAGAGAAAGCGCAATTCGTTATCAATTTCAGACAGATATTCTGTTTCAGAGGTGTTGTTCTGGAAGAGATCTCCAAAGCACTTACATTTAAAAATTATAAATGAATAAAAACATCCAGGGGGAAATTTGTAATCTGAAACTGATATTGATGAAGATGCACAACTTTAAAACTATTGTGAAATCAATATAAAAGAAAAAAAAAAGGAGGAAGAAATACTATATAAAACTATAGTGTCAAGCGCTTGTGTCATTGCCACCCGGGTGCACCAGAAAGACAGTGGGCACAGGGGGCACATGCAAATAAAGAATTTCAAGGGGGATGGAGTGGTCAAGTATGTTTTTTGTAACCATACAAAATGATTGTGAAACATGTAAAAAAAAATAAATAAATAAATTATTAGCAAAATCTAAGCTTAATTAAATCAACTTGGAGACATAAAAAAAAAAACACATGCATTTAAACATCTATTTTTGACCCTTTTGTTCCCAAGCATGTAGGTGAAGCCACAAATTCTAATGAAAAATTTAAACCTCTTCTTTAAATTGAGAATAAAACTACATTAGGTGTGTAAAGAACTCGTCTTGTATAATCATTAAAGCCGTCAGTCATTTCTGAAACGCACGTGTTAAACTGAATCCTTGGTTTTTATCGCGTCTCCGCTGAGATGATTTGTGTGTATGTATCACACCTTCAGTTCTCTCCTTTTTGAAATAAGTCAAAATCCGTGCTTGGACTGTTCTCTTGGGCGTTGGGAAATGCGAACAGCGCCGACATGTGGCACAAACCTGCGTGAGCTTAACAACCTTGAATTCTGATTGGCTAATCACTGTTATTTATAGTTTGTAGATGATCATACATAGAATTTTTATATTTCATTTCATGACAACTTTTACATAATACACAGCATTATTAATCTAAAGGGGATGGTGAGGGGATACTGGTTTTACAGAGGGGATTGTTTTTGTCAATTTTTAAACACGGCTTGGTAGGACAACTATGAAACCCTGGAAATGATACGTTTTACCAGACTGTTATGCTAAAAACACCAAATTACATACATTATCTGTGTCATCATGTGGGTTCGGAAATGTAGATAAGATACATACCAGTCAATGAGATAAATATCAGGCGTCAAGTTGTTATTCTTGAAATGTGCAAATAGCTTTGGTAGGTTTTCTTCGAAAAACACTTCAAATGCAGCGAAGTATGTCAGCATCTGTGAGAAAGACAATCAGAAAGGTGTGTATCATTACTATTATTGATTTATTTTATATTTTATTTCACTATCTATTAAAACCTAAATTGGGTACCTTTATGTCTAGATAGATGATGTTTTTTTTGCTGTTCAATAGATGTTGTTCAATATATATATATATATATATATATATATATATATTATTTTTTTTTCTTTTTTTTTTTATTATTATTGTAACGCAGTCTTATGTAATTTATTAAGCAGCGCTCTACATATATGGAAATGTCCACAGAGACGGAAGAGAACTGTGGGATCGGAGCAGTTTCCTCACTAAGTAGATTTCCCCAAGAGGCAGTACAAATACATTCATTAATATCCAATTTGATAAATAATTCCCAGTGTTTCTATATTCGTGAACATGAGGCAGACAGAGAGAGAGACAGAGACTCACAAGACTATGGTCCACTCTGTAGAAGGCCATCTGACACGGTTTGTTCAGCAGGTTGGCAAAAGCAATGAAGGCATCAGCGGTGGCCATGTTCAAGTTCAACACTGCAGCAATGAACGACATCCCCTGTACCTACACACACACACACAGTCATTTTTGTTTAAATATAGTTTACAGTACACAGTGTAACTGTACACACGCATCCGGCGAATGAACTTATCTTTAAGCAGATGGCGAGTCTGTACTGTTATGTGTACTGAATCCAACAGAGGGCGCTGGTTTACAATAAAAATTGAGTGACAAAAAGTCCTTCAGGGAGTCTGGAGAACTATTCCTTGCAACACAATCAAATTTGGATCAAAGTGTACACAGGTCAGAGTAAGAAGGGTCACTGCTGGACGAGCTGGAAATCTCGTGGGCCAGAAGTATTGGAACATTATCAGGAAAAAA
Organism: Platyallabes tihoni; assembly: GCA_030068045.1. NCBI lineage: Eukaryota > Metazoa > Chordata > Actinopteri > Siluriformes > Clariidae > Platyallabes > Platyallabes tihoni. The sequence continues at coordinate 1,883,750 of JAQQZS010000001.1, forward strand.
GGTTCAACTTATTGAAGAGCTGAAGACTAAACTTCGGATTAAACATAGAAGACTGATATCAGAGGGGGTCGTGATCTCATGTGACGATGCACGTCCGTACACTGCAGCACACACTGTCGACACTCGGAGGTGTTAAAGCGTCCTCACTATAGTCCTGATCTCAATAAATCAGACATTCACCTGTTTGGTCCTTGGAGATTACGTCTCTCATGTACGTCACTTTCATGTCATGTAACATTACGGCACTGTGCGTTTCATGTTCTATTTCATCTGTGCAGTTTGTGGCGCTTAAAAAAATAGATCTGGCTTACAGTATATAAGTCAATAGCAGGATACACAGAGGTCACATGGTATCTACAAATCTTCCCTGTAACAAGTCTCTCACACAGTTAATGGCAGAGGGTCGAAGTGATTTCTTTTTGATGTGTGTATGTATGTGTGTGTGTTTCACCAACGTACATATCCGACGTCAGGCCGGTAACAGGTGTAAGCTCCCAGAATGCTGTGCAGCACATCATGATAAGGGCCTCCCTGTTGAGACAAGAGGAGATATAACCGCGGACTCATGCACCGCTTTACTGCACCGCCGCTCTGCACTAAAATTGTCCTCGTCACATTTTTTGGCTCTGCGTTTGTGTGTTTAAATGCGTTAGATTCTTTATGCTTTGCTGCTCAACTGTGTATGGAGACGGACCGCTCGCCTTTGAGCCGCTTCACTTCCTGTTTCACGTTATTTCTGTCCTCACACCACTGTATGTGTCAGGTGCGTATCATGTGCCTTATATTCAGGACGTGGGTTATTTCATCTCACTGTTCACCGCACATATCCATATACACTGCATGTACGGCTTTGATCTCAATGAAGATAAAGACCTTCTCGACTCAACCTTTATACACGTTCACCACTCTGGCAGAGGTTAAAGAAAGGGACACGTCTCGTCTTATGGCATCAGTTCACTTCAATAACTGGGTACAACAACAACAACAACAATCAGGAGCGAGTCCGTTAGAGAGAGTTGGACAGAGAGAGTCACCCATTTTTAAGTGAAACTCTGTAGCGATGAGGATACTTTTTTTTTTTTTTTTTTTTTAATGTGAATCAAGTCCTAAATAGTATTATAATTTTCAGAATCAGTTATAAAATGGGGAAAATGAAAATCATTTTAAATCTGCACCGCCTTATTCATTTCATTAACCCCCCCCCACACCCCCCCTCACCACAACCCCAAAGCTCAGTATGCAGTAATGATGAAATACAAATACCAGACTCACACTCCCTCATGTTTATAACCCGTGTTTAACTGCCGATTTTCTCTAATTCCGTTCGTTGTGCCAATTCAACTGTAAACCAAAGACAGGTCTGACCTGCTGGAATATGCAGAGGCTGGGGAACGTTCTGGAAATGTCCAGCTTTATCAGCTCCAAACTCGCCTCGCGATCGGTGTGAGACGAATCCGTGTCTGCACACAACGAGAGAAACACCAAAAACAACAATACAGAATAAACATGTATTTATATATAGTAACAGATTATTACGAAAATAGATAACTGATTTTAACCAGTGCAACAACATGAGATACAAAAAATAAAAATTATACATGATGTAGAAGTAATATAACATTAAATATACCATTTTACATATATATATATATATAAAAACCTGCCTGTGAAATTGTTTCTTTAATATGGAAAGACATGTACTTGTTAAATAAACACGTTGAGATCTTATGTTTATGGTTACGGTTAATGTTCTGTGGTTAAAAGAAAAAAAAACAAAAAAAAAAAGTTTGTTAATTTGTTCCATCTGATCACTCCACCACTTCAACACACACACACACACACACACACACACACGTTGGTCATCTGTTTATTCTTGTCTTACACGACCCTATGCATGGGTGGTTACCATGGAAACTATAACCTAATAGACCAGGCGCATCGACGTGTGCAGCTGCACTACTGTCTGAGCGGCTGTTATAGAGAATGAATCAACAGCCTCTGGCCAATCAGAGTTCAGCATCGCCATCGCCCTGCTGTGAAGCGGATCACGGTGATCATACACACCTGCTGTGTCTGTGTTTTCTGTTGCACTGACTGATGGTGAAGCGCTCCATTTCTCCTTCGCTCTCGCCAAACAGATATCGTACAGCTCTACACACACACAAATTAAAGTCAATAATATTATACAAATGTATTTATTTATTGATTAATTTCTATCCATCCATCCTCCCAGAATCATTAAACTTCCCTTAATCATCAATCAGACTTCATTCAGGAAATAAGCAGCAGGCAGAAGCAAGTGTTGAAATGATGAATAAGGAAATAATCCTCTGGTGGTGAATTAAAGTAGCACACAATTAAATGTGCAAAAACAAACGGGATCAATATCATGGCTTTGTTTTAATTAGTTCTAGTTACTTTTTAATTATAAAATACTTAATCAGAAATATTCTAATCCCAATTACCAAAAAGGAAACCAAAAAAAAAAAAAAAACTTTAATTTATTTGCTGTAAAACACACACTTTGGGAAACACTGCAGTAGAAAGTTTATAATAATAATAATAATAATAATATTAGTAGTAGTAGTAGTAGTAGTAGTGGTAATATCATTAATTTATTTAGTAAGTTAGTTAGCTAGTTAGACATTCATTAATTTCATTAATTCATTAATTTTACCAGTTTGAGGATCTTTTTTGTTTTATGTGAATCAAGTCCTAAATAGTATTATAATTATTCAGAATCAGTTTACAAAATGGGGAACATTTAAGTCATTTTAAATCTGCAATATTAATTATTTTATTTAGACTTTTTACAGCTGGCCCTATTATTTTAAAACAATTGAGTTTGGTATATACTGTATGATGTTAGATTTTCGGTTGATTGATATGTTTAGGCTAAAAATGTTAAATTACTTTTTATTAATATTTTTATCAAGCAGAAGAGTGTTTGAGAAAAATTGTTCATTTTGTTAATTTTTCCCCCCTCAAGCTCAGTTTGAACTGATGATGAAATAATGAGACTCACAGTAAAGTCCCTCATTTAACACTACAGAGCTCATCTGAGTAACAGCGGACCTGGACACTGAGTTTATTTAACACTGGGAATGTTACTGTGCGGCTGAGAGCAACGGGGACAAATACAATGCTATATATATATATATATATATATATATATATATAAAATAATACTGTAATAATAATAATAATAATAATAATAACAATCATACCGACATGGTGTGCTACTGACATATCATTTTAGACTAAACTAGCAGGGGGACAATAATCTGTCTCATATCAAAACAGCCGCTTACACACACTCTCACACACACACTCACTCTAATACACACACACACTCTGTCACGGAACACACCAGGTGTGATGTTGAGCTCGTTGCCTATGGCGAGGCTCCACACTCGGCCTCTCACACACGGGGGAATTCCCTGCCACCACAAATCCCTCACTCGTTTAGAGCTGCGCCTGAGAGAGAGAGAGAGAGAGAGAGAGAGATTATGTACTGATATGGCTTGTACAAAGTTGCATTGTGAATGTGTGTGTGTGTGTGTGTACATGCTGATCCAGTTCGGAAGGATCTCCTGACTCCAGGTCAGCGCTGCGTTACCAATGCTCTCCTCTAATCGCACTCTCTCCTCCAGCTGCCTCCTTCTTTTCTGAGCTTCCTTCAGCTCTTCACACACACACACACACACACACACACACACACACACACAGAGAGAATGAGAAGAGCAACACATTCAGCATATACACAGACACAATGAAAGAAGAGTAACTTGTTCAGCATATAAACACACTCTCTCTCTCACACACACACCTACCTCGCTTTTTGGCCTGAGCCACCATCTCTTCATACTGCTGTTTGTGTTTCTCAGCCTCTTCAGCCGGCTTCGCTGGGAGATTCCTGCCTCACACACACACGGTAGGTTTTCATAGGTGCCAATATTTTTAAAACAATATGATTCAACAGAAGAACTATAATGGTGATAACATGGAGGACAATGATTGGTTGATGGAGATGGTGAGATCATGGTGGACTGAACTGTTAGTGTCTTACATGGGATGCAGGCTGCTTGTTGGTACCATGTATTATTATAACTACAGCAGGAGGCAGAGTTTTTTCTTACAAAATTATGGAATAGTCTTCCAAATAGTGTTCGGGACTCAGACACAGTCTCAGTGTTTAAGTCTAGGCTAAAAACC
>JAQQZS010000001.1:1900988-1911254 GCA_030068045.1 Platyallabes tihoni
GAATCGAGCCTGGCCGGGAATCGAACCCAGACCCTGGAGGTGCAAGGCGACAGTGCTAACCACTACACCACCGCGCCACCTAGTAGGAGATATTGTTCTTTAATAAAATAATGTAAAATCATTGGTAAACTCTTGTGGTATAAGAGAACCGGCTCACTCGGGAATGGGAAGAGTAACTCGGGTTACGTGAGAATTTTTTGAAAACAGTAGCGATGTTACTGCGGCACAGAAGCTCCAAAGCTTGTATCGAGCAGAAAGGGGCGTGTCCAAACAAAGCTTCGCTGAGAGTCACATGACCAACAAGAAACGAAGCCTCACGTTTGCTGGAATCATATGACTGAATCATAATACTGGAGATTTCTGTTCTTAAATTCATTAAAAAAAAGTTTTTCCAGCATTTCACAATGAACTTTACATTGACCTCCTATATAATGTTTCATTTCAGTGAACGAAAATGCACACAATCTTTCCGTTTATATGAATGACCTCAATTTATCTCATAAACTTGTGTTATTGTATCTAGCCCCCGCTATCTCTCATTATTTTCTTTCCCTCCTCTACTCACATTCATTTTTTTATATAGGTTCTATTATTTATATAATATTTACCGTAGATATTATTTTTATAGATTTATATATTCTGATCAAACATTCCAAACAGTGGTTTGTTAGTTGTGCTCATGTTTGTGTTTATAATTAAGAAAGAAAAGGACTTCACTATTTGTTCTTCACATTTCCTTTCTGTTCTACATCTTCAGTTAATTTGTAAAGATTCAGAGATGGTGATTATGTGCATAAACATTTGGTAATGTAAAAAGAACTTTGTCCACTAGATGGCAGATCCCTTGAATGAAATGAACCTTTTTGGTGAAGCGATTGGTTGGGAAGCCTCGACACCTAAATGAGACTTTTCCTTTCCTCCCGTCACGGAAACAAAGAGCGGTTTATATACACCTGACCTCTTCATACACATTTCTAGTTGGTGAACATAACAGGGACACGGAATCATTTGACACAATTATCGAGGCAGTAACACAAATGTACTCAATCCTTTATTAGATTCAGAAACTCAACAATGAAACAAATCTCTGGTGGATTTTATACGTGAAATCAGAACGATGGGACCATGTTTTTGGGGGGTGTTTCAGTGGCACTGAGGCGTCGAGGTGATGGACACGGGATGGTGATGGTGGAGTGATGAAAACCCCACCGGGCTGCATAGATGAGAAGTTACAAACAGGAACAAAAGGAAGATGAAGGAAAAAAAATAAACCCTCAGTGCGATCCTGACTCAGGAAGCGCGTTCCCTCTGAACACACACACACAAACAAAAAATAATAATCATGGAACAGAAGTCTAGAACGAGTAAGCACTACTCCGCTCTCGCACGCAAAACTTTGTGGTCTCTCGCAATCATATTAAACGCTAACAACCTCAGATATATGTTTTGTTTTTTTTTTTTAATTCTTATTATTTTTCGAGGACCCACACAATAATTAAAAGCAAAGAAAGAAAACTTAAACACTTTTTCTTTAGCAGATTTAAAACGTGTTTCGCAGTGTAAAGCAAAGCAAATTGTGGACTGTGACGTCCGATTACTACCTGACTCGCCTCACCGACCTCGTGCATCCGTAGACCCATTACATTTCTTTTTCTTTCGACCCTCGTTTTTCTTTTTTTTTTTTGCAGATGTCAGGTGTAGTCCAGGCTGGAATAGTAGTGATAATATTTATAATAAATTAATAGTAATAATAATAATGCTTATTTAGTTGTATCTCTGTTTTTTATATTAAAAAAAAAAAAAAAAAAGTACCACCTTTGGAAGTGTATTAGAAAAATATTTATATATTCGGAATTCGATTCGATTTATTCGTTCACAAAGCGAGCGGTGTGTTAAAGATGGTTTGATTAATTAGGTTTAAAATGTACTGTACTCATTTCTTCTTTGTTTCCCGCCCTATCTCCTCCCCCAAAAAATCTTTAATAACAAATGAAATGCAGTGTGTGCTTCATACGTTGTGTGCATCACACTATTGTGGCCACCAGGAGGCGCAATCAGAAACTAAACCACCGCTAAATTCAGGACTGTTACAGGATGTTCCAGAAGTCAGAGCAGCCAAGGGTTTCACATTTAATGCTCAAACCAACAATAATTAATAAAATTATTTTTAATACAAAAAACTGAAAGAGCGGCTCAATTACACGGAGCGTTACTTGATACATTACTTGCTGAACATACCAAGAAAATAAAGATTAAACAAACCCAATCTAATTAGGCATCAGGATGCCGGTGAATATTTTTTAACTGGACTATAAAATGAATAATAATAACAATAATAATAATTAAACAAGAATTCAGTTTTCTACAAGATAAGTGTTGTGATAAACACAATACAATATCAGACATAAATACATATCTAAACCACAACTGGTCTGCATTTTATTTAAAAGTCCAAAAAAAATAAATAAATAAATAAAATAAAAACACCATAAGCTTGACATTTTTATTTTTAATTTTTTTTACTCCCATAAACACTAATAGTGCTGCACTTTTTTTTTTAGCTATTATTTCATGCTAGGTTTCTTAAAAAAATTAAAGTAATGCAATACAAAGACCCATGACAAAACAAAACAAAAAAAAAAAACCGCGCCCACGAAACACAGGACAGAACCTGTCTTTCAAGAGCAACCTTAAGGTTTGGTTGCCGTGAGAATATTAACACGCGCGAGTATCGGGATCATGCCGAGATCCCTCACATCCCTAAATGTGAAACCCCTGACGCCACTACGGTCACCTGGAACAACCTTTAAAAAGAAAAACAAAAATAAATAAATATAAATATATATATACATATATATATATATATATATAATTTTTTTTTTAAACAACAAATTACCATAAAAATTATATAATAATAATAATAATAACAATAATAATAAGTAGTTGAGCTGGCTCAGAGGGCAGATATGAGAGATCGACGATGTGATGGCCAAAGTTGTCCGAGTATGTGTGTCTTTTCATGTAGTGTTGTTTGTGTTCATGAATCTTCGTGCTGGTCTTCACTCGGTACGCGTTAACGTCCATCGCTTTCTCTTATTTGCTAGAACGTTCTAGGACAGGTGGTGAGGAAGGTAAAGAAAACCAACGAGGAAGCAAAATAAAAAAAAAGAAAAAAGTAAAATTTCTCAATCCTGGACCTTCCTAATACAAGGAAGATTTAAAGCACAAAGTGTGCGAGTTTGAGAAATTCCACCGAGCAAACGTAGCCGAACAGCACAGGCATGTCCGTTATCTGCTTTTAACTCGTGCGCTTTCAGTTACGGGGCTAACAGGACAAAGTTACTTTTTATATACATTTTATTAATAAATGATTTAAATGTAGGTCAAATTTTGTTTAATTAAACAAAAGATGAAATTTATTTTTTTTTGCTTGTTTATTTATTTATTTTGTGAAATGCAGCCTCGTAACTTTCGCACAAATCACTAAAGAAGAATAAAGTCACACTCCGAGCTGGCTATTTTTGCTTCAACAGCAACGCTTAAATTATTAATATTTTATTAGATTTTTTGTTTATATATATATATATATATATATATATATATATATATTTCCACACTGCACCATGGCCATCATGCTACCGGCTTCCTTTAAAATAAAATAAATAAAAAAAAAAAATCCACCAACCCACACAAAAAAAAAAAAAAAAAAAAAAAAGTGAGAAAAGAAGAATCTCATACATCTCTAAGCAATTAAAACCGTTACATTCTGCAAATAAACTTAGAAAAGGACGCGAGCGAGGATCAAGAGCACCTCTGCGTCAAGTAGCATGTTGGCCTTTGTATTTGTTTTAGGTGGGGGAGTCGCATATTTGCAACGTGCGACAATGCGAGTGTTTCTAAAGCATCAAACGATTGCACTTTTTTTGTGCTACAGATCATCTCCCGTCAAAAAAATAATTAAATGAGGTTGCACCTATAGCTTATATCTGCGTTTATATTTACGTTTATTCAATAACTATTTTTAATGCATACGCTGTAAACTGTAAAAAGGAAATACAACTCAAACCTTTTTCTTTTTCCACGCTTTCTTAGTTCCCCTCCCACTGATTTGATACGCTACATAGAGAGGATATTTATTATGCTCATGTGGTTGAAGTTTCAACAGCACAAATCTGACCTATTCAAGAATCAGAAAACCAAAAAGAAAAAAAAGAAAAAGAAAAAAAAAAAGGTTGCTTTCTCACACTTTTTCCTAAATTGTGACTAATAAAGATCACTCCTTTGAACTGGCAGAGAAAAAAATAATAATAATAATAAATCAAAGGATAAAACATCTGGCTTAAGAAAGCGACTACGGGGCTTTCGGATGTTTTGTGTCATTACTCTTAGGGTTCAGTTAACTGTTAAGGAGTGACACTAGTGTGAGAAAAACAGACACGCATACACACTCACCCCTCTCAGAATGGAACACTACAACGCTACTCTAGAGATGAGGTTCAAGTAAAGATCACCCGACTCAACTATGAAGCATTAGAACCCACACACACACACGCACACAGAGCTCCCCTTCGATTAATTTTCTAATAGATGGTACTGACTACAGAGCATAGGATGAGAGGAGGGGGGTAAGGGTGGGGGTTGGGTCAAAACTTAAAGACTAATAGGAGGTTTAAGATGATGTTCTGTGCTGATGAAGCCGCTCCTTGTCCGCATCCTCTGCTGGGATTTAAGCGTTGAAGGAGGAAAAGACCCGAAGTGGTTCCGGCTCGGGTTCAGCTTTAACATGCCTCTGCGCTCGGCGGCAAACTCATATGTTACTGCTTTCTGCTAAAACAAGAGAGATTGATTCAAGTTCGCACTCATCTGCACATTTCTCCCCCACACAATGAGGAAACCCTGAGCAGTCCATACCTGTGCATCGAGTTCCTGAAAACATGGAGGAACAAAGCGTGTTCTGCCACCAGCAGTCCTCACGCTGGCTGCTCAACAGGGGAAACTGACAAGAAGAGAAGCAGATAAACGATTAGAGAGAACCTGAACACACACGACTACATGGACCGTGTTCATGACGCGGCTCGGCGGCGCTCTTACCTCATGCACATCTTCAACCACGTCGTAAGATTTCTCAAACTTCAGAGGACTTGCTCCGACACACCTACAGGACTCTTCCTTCCGAGGTGTGTCCGCAGGTGCCTTGACGAGAGAGCTCACGGCCATGGCCGCCGGTGCGGATTTCTCCACCATTTCGCAGTCTAAACAAATCTCCGGCTCGACGGCCACCAGAGTCGTTCCCCCGCCTTCCTGGGAATCGAGCGACGTCTGGGCGCTCTTCTCCATGCCCGACTTCTTTAACCTGGGTAAAAATTTACCAGATTCCAGTTCGGACTTTCCGTAGTAAGGGCCTTCGCACTCCGCATCTTCCTCCAGGGGTTTGAGGTCCGCCTGCGGGTCGTGACCAGTAACGGGAAGACTCACCTCCTCTTTTTCAGACTCGCCATCCGATACGCTGCACCAACCTGGAGAAAGTTCCGAGGCGGAGATCGGCCGGAAGTGAGTCCTCGGGGATATGCGGATGGCCCGGTACTGAGTGCGGTTGATGCCGTACAGCCTCGGACTGAACGGCTCGTTGTCGGAGTTCGAGCACAATATGGACTTTGGCTTGAATCCTGGGCTGAACGAGGCCATGTCTTCCGGTTCAAAGGAGCATTCGACGTGCAGGACCTGGGAGAAAGGGTTATCGAGGTCAAACGGGTAATCGAGTCCTTGCTGCTCTCCACAATAGCCTCCACAGGATCCGAGTAAATCTTCATGGAAGATAACAGAAAATCCCTTATTCAGTCCGTCCCCCGACCCTTTTGTGGCCTGACCGTTTTGTCCGAAAGACACCAAAGGTCGCCACAGGGGCTTATGGCCTGGAGCAAAGCAACCGCCCGTGTTCATGAACACATCCGTCCCGGCAATGGTCACCACATCAGACGAGGAAGCCGACGTGCACTGCAACAGGCTCCCGCAAGTGTTGATGGGTGGAACCATGGTCCACTCTTTGTCACCGCTTAAAGTCTTTAGTTCTCCGTACACTCCCCCAAGAATAAACGATGTATTGTCCTTCTCTGAACGAACATCCCACGGCCTGGCAGGCGTTGCATAGTCCCCTCCATCCACTTTGGAAACTTTATTTTTGGCCAGGCCTTGGTCCTCCTTCTGACTCTCCCACAGGTGGTACTCTGAACGCTGTACAGCCTTCTTTTCTATGGGCTCCTCGTTCTCGAGACAGCCACACTGATAGCTAGGCGTCTCCTCGGAAAACACGTCGTCGTCTTCTTGCTCCACTTCAAGAGCCAAGACGCAATCCCGGTCTCCGATGGCCATCCAGATATCCTTTATTATTCCTGAGCTGTAATCATCATTTTGTTGATTGGCATCTTCTGGAAACAAAGCCGTGCTATACTGTTTGCTCTCGTCCTGCTCCAACGCTATTCCGCAAACGGACTCCAGTTTAGAGACCTTGCCGAAGCTCTGATTGGACACCCTGCCTGCACTCATTTCATCTTGCTGGTGAGTTGGGCTCTCCTGCAAGAAATCCAAAAACTCGTCCTCCAGGTACGAAGTCGAAACGGGAGGGATCAGGCAGCCGACGTCGTCGCAGCCGAACGGCGAGGACTCGTCCGCTTGGCCGGCGACTGGCTCAATGTCCGAGCGCGTCTCCTCCGAGTGGGACCAGGGACTGCACGTTCTCGTCGACAGGTTCGAGCAGTGTTCGTTCTCGTCGAAGGCACAGTTTTTGGTCCAGATTAGCAAGCGGGACTGTTTGTTTGCGTGGGGATCTAAACAGCTACTCGAATCTACGTTTTCGCGACTGGATGTGAGCGAGTCGCAGGAAAAGGGGAAAGCGGAGCCATCGCGATGCACTTCAAAGAGTGAGAAACAGGAGTTCCGGGCTGATGTGCTCCCGCTCAGATCCTGGAAAGCGCCCGACAGCCCGCCCACGTTGAACGGCACGCTGCCGAACAGCGGGGATAGCCTGACCGGAGAGTCCCCCGTGCAGCTCTCGCCTTCCAACTCCTCAGAACTAGATGATGAGCAGCACTCCCACATGTGAGCGATGTTTTCCATGTCCTGCGTGAGAATCACGTCGTCTCCCGAAGCTCCCAAAGAATCCGCCTTTATTGCACTTTCTGCCTGCAGTTCAAAGCCGTCTAAAACTACACAACGCCCTGCTGCCTCAATGTCTCTCGGCTCGTTGCTCTTCTGCCGGATCATGTTCAAGATCCGGCTTTCTTGTACTGCATCTGAGGCACTGGGATCCAATATGGATTGATATATATCGACTTCATAGAAGTGAGTGAATTCAGACAGATGCTCATCATCTAAATCTTTACCATCCTCGGGAAGAGGGCAGCTTGAGGTCCCGTTCAGTTCGACGGCCTCCTCGTTTCCCTCGCTCGACACCTCGATGAAGTGCCCGTCCACGAAAGTGCCTGCAGCGAGGTACGCCCTTTGAAAGGAAGCGTTCGCGATGCAGATCCCTTGAACCTGTTCGGACAGACCGTCCACACTAGCCAGATCGCTAGGGGAATCCGGTTTGCTCCGATACTTTGTCTCTAGTTTGCTCCAGCCGAAAGGGACGAAATATTCCGATATGGGCTCGGTGTACCATAGGGGTTCTTCCATATATTCCCTGTTATTATTGGCTTCACCTCCAGACTCTTTCAAATCGACCCAGCTGGGGTCTTTCCGAAGCTCCCTTAATGGCTTTTTGCCCTTCTTCATGTAGTGATGTTGGTGCTTCAATGGGCCTTCGGAGGCACTGCAACTGCCACCTGTGTTTCTGCGCTCTTCTTTATCGATAGCCTTCAGGGCCAGTTTGACCTGCCCGCTGCTCCGCCCTTTCTTGTTTCTGCAGCCAACCTCGCGAGACTTGTGTCTGACCCGTGCTCCTTTGCAGGTCTTCGCCTCGCCCTGGTTGCCGCTGGAGCTGGAGCCACCCTCGCTGGAGCCGGACGACCATGACCGGGGACGGTGACCCAGGTCAGATCGGTGCCTGGCGTGCCTCCTGTTCTGAGAAACGACCTGGTCACCGCAAGCCCCAGACACACCCCCGTGGTATCGGTTCTCTTTTTCTTTCTTGTTGCGTCGCTGCTGAGCCTTCTCGTTGGTGGTGGTAGTGGTGACGACTGGCGCGTCGGGGGTTTTGTCCTTAAAGACTTCGCCCTCACTGGTGCAGTCTTTCGGGGAGGAAGTGTCGGTGCTTGTCTGGGGGGCGGCAGATGAGGAGCTGGAATTTGCGCTTGCTTTAGCCTTGTTCCACACGGTCATGATCTCTTGGAGACAAACAGGTTTCTCGGACAGAGGAGGAAAGGCTTCGTAGTACCTTCAAATAAACAGAAAAAAAATTATCTTAGTACAAGTGTAATAAAAGTATATAAACATATTTAGAGTGGAGTTAAAAGCGCCTTACATTTCCACCTGGTCTTTAGAAGAAGGCGATTCGGCCAATTCGGGAGATCGGGATTCATCAGACTTCTTGATAGTTTGATTTTCTTTTTCTGCAACACGACCAACCAAGACAGCCTTTTATTAACACATGCATTATAAATATATAAAATGTTATATTGTAATTCACTGTTGAGCTGCTCTGAAGTAATGTAGAGGGGGAAATAAAAAGACGACAGATTAACAGATAAAAAAAAAAATGACCACTAAAATATTAAGGGAATGAAAATCCTAGACTGAGAAAATATACAGTCAACAAAAAAATTAAATGAAAACTTATATAAATATTTTAATACTAAATTTTAGTGTTGTATGTTATATATTTGATATTTATGGAAATATTATTAATAATTTATTATTATAACATTTTCTTTTTCTGAAGTGTGTATAATTTTTTTTTTTTTGGCTGACTGTATATAAAATGACATCTTAACGCATCATTAACACTGAATGAAACAGTGAACAAATGAAAATTGGAAAAAGAAGAAGGAGAGGGAAAAAAAAATCTACAGAGTCAAAGATCATGCTGAAAACTGAAGCACTAAAACCTGTTTTAAACAAACCTTTTTGTTTGTTCTGAATGTCCTTGAGCTTGGAGCAAAGCTCCTCGACCAAACTTTCAACTCCAGAGTTCTGACATGGGGAGAGAAAAAAAATATCAATAAATCAAGCCAAAAAATATACAAAGTTATGCAATTGCTTGGCTACTATTCATTAACATTTTAAAAACAGGAACACTTCAGGTTTTTGCTTTTATACGAAAATACTGAACTTGAGCGACTCCGCTTTAGCTGTATTTGCATAAAGCTCTAAAAAGTGTCTCTTACGCTTTCTCTACACTGAAAGCTGGATTTCTTCACACAAGCTCATATGAACCAAAAACACAGTGAATATTTCTTTAAAAAAAAAAAAAAATCAGAAGATCTTACTTCATCTGAAGCAGAACGGAGACACTGCACCGCGGCCTGCTTCTTCATCTCTTCCAGACTCAGGTCCGTCCCTCCCTTCCTGCGGCTCTTCCCCCATTTCTTGCCGGCGCCCTTCTCCCATCCCAGGAAGATGTCGTTCTCCTGTGGCATGGGTGTGACCAGACAACATGTGACCTCTCTCTCTCTCTCTCTCTCTATTAAAAACCCTGATTTCCTGATCAGCTGAAGAAAAACGTTAAAGCGCCTCACAGTTCCTCAAAATCAAGCAAGCTCACAACACGATTTTATCTAAATCTATTCTGAGTCACCAAAAATGGTTTGACTGAGCGACGGGTTAGTTAGTGACTCAGCGTGGGGGCCCTCGATGACCAGATAGATACGCCATCGCTAAACCAGGAAGTAAAACTGAAGAGCTGGCAGTTGTTGACATTGTAACTTTGGCAGGAAGCGAGTCGGGGCGACAGATCGACCCGAGAAGAACTTTCATTTCCTTTCTGGAAACGACGGTGATAATTCTTGACGTCTATCAAGACGAGGGACGTGCCTTGCTGGCTTAGATAATCATTGACATTAAAAACATCCTGATAAAAACAAACAGAAACAGCCATACCTGGTCCTGCAGATCGTAGTCGTAGCTGTCGTGCAGCAGGAGGCTGAGGACGTATCGGGTGTAGATCATGGCGTCTATGCCGCATTTCTCCAGCTCCTGGCCCAGCCAGCTCTGCACCGGGCCCAGGGACTGCAGCAGCGACATATCGGACGGGGACAGAGAGCCCAGCAACGACACACTCTCGGGAGGGGTAGCACCGGACGACGAGTCTCCGCTTACGGGACGCATGGGACT
>JAQQZS010000001.1:1943113-1953804 GCA_030068045.1 Platyallabes tihoni
TTGGGTCCCACCCCATTTTTTTTTTTTTTCTTTTTTTTTTTTTTCTTTTTTTCACCCCTGTTACGGCCCGACCTAGACCGGGGCGTAACAATTACTCATAAATTTCCCTTCAACTGATGGCAGCTGTGCATCCTAAAACATCGTAGACACCACTATCCAGAATGCAATGCACCATGAATGCCCATTCTCAGTTCCTCAGATCTGCAGTATTCCAGATCATTATTAAGGCTGTACAGGACAGTGTTCTCATTACAGAAATGCTCAGGCCACTTGTTATCATTCATGAATCAGTCAGGTGACGTGTGTATGCTTGGGTGATTTGTCATACCCTTATCTATCTAACTCCAAGCCCTCTGTCTTCCTCCCCTCAACAATGATGGTGACTCAGAGATGATTTGTCTGATTCAGCATTTTTTTTTTTAACTATTTTTGGTGTCGTAAATTACAACATGGAAATCTTTAACATTGAAATCTTTAATTTCTCAGGTTAATTACATAAACCTTAGGAGGAAAAAAATATTCAAAGTGTGAAGTCATTGTTCAAAAATTAAGTATTTCTGATGTCTTTTTGTCATATTGTAAAAATGTACACAAATAAAGGCTGAGTCTTAAAGATTGCATATATTTAAGAATAAATTAGGAATAAACTTACTTATTAATTCAGGAATGTCTGATTAAAGGATCAATATCTAGAAAACTTTGAGCTGCTAAATCTGATGTTATTTAATACACTTTTTTGTATCCTTGTCCAAGTCTCTTTCTTGACTTTTATTCACTGTTTTCTATTTCTCATTCATGGCTTGTATGTTCATCCACTCCTCTGTCTTTTTCCATTAATTCATTCACTGTCTCTGTCTCTTCTTCTCTTTCTTTTCCTGTTGGGTTATTCCCCTTTTCCACTTCTCTTTCTGGCTTTGGTTGTTCATCCCTCTCTTCCACTCCTCTTTCTATTTCTGTTAATGCATTCACTGCGTCCAATTTTACATCTTGTATTTTTTGTTCATCCCTCTCTTCCACTTCTGTCTCTTGCCCCATTTGTTCATCATTCTTTTCCACTTCCCTTTCTTGTTCTGTTTTTTTTATCGATCTTTTCCACCTCTTTTTTTTGTGCAGTTTGTTCATCTCTCTCTTCCACTTTTCTTTCATTTTTTGTTAATACATTCACCACATCCAACTTTCCTTCTTGTCCTGTTTGTTCATCCCTCTTTTCCACTTCTGTTTCTTGCTTTGTTGGTTCATCCCTCTCTTTTATTTCCATTTCTTGCCCCATTTGTTCATCATTTTCCCCCACTTCCCTTTCTTGTTCTGTTTGTTTATTTTGCTTTTCCACCTTTCCTTTTTGTCCCATTTGTTTGTCCACTCCTCTTTCTTGTCCCATTTGTTCTTCCTTCTTTTCCACTTCCTTTCTTTGTCCCATCTGTTCATTCCTCATTTTAACTTGTTTTTCTTCCTCAGTTTGCTCATTCATCTCTTTCACTTCTCTTTCTGTTTCCTTTAATTCATTCACCATCTCCACTTTTCCTTCTTGTTTCAAATCTTTATCCCTTTTTCTCACTTTTCTCCTTTGTCCTGATTTTTCTTCTCCCTCTTCTTGTCCTTTTTCGTCATTTTCCTCATTTTCCTCCTCTTTGACTAAAGCTTGCTCTTCTTCTTTGGAAATTCCTTACAAATACAAAATACACAGCAGTTTATCAGATAGATTATCTCATGAACTGTCACATCTTTGGCATTTACAGTTACAATATTATTTTCCCTCTTTAACACTAGTGCCATAGGCTATGTCAGAACATTACCAGGATCTTGGAAAATGGAAATAGGCCATATTACCACTAGGAAACAATTGAAGAGAGGTTGAAACAACTACTTCAGTTAGTTTATTATTTTTTTTCTATATAATGTTGCCAGTCTGAAATCTTGATGCGATACTTAACCAGGGCCCGGTTCCCGATAACGCACACTCTTAGCACGCTAAGAAGACTCTTAAGATATATCTTACGTACTGTAAGTTGATTACTTTTCTAAGTGTGTTTCCCGAACTGTCCCTTAGACGTCCGACGTTACAAGGTGACATTGGTTGCTCAGGAATCGATTTTTCACTCCTTTTGCATGACAGCGTTAAGAAAGACAGCACTTTAATAATTAAACATTGCACAAAATTCTTTCAATATCGTTTATTTCGACATGGGTTAACTTATCAATAGCATGCCAAAATAGACAAATATATAAATTAAATCATCAAACTGTCGCTGATATTTTCATGTAACCTGTAGTGGCGGTGAAATTAACCGGGTATACAATCATAGTTGATTGACAAACAGTCACACTTCGTCACACTTTGACAAACACTTCGCCAGCTTCAGAAACAATGTGAAGCATGCAGAAGCAGGTGCAGAAGCAGGGCGTCAGTGACTTTGGTCGAGCTCCGTAGAAGCGTGACTGTGTCAACAGGTGCGCGAGCTTGGAGCCGTGAAATCCGTATGCGTGGAGTCAATGCTGAGACGTGAAGATGAGCCGTAGTCAAGAGAGCGCGAGCGTGGGTCTGAGCCGTAAAATCCGTATACTTAGAGGACACTTTATGATGCGTTGTAGCTGGGACACATGGAAGGTTGGGTGAATACGTCGCATGGACGAGGGAAGTAAAAGTCAGATGGCGCAGGGTTGATTATCTTGGTTACCGTAAATGGGCCGATGAAACGTGGAGAGAGTTTGCGTGAGAGTGTCTTTAGGTGGATGTCCCTGGTGGCGAGCATGACTCTGTCTCCTATGTGATACCTGGTGGTCTTGGAGCGATGGCAGTTCACCTGTTTCTTGTATGAGGTAACAGCTCATAACAGGGCTCGCCTTGCTTGTAGCCATGTTTGTTTACAGCAGCGGATGAATAGTTGGGCTGAAGGAACCTCCGGTCCAATGGTCGGTTGTCAACTTTAGCTCGGGCGCAGATGTCGCAGGCTGCTACGAACTTGGAGATGTCCCTTCCTAGCATGGGCCACCAGAATCGCTGTTGTGTAACGAAGCGGGTCCGGGCAGCTACTAGGTTTCAAGACAATCGGGAACCGTGGGCCCATTCCAAGACCTGAGAACGTAGATGAGCGGGGACGAAGAGGCGATTTGGGGGGACATTACTTGGGCCGGGCTCTTGGGTCAGGGCCTGTTGCACCTTGGTCTCATTGTCTAACCTCAAGGCTGCGACGAGACAGGGGGAAGGCAAAATAATGTCGCATGGTGTGGGATCTTTAGAATAGGGGAACTGGTGTGACAGGGCATCTGGCTTAGCTTTTTTTGAGCCTGGCCGATAGGACAGAACAAAGTTAAACCATGAAAAAAACAATGACCATCGAGCTTGATGTGTGTTGAGTCTCTTGGCGGTGCGTAGGTACTCGAGATTTCTATGGTCTATCCAAACCAAAAATGAAAGCTCAGTTCCCTCTAGCCAATGTCTCCATTCTTCCAGAGCCAGCTTGATGGCCAAGAGCTCTCCGTCTCCTACGTCGTAGTTCCTCTCGGCTGGTGATAGGCGACGGGAGTAGAATGCGTAAGGGTGCATCTTATTATCCTGGGCGGACCTCTGGGAAAGAATGCCCCCGACACCGGTGTTGGAGGCGTCGACTTCAACCACGAACTGGCGAGAAGGATCTGGAATAATGAGGATGGGAGCGGAGGTAAACCTCTTCTTAAGATCAGCAAATAGCTTCTCCGCCCCCGGGTTCCAGCAGAATTGGGTTTTCATGGAGGTCAGGGAGGTGAGTGGGGCAGCGACAGAGCTGTACCCCTGGATGAAGCGGTGGTAAAAATTGGAACCGCTGTAGGTCTCGTCGTGAGGTCGGAGTGGGCCACTCGGAGACTGCCTGGACCTTGGCTGGCTCCATCTCGATCCTGGAAGGGGAAATAACAAGGCCGAAGAACGCGGTGGAGGAGGTGTGGAACTCGCACTTCTGTGCCTTGATGTAGAGGTTGTTTTCTAAGTGCCTCTGTAGAACCTGGTGAACATGATGCCGGTGTTCCTCCAGGCCTCAGGAGAAAATTAAAATGTCATCCAAGTAGACGAATACAAAATAATTAAGAAAATCGCGCAGGATATCGTTAACGAGGGATTGGAAGATGGCGGGGGCGTTTGTCAGACCAAAGGGGACGACCAAATACTCATAATGCCCCGTAGGGGTGTTGAAGGCTGTCTTCCATTCGTCACCTTCCCTGATACGGACCAGGTGATAAGCGTTTCGTAGATCTAGCTTCGTAAATACGTCAGCCCCCTGGAGAAGTTCAATGGTGGTGGTCAAGAGTGGAAGTGGGTATCGGTTCTTTACAGTGATCTCATTAAGCCCCCTATAATCAATACAGGGGCGTAGGGACCCGTCTTTTTTCTTCACAAAGATGAATCCTGCCCCCGCAGGGGAGGAGGATGGGTGGATGATTCCTGCGGCGAGGGCTTCTGTGATGCATGTGTTCATAACAAAGAGGCAGATCTCGTCAGAATGATTGCCTGACGACCTTAGAAGCGTTCTGTGTGTGATGAACGGGAGGGGACTCCCCTCTATGGCCTGAACTGCCAGCGGAGTGCCCAGAGATGTGCAAGGAACCCTGAGAGCCCTAATAATTAGCATTACGGACAGCAGGGGGCAATGTTCTGGGAGTCTGTCGGAAGGAGCGCCCTCTAGGGCTCCCAGTCTGACTAGAGGGCACCTTCTTTTACCGGGCAGTCCTTGAGTATGTGACCTGAACCCCCGCAGTAGAAGCAGGCTCTCTCCAGGCGGCGGCGTCTCTCCTGCTCGGAGGTGCAGGTTCTGCCCAGCTGCATGGGCTCATCCTGATTGCTCTGAGATGGAGGAGAGGGCGGGCGGGGTGTCCTGGGAGAAGGTGATCTCCTGGCGGTGGGTGACCTCCGGGTCAGTCGTCTAGAACAAAGACGTGAGTCAATCCTCCCCGCGAGATCCATAAGTTCGTGGAGGTCAGAGGGAAGTTCTCGGGCGACTAGCTCATCCTTGAGTGCCTCCGACAACCCTTCCAGGAAAACACCCGCTAGGGCTCTGTCATTCCACCTACTCGAGACGGCTAGGGTTCGAAACTAGGGTTCGCGTAGTCATACGCGGGGCGTGACCTTTGGCAAAGGCACAGTAGTCTGGTCCCGGCCTCCCTGCCGACGTGAGAACGATCAAAGACCTTCCTCATCGCTCCTGAAAAGTCTTCAAAGCTTTCGCAACATGGGTCATCAGCGTCCCAGCGCGCCGTACTCCACTCCCGGGCCCTTCCGGTGAGGAGCGTGATCACATAGGCCACCCGGGATCTTTGTGGTGAGAAGGTGGAGGCTTGAAGCTCAAAAATCAGCGAACATTGGGATAAGAAAGATCTAGAGGTTCCCGGTTCTCCTTCGTGGTGAGATGCTGCACCCGGGCTGTGACATCAGCAAGTGTCTGCCTGGTGGTGGTGAGTTCCTCCTGGTGTTTTCCAAGGAGCGCACCATGATTTTCCAGTGCTTGTCTCATTCTGTCCAATCCTGCTGGATCCATGATGTGGCTGGATTATTCTGTCAGGGGCATGGCTCTTGGGCTTGGTGGATGGATCCAGAAGCAGGTGCAGAAGCAGGGCATGAGTGACTTTGGTCGAGCTCCGTAGAAGCGTGACTGTGTCAACAGGTGCGCGAGCTTGGAGCCGTGAAATCCAAATGCGTGGAGTCAATGCCGAGATGAGAAGATGAGCCGTAGTCGAGAGGGCGCGAGTGTGGGTCTGAGCCGTAAAATCTGTATACTTAGAGGACACGTTACGATGCATTGTAGCTGGAACACGTGGAAGGTGGGGTGAATACGTCACATGGACGAGGGCAGTAAAAGTCGGATGGCGCACGGGTTGATTATCTTGGTTACCGTAAATGGGCAGATGAAACATGGAGAGAGCTTGCGTGAGAGTGTCTTTAGGTGCATGTCCCTGGTGGCGAGCATGACTCTGACGAGAGGCAAAAACAAGAAAACAAGCGATGTTGACAAAGTGAAACTAACATGAACAAAAGCGCAAGAAATCTCCGACGATACAACACAGAATAATCCAGCGGCGAGACAGCGTGCTGCGATTCCTTATAAGCTGGAATAAATCAGCTCCAGATGAGAAACCGGTGTGCCAGTGGGTTGGTCCGGGAGGAGCGATGACACCGTGGGAAAGGAAATGTCAAATGACAGACGAGGTCTTTGATCAGCGAGAAGAGCTGAGAGCGTGACAGTAAGTGTGGTTCATCATGATACAGCGGGAGTTTTGGTGCCGTGATTACGGTTCCATCTTTCCACGTGAAAAATTAAACATGGTTAACATGCGAAAGCTGGCAGACCTTGAAAATCTTCGCGGAACGTCGGGCGTTCACTCGAGGCGGCTCATGGTGCCTAATACCCCTATCTCACCTGTGCAGTTTGACTCACGGTGAGATGCAGAGATGCGAGGTTAGTCACCGTGAACTGCCACGATTGCCCCCCGACGTTTCGTGAAGTTCTGCAAGGTCCGCAAGCTTCCGCGAGGAGCGTCAAAAAAATTAAACATGTTTAAACATTTTAAATTGTTCACGCGGAAAGATGGAAACTTACTCACAGCGCCAAAATTCGCGATGAATCATGATGAACCCTACTTACGGTCAAAGCGCGAAACTGTATAGGTGAGATAGGGGTATAACACCGCATCCCACAGCGAGTCAAACCGCATATTTAAGATAGGTGTATTAAGCATTACAATCACTCAGAAAAATGAATGGATGTGGGGTTTGAAACTCCCAAGTTTATTTTTTCATTTAACTAAATCAAATTTCATCATAAAATAAAACGTGTCAAAAGAAAAGTCCATCCAGTCATGGATGATGACTAATCATCAATGAAACATATTTGAAACATATTTTAAACAAGCAGCTGGACATGGAGCGTTAGTGCGACACGTTGGTCTGGCAAGTGCAGGTCTGAGCAGGTCAAGAAGCTCCAAAATCTGTTGCCTTGGAAGGCGAAACTTTTTTTTTAAATAGCCACCTCAGGCAAAATATGAAAAGGGTTGAAGTTTTGCCTAAAGGAAAAATGCACATGACCCACACGGCTCGGCGGATGGCGCCGCCTTCAGTTTAGCACAACAACACGCTGTATCGCTGCCAAATTGTTTGCCACCTGTTTAATATTAAAAGTGATTGCCAATTTTAATGCATTAGTCACAGTATGAAATAGGCTAATTGAAAGTCACTCAATTAGTTCTGATATCAAATAAAATAAAATTCTTAAACAAGCCTACAGTATATTCCATAATTAATACGACTTTGATAACGTGCCATAGTGTGCTTCCATACACCGCTGATTTATAAAGACTGCTGCTCAGTGGCGGCCACTAGCGTCTTGAGCTTAATCTACGCTAAGAGTGAGTTAAGGTTGGTCCAGACCAACATCACGAACGTGTGACTTACCTAAGAGATACGCAGAGCCATAACGTTAAGAGAGAGGTTAAAGTGCAACTTAAGAACTACGTAGCGATAAGAGGCTTTCGGGAAACCGGGCCCAGCTCTTCCATGAAGCGATTGGTGTAGCTAGCTATATTTTTCTGAAAGAAAGCTTTAATGTAGCTAAAGCAACACTAACTAACTCTTAAAGTAATACTAAAGTAATACTGATTAAAGTAATACTAATTAGTAAAGACTAATACCTTGGAAATTGATGGGCTTTTGTTCGCTATACCTAACTTTTATATTAAAATGTTTATGTTTTAGACAAAAAACTTCCTGCTTTTGTCAGGAATTTTAAACGCTTTTCAAGTTAATCACCTGCTTTTGGCCGGTTGTTCTTTGTTTTTGGTCCACCTTTGCTAAGAAAGCACACGGCCAGAAGTAACGTGATGAAGGGCACACAGCGGATTGCAAAAATGATGGGTCCATCCTCATAAACCTTTTCAGCAGCTCCTAAAATAAAAGAAATCTGAGATTTACTGTTTACATGTACAAAATACATAATCCAACAACGATTTAATTTAATCAGTTAATCCATTTCAATACAGTTGTCATATTGCATTGAATATTGAATAGTGAATATATTCAGGAGAATTAGGATTCCAAATGTAGATGACAGCTTGCACAAATAAAGATTTAAAGTCTTGATTCAGATTTTAAAAAATAGATTGTTAAATAATTTGCATAATCCATTAACTTACGTTCTGTACTGGGGATTGAGTAAGAGTCTGGTCTGTCATGATCTGCTTAAAACAATAAAATATCATATTAATTAAAAATATTTGCTTTTGCAGCTTTGTAAGCACATAATGATCCCGAGCCTGAGAGACAGAAAGTTCTGGTCACAGAATGTGGAGGCCAATGTTGGCCATTGTATTTTTACGACCATGGTAGGACTTCTATTCAAAATACATACGAATGAACAATATTAATACTATTACTACTAAAATACTACACAACATTATTATATGATGGATCATAAAATATAATACATTCATATATGATCCATTACCTTGTTTCATGTCACTAAAGATTCTACATGAGTTCTTATACACCTTGGGTTGCTATTGCAGTATTTTTTTTAGACCATCATGTACCTGTACTCCATATCACTAAATATACTTATACACTAACATCATATCACTATAACATATAACAACTCTGCACTATTAGCACTAGCCTACTACAGAGACCTCTGCAGATATTACTCTATTCATGTTGTACAGTGCCACATAAAAAGTATTTGACCCGTCTGGATTTCCTCTATTTTTGCACATTTATCATATCAAATGTTTCAGGTCATTTTTGATCCCAGCTTTTTGCAAGATGTTATATTGTTGGAAAAGGACTGTGATGTCATGTACAAGACTTTTTCTTCTTCTTCCTATGGTTCTGCCTGTATTACACATCTGAAAACATAGTCACCGCTGTATCATATGTAGTTACTGCTTGTGCCATCTCCATCAGCAACAGCTGCAGCCAAATGCCTACAGTAACTGGACATGATACTCCATCAGTCCATAGAAAATTATAAGAAATTATAAAGAACATAACCATAGTTTTTGGTAAATAAGTGACGAGTGTTTATGTATGTTATGTATGTTATTCGGAGTCAGCTGTTATTTTCAGCATGCCAGTGGATATGATTCTGTCACCTGAAAACACTCTAATGATGGAGTCACAAATATTAACCTCATATTAGGCAGACAAGGAATGCAGTTAATAATTGTAGGTTTTTGTCAGTGAACAAACACTTAGATAAAATCATAAACTTACGTTCTTTACTGGGTATCAAGTGAGAGTCTTGTCCATCACCATCTGGTTACAACAATAAAAATATCAGATTATCACTAATATCTGTCATTGCCGCTTAATAAGTACATATCAGCTCAGAGGCTGAGGAGTGAAAGGTGCTGGTCACAGAAACTCAGTTGCAAATTTATTACAACACTATATACTTCTATACCCACAAACGTACAATATTAAGACAAACATTATTTGCAGAAGTATATAATCAGCTGTTGTACTTTAATGTTATACTGTTACGTGCAGAGGTGTAGTGCACGTATGTGCGCGCACTTCTCTCTCTCCCTCTCTATTGCTTGCAAGTGTGTGTGTGTAGTGCACGTATGTGCGCATGCGTGGCTGCTTGTTGATATGATAGTGCTATTACCTAATTTAGGTAACAACCAAATACTTTGGGTCATATCATTATAGGTACTGCATGTTTGTCTGAGTACTTCTATGCCTTGGGTTTCTTTTGTTGTACTGGGGCAGTGGAGGCTCAACCAGTTAAGGCTCTGGATTGTTGATCAGAAGGTTGGAGGTTCAAGCTGCCACTGTGATGACCTTGAGCAAGGCCCTTAGCACTATCTACTCCAGGCACACTATATCCTGGCTCTGACCCTGCACTCTGACCCCACAATAGTAACTCTAGTTCAATTACAGCAAGGTGCCAAGGCCAGGTAGCAGCATAGCATCCCCACATCATTACAGAATCACCATCATGTTCAACTGTTAGTGAGATGGTCTGACTGGGTAATGCTGTGCTAGATTTATTGGGACCCTTGTCCTCTGAGACGTTATGACTTATCATTCCAAAAAAAAAAAAAAATGAACACAGAGGGCTTGGAGACATACAGGAGATGAGTGTTTATGGATTTCATCTTCCTCAGAGTTAGCTGTCAATGAAGACGATTCTATCACTCAATCACATTCTAATGGTGGACTTATGAATTCTAACCTTATAGGAGGCAGACAAGGCCTGCAGTTAATAACTGTATTATTGCTATTATGTCTATGATATGCCCAAACTCTTCCAGATAAACACAAGGCATTGGGTTTATCAAAAATGTGAACTATACACAAACTTACCTTCTTTACTGGGGATCGAGTGAGAGTCTGGTATGTTATCATCTGGTTACAACAATAAAAAAAATCAGATTATCACTAATAGCTGTAATTGTGATAAGTACATAGCAGCCCACAGGCTAAGGAGTGGAAGGTGCTGGTCACAGAAACTCAGTTCCAAATTTCTTACAACACTATATTCTTCTATACCACAACTGTAGAATATTAACACAAAACATTATTTGCAGAAGTATATAATCAGCTGTTGTACTTTAATGTTATACAATATGATAGTGCTATTACCTCTACACTGTAAAAAAAAAAAAAGTTGAGTTAACTTAAAATAATAAGGCAACCTATCACAAGCACTTTTATGAGTTAACTGAACAAA
>JAQQZS010000001.1:2005789-2017761 GCA_030068045.1 Platyallabes tihoni
ATTAAAACAGCGACTTCTTCGCGGGTTAATGACGTAATGTTATTCTCCGGTGGAAGCGCGTGTGGAATTATAACATCACACACACACACACCCTTGTGTTAATGCTTATTTGGGCTAAATAACTTTAAATCTGTATTTGGTGAATGAAGCATATGCTCAGGCTGCAATTATGCCGTTCTTTTCTCCTCCTCCGTTTTAAAATCATGGAGACATTCGCAAACTTTGCCTATATCGCAGAGCTAGTGTTAAGCATATTTCACCTTCATCTATCTTGGCTAGTGTGTAGTGCAAGAACCTCCCTTTAAGTATGCGCGATGTTTCAGATAGTATGACAAGTGTAAACACGTGTATCGGATATGAGTCATAGTTAAAAGAACGTGTAAACAGATGGTCAAAAAAATCAGATATAGGCAACAAATCAGAATTAGGCATCGAGACCTGCAGTGTAAACATAGCTATGGTAATGTGAGCTTAGTGGCAAGATGCAATCCCAACTGTTGCTCGTTTACGCTGTATTCATTATTTTACCACAGCTTCAAACAACATTCTTGACGTCTGATACTTTGGAGAATTTTGAAGTAGAAATGTTACTAGAGGATAAGAGGAAAAGCTAGCAAAGTAACCTGCAATATTTGTTTAGTTAGGCTTTATCACATTGCTGATTGGTGTGAAAAGCTATCTCTAATGCTAAACACTCATTATGATTAGCCAGCTCTACTCAGTCCTGATTAACTAGTCACCTTCACTTGCTCTCAATTAGTTAGTCATATTTACTCTTGTTAGCTAGTTCCGCTCCTCTCATTCATTATTAGCTAGTCATCTCCAATCACTCCTAATTAGCTAGCTGATTCCACTCACACTTGATTAGCTAGTCATCCTCTATCAACCAACTCACTCTTAATTAGCTAGATAGTTCCACTCAATGCTAATTAGCTAATCAGTTCCACTATTCTTTTGCTTCCATCCTGTTTCATTTTTCAGCAGGTTTAGAGTAATGGATTCTTCGGGTGTTGACTGATGGAAGGCACACAGAAAGAGCTTTTTTGCATACGCAAATAATAATAATAATTGTGCTAATTTGTGATCAAGGTAAAATAACTGTTGACATCCTGTCATCAGCTGATGTGAGAAACCACATCTGATAAGAACACAGTGGAAAAATATTTCAATCCAGACACATAAATACAGCTCAGCATAAGCTAGCTGTTTAGTACTGTAATGGCTTAACTTAATATGCAAATGAATGTCGAATTGTCAAGAATTGCATCCGACTATAAGGAGAGGTTTGCGTTAGATCTGTGCAGTACATCTTGAGTTTTTGGTAGGCAAGGTTCTGTATCTTTGTGGTTAAGTGTCCTTGGTAAATTAGCACTACTTTGGTGAGCAGCAACACAATAAATTGTATGGAAAGAGAGACACAAGCAATAGCAAGAATACCCTGAGGTGAAGTCTATATTCCATCAGGTCCATAGATGGGGTCCCAAAACAGAATTCTGTTTACAATCATCTCCTATGGCGCCCTCGTGTGTCCGAGCGAGTCCTTTCTCCATCTACAACTTGACAAGAGCCAACAAGGACAATCTTCACAGTTTAGGACAAACACATCCCCACATGTCCCGCATTCTCATGATGCGTATTCGCGCAGTTCATTTAGCTTTAGAGTGATACAGAGGAATTTTTTTCTTTGAAAGCTCATTAAATGTGGCGTCCCGTAAGGAAGTAAAGTGGACGATCCTCACTGCAGTTAGCCGTCTGGAACTCGTCTCGTAGGCGGAACTGCCACTCGTCCTCCAGCTCCAGTCTCACGATGGTCTGGCGAAGAGAACTGCGGTCCTGAGAGATCACACAAAGCGTCGCACCTACCAATACACAAACACATTAAAGATTAAAATGTTAAAATGCTGGACATGTATCCAAATATTTAAATAAAGATATATTGGAAACATATATGGAACACTGGCTTGTTAACATTATGTGTGAAAGGCGTGGGGTTTCACCTTGCAGGAAGCGGAATTTCTTTAGAAAGCCAGAAACTACGAAGGAGTCACACAGGTAGAGGAGCAGACCGCCGAACACAACGCCATTGTGGTCCAGGTTCACAGAGTGAGGCCTGGAGCTCATGTAGCACACTGCCAACTACACACACACACACACACACACACAAAGTATTTTAAGCTATTGAGGTGAAATTATGAACAATTTTTATCAGTGTCACAAACCAGCGTGTAGCGTGTGTATGTGTGTGTTTGTCTGACCTGAGGCCCAAGGTCGAGGTACGTGTCGATGGCGAGCACCGGGTGTGTGTAGCTGTGTAGTGCATGAGGGAACAGGTGTGTGCTGCAGAACTGCAGGAATCTCTCAAGCAGGAGCTGAGCCGGAACATCCAACATCGGACACACACTGTCTGGCGCACACACAAACTGTGAACTGGACACCACGGAAGGAGACTCCATTGCCTACGCACACACACACACACACACACACACACACAGATACAAGAAATTAAACACATGATAACTTACTGTCTAAGTGGTTGGGCTAATGAGAACAGGCTAGGAAAGCATATACGCTAGTTAATACCTGAGGCTAACAGCTTATCTAGACAGCATACAGTAGATAAATCTTAAAGCATTTTGCAGAAACTCAGTGAAAGTTCTTAGGAATATCAATATTTACCTCAGAAATATTGGCAAAGTTTGTTAGTAAAACAAGACTCTTACACCTAGCATTGAATACTAGCCAAATTTCAAACTTAGTTTTTAAGAGGTTTTAATAAATATCAAACTATTATTTTTTTTAATATAGCGACATTTAGTTGGCATTGGAGATATGTACGGTATACAGATTGAATATGTTCTGTATAAGTAGTCAGAGTAGCTAATGATGAATGCATGGAATTTATATACTGTTGCTAGCACATAGCCATTAATAGACATAGTGACTGTGAAATCTCTATCAGACCATTAAAAAAATCATCTTTTACCTCAGAAGTGTTAAAAAATTTAATTGTATTTTAATTTACCCATAGCATTGACCGCAAGCCAAAACTTCAACTTTGATTAGCTTGAACTTAAGGTTCTTCACTGACATTATATTGAGTCTGTATTAATAATACAAATTATCAGAGTATATACTGGAACTTGTCTGATGCGGTGGTTATAACTGAAGCTAGCACATTTATATAGCATAGCCATTACAGCTCTTTATACAGACACAGTGACAAAAACTATACTAAACCATCAATAACAATAACTTTTACCACACAATTGTTAATAAAATGCTAAGAGTAAGCTTCAGTTGAATGAAATTGTACTATAACTGCACCCAGCACTGAATGCTAACCAAAATCAATTAACATCAACTTGATTTAATAAACTTGTAGGTGTTCACAACATTGTGTGTATATTATGAATACAGAGAACACGGGCAACTTGTCTGTTTTAGAAGTTATAACTGAGGCTAACAATTTATCTAGCTAGCACCTAGATATTAAAGCTTTTTCTATAGACAAGTTACAATAAAAACTGTTTACCTCAGTAGCGCTGATAAATTACCAAGAAAAGACATATAGCAAAAACCTCCCTAAAATTGCATATAGCGTCAACTGATTAGCAAAGTGATACTCGAAGGAGCTCTCTGACTCAGTGTTAGCTTTGCAGATGAGAGTGATTAGCTAAAACTAAACAAAGCTTTAATATTTGTTTTAGTTAATATGAATAATTTCAACTACTTTGAGGTAATATTGATTTTAGTTAAACTATTACTGTGAGATATGCAATCATAAAAAAAGACTGTAATAAATAAAATAAACAATATGTTTCTGTATGTGAGATTTATCTCATAGTTTTTTTTTTCTGGGACTTAATCCGAAAACATCAGTGTGTGTGTGTGTGTGTCTCACCGTGAGTTTTGGTTTGATAAGTGTGTGTTGGTGGCCGCCGCTCGGGATGTGTTTCTTCATGATGCTAAAACGATTGAAGCGACACAGCAAGAGTCCACTGCTATTCACCCTTAGGTTAAAGTCCACCTCCTCACACGTGTAGCTGTGTGCACACAAACACACGCACACACACACACACACACACACACACATAAAAAAGTGAATATTTAAGGAAATGTACTGTACTTTGTTATATAAGTGACCTTAATATGTCACTTTTGTCCCAATGCAGCTTATCACTGCCACCTGGTGGTGGTCTATAAGAACTTGAGTCTGATCTTTGTGTGTCTGTCCTCACCGGTTGAGGTCGTACTGGACGTTTTGTGTGAGGTCCACGTTGAGCAGGATGAAGTCGTGAAGGTGGCAGCGTCTGAATGCTGGCATGAGAGATGAGGCTGAGGTTTTACTGCTCCAGTTCCTCACTCCGCACATGGCATACTGTGAGACTGACGGAGTTGCCTCCATGTGCAACAACACACTCTTCAGTGATACGTTGCGCACTTCCACTAAGCTGGAGAAGGAGAAGGACAGAGAGAGAGAGAGAGAGAGAGAGAGAGAAATTTTTCATCCCTCCATTCTTCTCTACATAGATTTCATTCATTCAACCCAATGTACAGTAGTACACATAATTTCATCTCTTCACATAGCCCTTTTGCTATCCACACTGCTTTTCCACCTTCCAACAACCCACATTATCTTTTCTTTATCCTTCCTTCTCTCTATACTTTGATCTATGTCTACTAAAGAAAGAAACGAAGTCAAATCAGAACACTTTCGTTGTTGTCTAAGATTCTGTTGTTTCAGACCATCATTTCTCCTTTCCTTTCCATCATCCTTTCCCTTCTTTAACACTCCCCCCTCTTTTTATCCTTCTATCTTTGCATCCATCCATCCATTCATTCAACCAACCATCCACATAGTAGAGGATGTAAGAAATCACAATAAATTAATTTCTCATTTGTTTTTTGAAAGGCTTTGTTCATCCCTTTTACTTTTCCCTCCATCCCTTTCTTCACCTGTTTGACCGAACTTACCCATCACTGTTCTGAACACAGGTGTTCCACAGCACACACGAGTCATCCATGATAAGAATAAAGGGCCAGACATCCTGCCTCAGAACACCCTGCTCCTCTTTCCTGTTCCTCTCCAGCTCCAAGTTGTGATATGACAGCTCTTTAATCATGAAGCGAGCTGCCCCTGTGTACACACACACACACACACACACACACAGAGATTTAATTTAAATATTGGAAAATATTAAAATGCAAAAAATCTAAAGCCTTTTCGATTATACATTTTTCAATGTAGCAAGGTGGGCCGGCCACTAGGGGGCAAGAGAGGTTCATCACTATGCCACCACCTGTCCTCTTTATCCAGCAACACACCACAGAAAGGGTTTTCCCTCTTTTGGTTCCTTACCCACTCCGGAGTTGTTGAAGATGGAGGGTAGCACCAGCAGAACATGGTTAGGCCAGAACTTCCTGTACAATGCCATCTCATGCTGCTTGACCACCAGGATATGTAGATGTGATGCTCCTTCCAGGGCGTGGTGGAGGTTTAGCAGACCTAGATCCTGCCGGCCCATCGTAGGTGTGAATATTGTACTCTTTATCCCGTCCTTAGAAACAAAGAAAGACAGACACCACAGTAAGCACAGGTTTTAAATCTTCCCACACCCGCATTTAGCCAGTCAGTTCTGTGTTCAGATCTGTGTCACACTTCTGTCAGAAAGAGAAGAGCATGAAGTCACCTGTTCAGAGAGCAGAGGAAGTCTCATGCTCTCAAGCTGGCGTCCCTGCTGGCTGAAGACAAAGTGGTGCTCTTTGTTCTTCGGAATGACGAAGTGGAGCTGCACCTCCTCACCAAGCATGGATGAGCAGAACGAAAAGACATGGAATGTGCAGTCTGAAAGCTGAGGACAACACAACATATGCACACTTTAATTTAATTTTTTTTTTAATTAATTTTTTTTAAAATTTTTTTTATTTTTTACAATTTTTTACATTTTTACATTTGTTTGTAAAGAGAGAGAGAGAATGTAAGCAATCGTGTAAGGTAACCTAGTACATTTACTTTGTTGCTGTTCTTAAGTACAGTTTTCACATTATTTATACTTTACTTTTGTTTTATTAGTAGACACATTTTACCTTTACAGCATATATCTTTATACTTCACTACATTTGTGCATGGTGTTATGTTGCATAACCAAAGTACTTTATAGCATTTGAAGCAGTAGCAATACCATTTGCTGATAATTGTGTGATTTGCCTTCCTCCATAAAAAACACTCAATGACAGAAGTTGTTTGAAATTAGAAAATTAGAATTTTTGTTCAGACAATGACAAAAACAGCACATTCATAGTTTGGAAGCAGAGAGAGAGAAAGAGATAGAAGGGAAAGAAGGCTACAAAAAAGGCTACTTAAGTAAATACTAAGTACTGTTTCCCATGTACAAATGGAGGTATTCTACTTTTACTTAAGTATTATTTTACCTGGTATATCTCTACTTTTACCCAAGTACAGGATTTGTGTACTTTTTCTACCACTGAGTATGAGACTCACCGGTCGATCAGGCCCAGGCTCGCTGTAATGATGGCACTGCTCACAGTGGTGGAATGAATTATGGGCTGCGAACATGCTGAGCCTGACAGACACAGTCTTCTTCTTCATCTCACCACTTTCGTCATACTCTTCCTGCTTCAGTCCTGCAAAACACACAAAAAACCATACATGTATGTATAACACGCTTTAGACTATGGGTCCGATGACTACCGAGTACCAAGAAGTCTTTGTATGTAAGTACAATGAAGAGCATCTTCACAGACGCACCATTTAATCGTGGAGGATTCCTGCCTGAAAACACGAGGCTGCACTGCTTAAATTTGGGGTCATGAGGGTTAAGATCAAAGGCCATTTTGTGCATCTCCTCCAGGTCAGGCCAGGGTGAACCACTGGACACAGGAGCATTGGTGTCTTCAGTAACAAGATCTGAAAAGGCAAAACCCAAGTAAATTTTAATGAAGTAATACAGCTTGTATGTATTGTAATGCTTGGCAGAATAGAATAGGATAGTCTCTCTTACCTTCCTCCAGCTCTGCCTCATCATAAACATCCACCTCCAGCAGACGGATCAACATCCGAAACAAAATCCGCAGAAACTGCAGATATGCCCCCGTTTTACCCACCTAAAACACACACAAGAAAAAGGAAATGTAACATTATAATAGGAATAGAACAGAATCCGCTCAATCATCGCACCACATAAACTGTTGACTGATGAGTCTGTGACCTCAAACCCCAAACAGCACAAGTGATTTTACAAATAGAAGTGTGTGGTGGGAGTTCTGACCTGTGATGGTCCACTCAGTAGGAGCCTCCTTGGGTGAGTGGAACCTGCAGTGCTGTAGTCAGCATGCTGTGGCCTCGCCTTCGTCCACTGGCGGTAATAGAGTGACTGGTCAGCAGCACCACTCTGATGTGGGACAGGGGGCCGGAGTGCACCGATCCACTTTACGTCACCATGGGGGAGGAGCCAAGCTGAGCTGGGCTGATCCGCAGAGTCAGGTGTGAGGAGCCGATATGCAGCACGGGACAGAACTACTGTGCGGGCAAAGACTCGTTGTGCTGATTTCCTTCCCGCAGATGTCTGAGTGGACTGGCTTGGCCGATTGGAACCGGGGGAGGTGGACGAAGAAGAGAATGAGGAAGAAGAAGAAGATAAGGATGAGCATGAATACCCAGGGCACTGGGAGTCACACTCTTGCTTGACAGGATTAGGAGAGGTGCTGCTATTTGTCAGGTCTGGCTGAGAGGAGGAGACAGAACAGGTTTTTTGGGAGGAGTCAGGGACCACAGAGGAGCTGACACCATTTTCTGCAAGGGAGCCTAAAGGAAAAGGATACATGGTCATTCATATCCATTCAATGATTTACGTACAGTATGAGTCTTGTTAGTGATATTCTCAATAGAGAAACCTCCTAACAATGTAGATTATTTTTGGAATATTTATTCATTATTTCATTTGTTATTAATCTGACTCTGACCACTGGCTCGGGTTGCCGCACTGCCATTGCTTGGGGGTCTGTCCAGGTCCAGCTGCAGTTCATCAGGCTCTGTTATTCCTCCAGAATTTCTCTCCAGGCCATCCTCCTTTTCCTCCTTCACCGCTTCTCCTTTGTCTGTCATTGTCATGGTGTCTGGAATTACACCACGTGTGACATAGGAGCAGGCCAACCCTACTTCCTGCTCGAGAGCTGTGCGGGTCAGGAAGCTGGAGTCAATCAGTCGCAGGTCGCAGTACTTCAGAGACCTGTGCAAATGCGTACACAGACTTATAACTTAGAGTTCAAAATGCAGTAGCAGATCCATGGTGGGGCATCGTGTGTGTGTCTTCTGTGACCTTATAATGTAGGAAAAACTTGTATCTATGTGTGAGTATGTACCTGGGGAATGTTTCCCCCAAAGGATCTTTCCCAGTAAGGATGACAATGCAGGGTAAATCTTCCAGATCTTCATAGGTGACAGGAACCCAGTCCTCAGTTCCACACTGCCTCCATGCCTGTAATTAGTATTTACTCTGTTATACAGCTACACATTTTAAAAAATTATTTATCATAAATTCTCATGTTCAAACTAGTGTGAGCTTACTGGCTAAAGAGATATAAAGTAAATATTGCAAGTGACAGACCCTGAGCTGTGTGCAGAAGTGTGGTGTAAGGTTGATCTCATTCGTTGGTCCTCCCAGCACCACGGCAAACCTCCGCTCCAGTCCCAGTTTATGCTGTGCCTCTTCTAGTCGCTCCCGTGCGAGTCGTGCCAGCTGCAGTGAGGGCACCCGTACCAGGAGCATGTGCCCCCTTCCACCCCGTCCTGTGCTGCTTATCACGTTCTCCACCATGGCCAGCGTCTGTGGCGTTACATGATCCCGCAGTGCCGGACACGCCGTTAGTGCCATCATAGCCTCAGTATACTGCTGAATCAGCAGGTAGCTTCGGATTACCATGCTGTGCAGGTGAGGGTGGCTGAAAATGGAAATGAAGATGAAGGAGTCATTACTAATTGGCTTAATACTTTATTTCATAGTGACTAAGTATCTTATGGTTATTTCCATGCTATACATAATAGCACATTAAAAATGTTTGTTTATATTCTATTTCATGCTAGATAGTGACAAACATTAAAACTTGCTAGATTGCCATAAGAGTATGACCCCCTGCCTAGTGTTGAGTAGGTCCCCCTTTTGCTGCCAAAACAGCCCTGACCCGTAATGGCCTGGGCTACCAACTCTACTAGACCTCTGAAAGTGCTGTATGTTATGGTATGTAGCACCAAGCCATCAGTAGTAGATCCATGGTGGGGCATTCAAGGATTGGATTTGTTTTTCCAGCACTTTCCACAGATGCGTGTTGTGGCCTAAAATCTAGAGAAGTTTTAATCCAGCTCCAACTTATTGTTGTGTTCCTCAAACCATTCTTGAGCCATTATGCAGTGTGTCAAGGTGCATTATCCTGCTGAAAGATGCCACTGTGATCATGGAACCTTGTTTCTATGAAGAGATGTACTTGGTTAACAACAATGTTTAGATAGGTGGTGGATGTCAATGTAACATTCACATGGAAGCGGGTGGGTGAGGTAAAAAAGCTCTACTATTGGATGGGCCAGCCTTCACTACCCACATGCAACAATGAGTTTTGGCCATGTGACTGCCCATGACCTTGTCACTGGTTTGTCTGCCTATGACCATTTTGGGTAGGTCAGTATTAGCACCCTGACTGGTCTGCAGCTATGCCCCATATGCAACTACTGTAAATGTGATGTTCTGTGATCTGACTCCTTTCTTTCGGAACCAAGCATGAAATCTTTCAGCAAGTTAATGTTTAGTAGCTTTTCCATTGGACTGGATTGCATTGACCAGCCTTTATAACCTACATGCATCAATGAGCCTCTGCTGTAACTGTTTTACTGGTTTTACTTCCATTTACCATTGACCACTTTTGGTAGGTCCTGATCCCTGCACACATGGACCATCCCACAAGAGTTACTGTTTGAAGATGCTCTGACCCAGTTGTTTAGCAATCTGGCCCTTGTCAAAGTCACTCGAATCCTTACTTATTGTTTTTTGCTTTCAACACATCAACTTTAGGGACAAAATGTTCTCTTGCTTCCTAATATGTCCCACTCGCTTACAGGTGCTGATGTAATGAGGTAATCAACGTCGCTCACGTCACCTTTCGTGGTCATAATGTTGTGGCTGATCACTGTATAAATATTTTATTTGTAATTTAATTCATGGCATGTAACAATAATACACCATGATGTAAGTTTATAATAAGTTAAGATGCTGGGATTCTGACCGTTGGAGCAATGCGTTGACCATCCTCTCAAAGGCATCATCACAGCGCAGGATGGGACTGGAGACACCCCACTGAACTGAGCGCTGGTACTCATTTAACCCAAAATACATCAGGTCTTTTGAAGAGAGTGCCTCCTGCAGACAAAGACACACATTTGTTAATGTTGACATGGTAAAAAAAAAAGGAATTGTTTATGTAAAATTTATGTAAGTGTCAGTGTCAGCGGTTTGCAACAGTAAGAGGTTTAGACCTCTTTAGGAGTTTATGCTGTGCAAATAAGTTAATATTTGGGTATGTATTTAAAGAAAGGTGAATAAATGGAGAGCTTGTGTAAGATGTAGGTTTGCTAAGTTACTGACCGGTCCGTGGTTGCTGGGCCAGTGCACTTCGTTGTGGATGCTAATGCGCGAGTGGCATGACTGCAGGGTGAATGGGAAGGAAGTGACCTGAAGAAGCAGCAGATTCTCAGCATCTAAAACCTCCTGTGAGTTCACAACACGATCAGCCAATCCTTGAAGCTCACCATGAGAGACCGAGCCAGACATGGCACTGGGAGGGGGAAGAAATGATAAACAAAATCAATATAATTTGGTAGCGTTGTTTATTGATATGTAACAACTTATAAAAGAATATAGTAAATGTATAAAATATGATCAAATTAGTTCTATAAAACAGAGTTTTATGAACAATAGTACCTGGTCAGGTCAATGTGTGAGTTGTCGTGGATGAGGACAAAGAGTGTGTATGGATTCTGTTTCACTTTCCTCATGAACACCTCCATTTTGGCATGTACTTCATTGTCGAGACGTACAACATACTTATCTGCCTTTTGTTGGGCTGAAGAGGCATCTTCCATGCCCAGGTCCACCAGCACGCCTGTAAGACAGATATGTAACTCAGGTTCTATGACGTACATTGTCTTAACTTCCTCAGGAGTCATTTCTCAGATAATAGTTCTCAGGTAAGCTTCCTCAGGTACATTCTCTCAAGGTACAAATGTGTCATACATTTTTGAAAGGTAAACTATTTTCTCAGGTAAACAATTAATATCTTTCATGTACTGTAGCTTCTCTGAGCTAAGTTATCTTAGGCATTATTCTCTGATAAATTCTTTTAGGTAGTATTCAGTTTAATTCAGTTTAGTAAGATGTCAATGTCTCTGGAAAGTTCTTTTAATCATTAATTCTCCAATACATTCTCTCAAGTAATATTTCATTGTAAGGTCCATCAGGTAATATCTGTAAGCAATGTCAATGTAAGTTATTTTAATTACTATTTCACTGGTACTGTAAGTTCTCTCAGGGAACATTTCTCAGATAAGTTCTCTCAGGTAATATATATCTTCTCTTCTTCTTCTTTGTCTTTTGGCTATTCCCTTTCAGGGGTCGCCACAGCGAATCTTCTGCCTCCATCTAACCCTATCTTCTACAACCTCTTCTCTCACACCAACTAACTTCATGTCCTCTCTGACTGCATCCATAAATCTCCTCTTTGGTCTTCCTCTAGACCTCCTTCCTGGCAGTTCCAACATCAACATCCTTCTACCAATATGCTCACAAACTCTCCTCTGAACATGTCCTAACCACCTCAATCAGGCCTCAATCTCTGACTTTATCTCCAAAACATCTCACATGGGTTGTCCCTCTGATGAACTAATTCTTGATCCTATCCATCCTTGT
>JAQQZS010000001.1:2053372-2063953 GCA_030068045.1 Platyallabes tihoni
TCACAGCTGATAGAGGAAGGATGAAGGAACACACACACACTATATATATATATATATATATATATATATATACTGTATATATGCTGTATATATACAGTATATATATATCACCATTTAATGTTTTTTTTTATTTTTTTGAAACATTTATTTTGTGTATTATTTAATTATAAATTACATTTATAATTATACAAATTTATACTAATTTTAAGTTACTACATAAAAATGATTAATAAATTACATTAAATAAACAGATAAATATAATTATTGGAATCTTCATAAGTAGCAAAGTTTAAATTTTTTTTTATTTTAAATTCAAATTAAATGCTTAAATATTTGAATAAAGTTTTCAAAGATTAAAAATAATAATAATATATTTTTATTACAATTATTTTATTATTATTTTATTTTAATTAACTTTTTTTGTTTATTTATTTTTTGTTTTTTGCTTTATTATTTATTTCAATTTTAAACATAATGTGAAACACTGAAAGGCTAAACATCTGTTCAGAAGAAGGTTGCACTATTCTAACCAGCGTCTG
The DNA here is from genome assembly GCA_030068045.1 of Platyallabes tihoni. Classification (NCBI taxonomy): domain Eukaryota; kingdom Metazoa; phylum Chordata; class Actinopteri; order Siluriformes; family Clariidae; genus Platyallabes; species Platyallabes tihoni. Next base: position 2,053,912 of record JAQQZS010000001.1, read on the forward strand.
TGTGCTAAACCCACCAATCTCGTCATTCTTTTCACTGTACGTTCTTAAAACTGATCACCACCCCAGAAAACAGAAAACAAAAATGTTGCCTAACAGCTGTGGACTGCGGCTGCTAAATGCATTTCAGAAGTGAACAAAGCAACATTAGCTAATGTAAAAATGTCCGTGAAGAGCAGCCGACCTCCAGAGAGACGTCAATACACACAAAGGCAGAAGGTCGCTGACCTCTGACCCATGACCCGAGCAGTGGGCGTAGCAGAGGCTCTTTTGTGAAATTGGCTTCACTGATTCAGCTGTGTAACAACCTCAAAGCCACCGTGTCGCCTCTTACTGACCCCTCCGTTACTCTCTATTACACATCATGATATGACATTTATAACACACATATAACACTCGGAGGGAGAAATTGATTCTCTTACGTATTGTGATTCTTTTGTGTGGCGATTCATGTACTATATCACCACACTGACTCCAAAATATTCTTTTTAATTTGATAATTCACACATGAGCAGGCAGCACAGTGTCCTTCATTATAGGAGATAATTATTTAATAAGTTTGTTTAGAATTGTAACAAAATCTATAAAAAGGTAATATCATATCATGATATTTACAGAAATGCAATACTAATCGAATTGGATCTAGGTATTGTGATAATATTGCATCGGGTGGTCCCTGGTGATTCCCATCCCTATATGACATACACATGCATAACACATGTAAAATCTTATTATTAGCCTCAGTAATAATGAAACATACAATAATGACTACAAAATCTATGTCGGAATTCTCAGAAGGTGTTACATTATATAAGAAGTGTAACACTATATAAGAAGTATTTGATGTCGTTGACAGTTAATGTGCTTGAACTTGAATCGGATGCTTGTTGTAGCCTTTCCAAGCTTCTCACCTTGCTGGAGTTTTCTTTCTGCTAAAATAACTGCTGTACCTCAGTCAGGTTTATTGGTCTTTCTGTCTCAGACACATTTTTTCACTCCACTTCACTAATTTACTTCAGAATTCCTAACTGGGATATGCCACCAAATTATTTCACTTTGCTGTAAGGTAACATGTGACAAATGATTAACTAATAATTCAGGACAGAGCTTTGCAATGGCCGCTCCAAAACTTTGACTTCAAGACACTTTCTTGCCTCTTAACAATTTTGTCACAACTTCAAAGGTTCGGTTAGGATCACTGTTTCTGCTAGGATCAGATTTTGACCAAGTTCGATCTTTTAATCTGACATCTCAAGGTGTTTCAAGATAACCCAACTTCCTCACAATGCAGTCTTCCACTATCAATCACTGAGAGGATTATATTCTCTGTTCTTCATGTTTTTTTTTATACATAGAACTGAATATAATAGATCAATGTTGTGATCACCTACATACAACAGTCTTATTGATTCTGGTCTTTTTTCATGCATGACACCATTAATGACCATGCTTATGTATGCTTGATAAACAGTTTTTTTTGGCTTGGCTGAGTTGTTTGTATTATCTCATGGCACTGGCTCTAAACTTAGGCACTTTAATGACCAGGATTGTGACTCCTAATTATTACAAATTGCCAATCTGAATCTTCTAAATGTCATTACAGTAATAAATTCCATGCCAGATAATGTAATGTAAGATAAACAAGACACAGTCAGATGGACAGGGACATATAGTAATAGTTCAGAATAAACACTAAATCACCACAAAGAACAAAGAACCACAATATAACACAGAGTTCCACACATTCTTAAACCGTCATAAAATTGGACAGGTTAAAAGTTTACAAGCGGCCAAGCGGAAGATGGCCAGGTCTCGGCTGCAATCACCAAAGCCTCTGGGGTTTAAAGGTCATCGCTGTTTCCCAGAGCAAAGGCTCAAGAGTGAACTTTGGTAAACTTCAAACCTGGAGGAGAAGAAGAAAGAGGAGCAGGAGGACAACCTTCACCGCAAACTCTGACCTGCTGCAGGGTCAGCTGGGGGAGGAATCACTCAGCTGTGCCAAGTTTACGACTCGCACAACCATCGTGAAGGTTCTAAAGAGGACTTTAAGAGAATGGGAACAGATGGCATACTGAGGTCAGCGAAAAGCAATATGGCTAGAGTGGCAAAATGCTTCGTAAAAGTTTAATCATAGACTGAAATTATTTGATAAAATTATTGGAGACAGCGATTTTATAACAGTCATGTTTCACTTTGATATTGAATATAATAAGCAATCTTAGGTGCAGTTTAAACGACTTCTTAAAATCAAATCTTATTTTTTCAACTGTATAGTTTCATTACTTAGATAGTGGCTTCTGAATTATTAATTATTATAATTATTTTGATTTGATTTTTCCATCAACCACCATTAAACACTAACATTCCCTACCAAAATACACCAAGAACCATTAAATACCGAAATGCCATACCAAAATAACACTGAAGACCATTAAAGACTTTAATATCAGGCACCAAACACTTTTAGACATCAACAATTTCTTATTAATTTCAAACCACACTTGATCAAAAAAAAAAACATTACACATTAAAATTCCCTGCAAAATTGCACCAAACACCACTTAACACTTTAACACTATCACACACCAAAACTTCACACTAAATTCCACTTGTCATAATTAAACTCCAAAATTCCACACCAAACAAAATGACCAAGCAGACTTTACCAAACACCATTAAACCTCAAAATGCCCAACCAAACACCGCCAAACAATTTCAAACACTAGATGTCCACACCAAACTCCCCTGAACACAGTTGAACAAATCCATTCTACACCAAACTCCACTTAACTTTTTAAAAACAAAACATTCACCACCAAACACCACCAAAATCATTAAATGCTGAAATTCCATACCAAACTCCACTAAACACCATTAAACCTCATCATTCCCCAACCAACTCCACCAGAAATATTAAACACTAAAAGTCCCCACTATATACCATGAAATGACCCCATCATCTCCATCATTGAGGCATGTAGAAATAATGAGTTATGTTATAATTATATGATATCAATACCTAAAGTAGTTACATTTCTGAAAATGTATTAAAAAACCAAAACTCATGAAACATTCTCTATTAGTTTCCATCAAAGAGCAAAATTTTCTACCAGGCAGTAACATTCTCAAACAAATACTGAAAACCGATTTTATGGCTACCAAAAGAATGATCACTGTCACCATCAAGCACCACCACCATCAGACAAAATCTGTAGAACACCAGCAACAAAGGATCAGGAGCCTTCATCAATCACTAACATTTTGCACTGAACATCATGGGTCCGAAGGTGTTGATTAATTCTCTACAACAGCCTTGTCTGTAGCACAGGTTTATATTAATGCACTCATTCTAAGCATTATTCTTATTATTAGCCTATTAGCTATAGTTTCTTTAGCAACAGCTCATTCACAGGGTCGTGCATGACAAATGCAACACAAAGTTTTGTAAACACACCTAGAAGGAGTCTTCAGTGTTAGTTCAGTGCTTAGTGACATAATTTGACATCTTCATGACAGAGGAGTTCACAATTTGTTGAGAACATGCCATGGTTTCATTCCTTATTATAAATACGCTCATTGCATGCTTCAGGAATGAGATGGCATGATGTGTCCTCGTGTTCTTTTGTAACCTGCGCAAGATAATCAGCATTGACCCGGGCTGCCGTGACGTTGATTAAACAGAGGAGCACCTGCTGCCTGATCCCTTCAAAAGCAGCTAAAACAAAAGCAGGGATTTCAGTTTCTAGCTCTTTATTTTTCTTTTCCTTCTGCCATCTGCAGCCTGAAAGCTTCTGCCTGGGAGTAAAACAGAGCAGACAATGCAGATCATTCTTTTGCATGTCATCCAGAGACGCTGTGGCCGGTGGTTTCTTTTTAACCGGACACTTTTTTCATGTTTAATGCTGTGTTTCCTCTCTGGGCTTCACTGATTAATTGTCTCCCTTCACAAGAATGGCACATTTTTAATGTTAATCAATAACTCTGGTGCTGCTCGATCTCTCTGCCGAGCCACTGTTATGACACACACACACACTCTAGCACACATGTTAATCGATCAAAATGAGGAGGAACAGCACGATGAATCACCACAAGCTCGCAATTTGACATGTAAGTGAAGAAGGAAGGATGAGAAGAGATAACTCTTATCAGTGAAACTCTGTCTTAAAGCAGATATTTGCATGTTGTCTATGTTACCATACAGTAAAATGGACAGCACACACACAAATAATAATAATAATAATAATAATAAATACATGAGCTTTTGCTCTGGGTTTAAAGCGAAGATCTGAAGATATGGAATTATTGAGTTATAAAGGATGTGGGGTTCAGTGTTACTGTAGGCGTAACGCGTTACAAAGTAACACATTAGAGTACTTGGATTACTTTTTTGATGTAACGAGTAATCTAATGCGTTCAGTCCGCCATTTAAGTACTTTTATGTTATTTAGTTATTTTTTCAAAAATGTAATTCGTTATTCAGACAATTTATGCAATCCATGAGCCAGACAGCAGTCATCCCCAATTGATAAGTGTGTGTGTGTGTGTGAAAATTGTCCTACAAGCCCACCCCGATAACTTGCCCTCTTCTGTTATTCCTGCTGTTATACCCCTATCTCATCTATGCGAGGACCGACGCGCGGAAAGATGGAAACCTAATCACAGCGCCAAAACTCGCGGTGAATCATGATGAACCATACTTACGGCCACCGCGCGAAACCGCTGAGTGAAAAGGTCTTGACTAAAACAACATGCATGAGGAATCACAAAGGAGTTTTCATTTTCTGCAGTGGAAAAGTACTCGAACTATTTACTTTGATCAGAAAGGAACGCTGTAATGGAACTGATTACTTTTTAAAACGTAATTAGTTATTTTAAAATGTAATTAGTTACTTTAAAAAGTAACGTCCCCCAACACTGGTGGGGTTTGGGTTTCAGTGAATAATTCGAGTGTGGAAAACGGAAAGCCTGTAGGATGTTCAACAAACTGTTACCATGGCAATGTCAGCCTTAAAAAAGAAAACAAGTCATCAGCAGCAGAGTGATGAACAATGATCATCGTTCTCGAAATCAGCCAGTCATGTTATGCGTGTGTGTGTGTGTGTGTGTGTGTGTGGGTATGTATGTGTGTGTGTGTGTGTGTGTTTATGCACTCTCTTTCTTTTAGAGATTATGATATTTAACTTATAAACTCAGTTTTGCTAATGGGCACAGAGGGCAAAGTTTTTCATCAAATCACACACACACACACACACACACACACACACACACGACAAAATACAGTAATCAATGACACATGGAAAAGTAGCAGTGAGTCATCTGAGTCAACCTGAGTCGAATGATCCGATTTAATGAATCACCATTGCTACACTTCTGTCCTGATGAATTGAATTCAATTATTCTTCGTAAATCTCACACACTCATTATAGGAACTTGCACTTATATTTATTTAGGGGCTATTTATTTTAGTTTTAAAGAAAAAAAATCTGTAGAAACTTGAGACTCACACGAGTGACAGAATGACAGGGCTGGCTGGACAGATGTCATGTTTCTGGTAATCACTGGACATATTGCTTTGATTAAAGTGTTTGAGTTAAAGTTTGAGAGAGAGAGTAAAAGAGATAAAAGAGACATCTCCTTCAAGGCTTTGAGGATTCCGCTCTGAAGCGGCTGCGCAATAGAGACTTGTATTATCTCCACCAGATTATCTCCCAATTGTTCTGACCAAACAAAGGCACACACGCACCAGAAGGGCAGATGGTCAGTGTCCGTGACCTCTGACCCCAACCGCACACACTCAGAGTCACTCCAGGCCACCCAGCGAACTAAACCAATGAGCGGAAAGGTTGATTAACACACCACCGGTTCAACCCCCTGGAGACCGATCGAGGAGAAAAGGTTGAAAATAATGGATGATGAGAAGTGATAACAAATAATCCATAATCATGTGTAAGCAGATCAACAAGGTGATCCGAGCGATTTTTGTCGATTGTTTTCTCAAACACGGCTTCTAACAAATAAATAAAATCAACACTGAGCAGCGAAGGATGAGAGAGATGAACCCTCACAGGAACCATAGGCAGCTTTAGGGTATGATGCAATTATGGTCAAACGACTGGACTTTAGACTTCTCATTTCACTAAAGGTGTGAATTGTAGCTGATATGATTCTTGACCATTGTGATTTATAATTAGATTTAATTTGCAGTTTGTGTGTTCTGCAAAAGCTGTGGGATTTTATTAAAGGAATTTATCGATTTTAGACCATTTCAAATTAATAGTATTTTTTATTAAAATAATTTTGTGTGAAACAATTGTGAATCAAAAACTGACACATCAATTCAATTAATCGAATCAACTTAATCCACAAAAGATCGATTAAATTGCATAACTGGTTTGATCACATAGCGCTTTATTACAACTCCTAAGCCTCGTCCACATGGAATAAAGATTTTGTAAAAGGAGAATCATATTCAGGCGGAGAACCTTTTCACTGAAATTATGAAAAATCTTACCACTGGTGAATTTCAAACAATTTTTAATTTTATGATTTGAATATTTTAGTGCAATTACCTAGCTTTTTAGCATTAACACATGCTACTACAGTACTACATTCTACTACTTACCTCCTAAGTTACCTCCTAACCTAAACATACCAGAATATTTCTCAGTATTGTTTTTAAATATTTGGGCTCATGTGATTGGTCCATTCTCAACGAGTCTTATTAAAGGTCTGCAGATTGTTAGTTAATGTACTGAATAGTGATTGACATGCAAGCAGCTAAATATGAGAGAAAAATCTGTAATTTCTTTGCTAATACAGTATACCCCTTTGCAAGGCGATCAGACGAAATACGAAAAAAATTTAAAGAGCTTGGACCAGATCGACCTGATCGTCTAATTAAGCAGCAGTCACATGCGGCCGTGTTTACACTCTGTGTTTTTCCAGCACTTCTTATGGCTATTTACAGGTGATTATTACCAGCCGCCACTGCTTAATGGTCATTGACCATTAAGTAGATGATGTTTCAGAGTCATAATGTAAACCTGATTTGGGTTTCATGTCCAAATGTATGATCTGAAGCTCGATCTTGGGCTCCAAACAGTCTGTGACCTTTGCACTTTCTTGGTTGGTGTGAACCTACTGGAATGCAACCCTCCAATAAAACAAAAGAAAAAAACCCTGCATCATTTCACTCTTAAAGGGTAATCCTTATAACAGCTAAGGGAACACACACATGATATGACAGCTCAGTTGAGATGGGAACAGAGCTGAGACAAAAAGGAGAGATTGCTTCAATTCATTTAGAAATAAAGCCAATAGATAATTTCAGGACATATTTCAAATCCAGTTGTGTAATGATGCATTTCTGCAGGCTGAGAGTGTGATAGATAGCAATACTCAGTGTCAGGGTGATGCATCGCTCCCATTGCATCAGAGCTGTAACTGGACTTTTCTGTGCTTGGAGATAAAACATTGCACAACTCACTATAGTGGAGGCGGAAAGGTTTGAAAAGCCTCACACTCATTTAGTAATCAAATGCTCATAATCAGGGGGTTTGTGAATGCTTTTGGAAGTTAGCAGGGAACCTGGAGGAAACCAACACAACATGCATAGAAGCTTAGTCCAGAGAGTAACAAAGATCAGATTCCTGAATCAAATCTTGTCCCCTGGAGCTGTGATGTGGCATATTTAGGCATTTGGCAGACATCTTTATCCAGAGTGACTTACATTTTTATCTCATTATACATCTGACCAGTTGAAGGTCCTTGCTCCAGGGCCCAACAGGAACAACTTGGTGGTCATGAGATTTGAACCTGGGACCTCTTGAACCATTGTCCAATGCTTTAACCACTGAGCCACCCCTAACCCCTTAACTGGCAAGAATTACTGGACAGAGTAACAGTGTTGCATGCACATGGCAACTAATAAAGAAAAAAAAGATTAAATAGACTAAGAGTCACTAATGTATCTGACGGATGTCTGTTTCACGAAAGATAAATGGTCTCTGTATAAATCACACAGATGGGCCTGACTTTGTCACATACACATGCCTGACACACTAATAAGGGGCTTTACCACTGGTAGTTCATGTGTGTACTCAGACTAGGAACTTCCTCACTCATTCTTTGCTTATCCTGTACAGGGTCATGGGAAGCCTGGAGCCTATCTAGGTAAATTTGGGAACTACATTGGGTACACAATGGATGGTGTGGCAATGCAGGGCTCACGCAAGAACACCATTACACACTCAATGTAAAAAAAAAAAAAGGAGAAAATTCCACACACAGAGATGCAAAGGCAGGTCTCAAACCCTTGACCTTTAAGATGTGAGGCCACAATGCTAACCAATACACCACATCAATCCAGGGGAAGTGTTGTGTCTCTAACATGCTGTGGCTGCTCCCATCAAGGTCACAAAGTGTGATATATGTGATAAATAAACAATTTGGCACAAGTTTTATACTGATGCCCTTCCTGACTTGGGAGCAGCAGTAAGGATACACTGCATCTAGTGACGATGTTTGGGCATTGGTTGAGAATTGAACCTAGGGCATCAAGAAGAGGAAATATACTTTCTGGGGTGTTTTTATTAGATTTACATGCCTAAGCACATTGAGCAACAAACATTCCCTCCAAAAAGCATTCCCTGAGTATGTTCATCCAGGGATTCCATAAACAGGAGAGAGTAAGAAAGGGTGAGTCCAAGGGATGCCTGGGTTTGATTCCCCAAACCCCAGCCACTGGATGCAGTGCCAGTCCCAAGCCTGGATTAAATCAGGAAGGGCATCCGGCGTAAAACCTGTGCTAAGTTGTTGACCCCTCGATTGGAGCAGTTTAACATTCTTCTTCTTCTTCTCCTTCTTATTATTATTATTACAACAAGTTTTAAAATAATAAAATATTAACAATTCCTCCAATGGATTGCTAACAGAATGCCTCAAGTCCGTACTAACAACTGATCCAGTATGAACATGATGTTAGTTTTGCCTTGAAATGAATATCTGTCCTTTTTTTTTTTCTTAAGAACACATGTTTTTCATTTCAATTCTCAAGTTTAAAATGCACACATCACTAGAACTGGTGTCAGTGTCATGGCTTTAGTGTTATTGCTAAATGAAATCTACTTTCTTCAAAGTCTACAGGATGATCAAAAAGTCTGCATACACAGGGGAAATTCACTCATGCACATACTGTATGTGTGAACATTTCAGTGTTTATGAACTTAATAATGATTGTACTGTGTCTTTTCCAGGTGCATGTAGACCTTCATGTACATTCTTAAAAAGCATCAGGACGAAAGAAAAATAAACAAATACTATACTAAATACTGTCTACATATAGATACAGTGTTAATTTCTGAATCCCCGTGTGCACAATAACAGCATATCTTAATGCACAATGAGTTAATATTTAATTCTGCATTAAATAAAATAAAACATGATGCGATTGGCACCCTGTCCAGGGTGTACACTGCCTTGTGCCTTAAGTCTCCTGGGATAGGCTCCAGGTCCCCGCGACCCTAAATACAGGATGAAGCGGTATAGAAGATGAATGAATGAATGAAAACATGATGCAGTCCTAGAGATGACGAGTGCAGCAATACAGAAAGAAGCAGCCGAGCACTCACCAGATTCAGAAGAGGGCAGAACATTAGAGAGGAGAAAAGAAGCAGGAGGATGTGACATGAGACCGCTGTGTCTGTGATCCACGCACTCGCACTCAGGCGCACCAGGAGGAGGGTTATTAATCCCTGCACGATGACGTGGAGACGCTCAGAACACACAGTTTTACACAGAACGATCAGTGCTCATCATCATCCCAGATCAGGCAGATATACAGTATGAGGATCACACAAGCATGCGCTACCATTATGAAGGTTTTATTTTTTGTAAAGGGTGCATTGAAAATTGTTAAATAGGAGACACTCACACAAATACAGGCTACATGTTCTAGTCGTGATTTCTGTCATTTAATTCAATTCAATTCAATTCAATTTTATTTGTATAGCGCTTTTAGCAATTGTCATTGCCTCAAAGCAGCTTT
>JAQQZS010000001.1:2287733-2297812 GCA_030068045.1 Platyallabes tihoni
AATAAAATATAAAAATTAGTAAGGGGCTTAACTTACTTCTTAACATTTTATACTGTTCGTCTGTTCCTTCAAAATGGAGTCTGATCACTGCGGTTGTTGAGATTCAAATGAAGGTGACTCAATCAAACCCGGATAATTGAACCAATTCTCTTAAAATAAATATGAAGCCTTTTTTCCTCAAAATTTTAGCTTAAATGGTTCCTCAAATTAAGCCTCAAAATTGCACTCATTTCCTTAAAAATTAGGTAACATTTATTTCTTAATTATATTAGTGAAATGTTCTCAATATATTATAAGAGAAAACCAATTTTTTTAATGATATATGCACATTATTTTTAATAATTACATACAATTTTTAAATGAAAATTACAAGCCTCATGATTATTTTTTTTTACAGTGTGTGGTATGAGATATGAGAAAAAAATAACACATTCTCATGAAATACTGTATGTTTACATAAAGAACTGAAAAAAGCATACATTTTCATGTAGAAGAAAAGGTATTTAAAAAGAATGAATTTCTTATTATGCATTTTTACACAAAGCTCAGCAAACATGTGTAATCATTGTTGGAAGTCTAACACATACACAATTAGTGCTTTGGTTTATCTCTGTCAAGACTCATTTTGCAAATCAGTAAAGCACATTACACTTTGCCCAATACACCAGACATTAAACAGAGAACAATTACAGTCTATATTGTCACAACGCCCTCAAGTGGTGGTTTCATGCAGTGACAATGACCTCTGACTCTGTTGTCTTGATAGAAACACTTTGAGGTCTAAGCGAGTCAACCTTTTAAACTAAAAGCTCAAGGAAAATTTGTCCAACAAAAAATAATTGAATAAATAGATAAATAAATAAATAAAAATCTGGAATTTTGCACCATAATTATCTTGCTGTGTGAATAGATATTAAATGTAGATAAGTTTTGTATATGAATACGCCATTCCCATATAACTGATAATAAATGTGTATCAAGTGTATGATCGGACTGAGTATCAACTGTAGATAGAGAGGGGAAGGTGGAACAAGCAAGCAGCACATAATGCTTTGCAACAGTGCAACAGCAGCTCCTTCATGCTCATAACATCATATGCAATAATACCGATGACAAAATTAGCAAAATGGTTGTATGCATGATGAGCAAATGTGACTTACAGTATTAAAAGTCAGGACTGAAATGTGACAGACTTTCTGTGTGTGTGTGTGTGTGTGTGTGTATGCAAGTGTTTCATGTGTGAAAGTTGAACTCTTAAACTTACACCACACAAATTCACACCTTTTTACACACATATACATTTTAAACATGTGGTTGACATGCATGAGTCTGGAAAAGGTTGCCAAGCTATTTCTAATGCTTTGGGACTCCAGAAAACCACAGTGAGAGCAATTGTCCAGAAATGGAAGAACTTGGAACAGTGGTGAATTCATCCCAGGAGTGGCCGGCATACCAAATTACTTGGTTCATCCAGGAGCTGAGAACAACATCCAAAGACCTGCAGACCTCACTTGCTTTAGATAAAGTCTGTGTTTATGATTCAACAATATGAAAGAGAGGGCAAAAATGTCATCAATGAGTCATAATGACATAATGAGTTTCAGGGTGAAAGTTACTGCTAACTAAAAAAAACAAACACATCTCACATTTGCCAGATATAACATTGATTATCTCAAGATTTTTGGTCAAACATGTTCCTGAATGAGAATGCTCAGCCATCTGTTTATGACCTAAAGATCACACAAGTGCCCTTTGGCTTTGCAGTAAAACAATGATCTGAAAATCCACCTAAATATAAAATTAGGGTTAGTAAAAGTTCAAATTTAAATCAGTTTGACACCCATAAACAAACCATCAATGGCATGAAAACCTTCCAGTGTAGATAAATTAAAACAATTCTGTGAAGAAGAGTAGGGAAACAATTCTTCCACAGCAATGTGAAAGACTGACCAGTTATGGGAAAATAAATGATCAATGTATATCACTTTATTTGTAAAACTGTTCAGTAGAAATCAGAACGAGTTCGACCCTATGTGCATGGGCGGCACCATGAAGCGTGGACACGAGGCAAGGTCTTATGGAAAGGGTAATTTATTTAGGAAAAATGGGGTAGGAAAGGGTTAAAGGAGGGAGGACGGAAAGAAAGGGGAAGGAATGAAGTGCACGTGCAGGTCTGGTTGGCAGTGCCCAGATGGCATGCGGGCACAGGCTGGTGAGCGGTGGAGAGCAGGCAGAGTGGCAGCACGGGCCTGCATGGACAACAGCTCCTGCCTCCATCTGCTCGCATTGACTCTGCTACCCGTGGATGGCCGGACCGGCCTCTCCCAGCTCTCTCTGTGGGCGCGGCCCCAGATGGGAGTCCTCTCTGATGTCCGGAGGCTGGGCAGCTGTCCCCGGCTGGGAACAGGGGCCATGACATGACTCTTCTTGCCGCCTCTTACTTTTCGGCAGCAGGGTCACCATAATCAGGGTCCATTATAAGAGTGTTGAAGAGCCACGGGAGCTCCGACAGTGAGCTCGCAGCTGTCCTTGTCACGGCGATCAAAGACATACTCGTTTCTTTGAAGCCCCAGAGGCACGTTCCATTTCCCCACTAGCTTGCCGCTCTTCCGCTTTGTTGCGCGCGTGTCGCACTCACACCGCGTAGTAAAAATCCACAGTAACCCAACAGACCCCGAGCCACAATCCCCGCTGTATTTTATAGCATGGGGAGAAGCCCAGGATCATTAACAGTGATATCTCACTAGCCATGCATAATTTCGAGTGGATGCGGTCTCAGATGGGAATCTGAGTCCTCTCTGGCGTCTGGCAGCTGGGTGGCTTTCCCTGGCTGGGAACAGCGGCTGTGATGTGACTCTCCTTGCATTTCCTTTCATTTCCTTAGGCGCGATTATGGTGTTTTTTGCCACATGACAGCAGTGTGAGGAAAGGGGACAGATTTATTGTAGTGGATTGGTATGTGTTACATTGTATATTTAGGTCAGAGGCGTATAAGATTCACCTCGTCGGACTTACGAACAAATTGGACTTTTGGACGAATGTGCTCCCGAAACAGTACTCATTCATAAGTCAGGGACTACCTGTATTCGGAGCTAGCCTTGTTCCATGCCGACTGTACCACAGCCTTTGGCGGTAAGGCTTATGGTAGGGGCTTGCACATTTACATGAACACTGTGAAAGAATTGTATACAAATGATGTTGTCAACTCTGTCCTAGTTTTTGATTACTTCTTATTGCTGATTGAAGTTTGTCAGTATAGATGCAGATGTTTTTATTTACCACAAGCATTCTCTGCCATTCATATATTACATGTATAAATTCCCTACATGCTCAAAATAAGATGCTGCAAACTGCATACTTAGATTGACTGTTTATTTCAGCATACAGACACTTTAAACCGATCCTGAGGCAGGTAAAACCCTGGCCATTTCTGCACTTCAGGACTGTTTTGAGCATGCTTACTGGGACATGTACAGAAAGGCTACAACAAATAGTGACTCTACTAACTTGCAGAGCAGATCACACTGAAATATAATAATATTATATATTATATAATATATATATATATATACATATATACATATATAATATTATAATATAATAATATTTAATATGTAGAGCCTACATTAATTATTACAATATCTTAATTGTTACATTATTATTATTATTATTATTATTATTATTATTATTTACAATGTAAAAATGTCATTCTAAAAGTGTTTATTGTGTTGTAGTAGAATGTGTAGGGGGATAGTGGTAGTATAGTGGTATAGACAGTTTATATTATTTTTGTCAGTTTTTGTTGGTGTAAAGGTATAATTACAAGGTCACGTGCATCTAATCTAATATGTTTTTTTTAACCTAGAGGACCTGTTTCTATTACTGAACCATGTTCTACTGTAACACACAATTTAGAACGCAAACTACTTGTATTAAAACAGAATTTCTGGTCATGTATTATTAAGAAATTGTCATGGAAAAGCAAAATAATGATAATTTGTTCACATCAACACTCATTTTTGCTGGAAGATCAGTATAATTGGAAAGGTGTTATTTATTTATTTTGTCAAGAAAGGTTGAAAATTCATTTAACTGAATGTGGTTGTGTGTATGGTTGTGCGTGTAACAAATACAAATTATATTTGAAATAGTAGTGAAAGGGTTAGTATAACAATATTCAAAATGGTGTAATGTTATACCGTAGTGGTTGGACAGTTGTGTGATTTTAGAATGTGTTGACATAAGGATTAACTAACCTGTAAAGGTTTTTGTATATGCAGTAAATACAGCTGACACCAGTGACCTCCATGGTTGCTAGTTAAACCACAGAGATACCTACAGTATATTGGTGAATGGAAAGTTTACATACTGTATATGATGTTTTATGTTGTTGTTGTTGTTTGTTTTTTACATCAGACCAAATCACATCAAATGCTACTGCCTCATGCAAAACAAAGATATACAATATATTTAGTTTGTACATACGTTTCCATAGTGATATACTTATTGTACTGTTAGCAACCGTAATTAACAGGGATACTTACAGGAAGTGTTCTTAAATTATTACCAGTACTTTGTAGTCAAAGGTGAGGAGAATAAACGATGGAGGTGGTGGACAGTCCTGTATCTCACATATATATATATTTTTTTCACTTATTCTATTTTAGAGTAACAGTCCTGCTAAAGTCTGCGTACCCAGGTTAAGGCCCATATAACGTAAAGCTAGGGCACTTGTTAAAGACCGTAACTAGCTCCCTTTCTTAGATGTTACAGGGGGATTTGGGATTCAGGCTTGTGTTATAATAAAACAACACAGAGGCAAGTCAGAATGTTTTAAACGTAATTATTAAGAAGACCAAACATTGTCTAAAATGTCATAACTGTTTAAGATGTGCTTTTTCTGTTAAAACTTTTCCATGATTTTTTACTGTGGGTTTTGGCAGGCAGCTGACTGCACAAACCTACTTTCACATAACACATCGCTAATTGTTTTAGTGTAATTAACGATTGTTAGAACACCTTTGTTACTGTCTTTTAGCACCACTCGTGGAATGTCTCTCATCCAATCAGATTCCTCGGTCAATACTAACTGTTGTATATGTTTTATATAGTGTTATTGTGTTAGTATAGTAGATCTGTAGCAACAGTGGTATTGTTACAGTCTTTATTGGTATAAAAGGTACATTACATGTTCAAGGTTAATATGATCTTATGTATTTTATCCAGAGCCTGTTTCTACTCCTGATCCAGCTTCTACAGCAACAGTCAGTATAGAACATAAGTAAATGAATCATATTAACACAATTAACAAAGCAAAATAATGATTTTTATTACAACATAATAAAAACTTTCTTTTTTTATTATTAAGTTCATCATTAAATTGCGCAATAATTTATAGTTTAATAGGTTTTACATAAACCAATAAAATCTAATTACTCAATGTTAAATCATGCTCTCTTTTCTCTTTGTAAATTTTGCTACCAGTCAAAAGTTTGGACACACTTCGTAATTTGGTGGAATTTCCTGATATTTATTTTATTATATATTGCCTGTCGATTTTTTGTTTTTTGTGTAACCACCATGTCTGGAAGAGGTCTTGTCTGTGAATTAATTAATTAATGTTCTGATGATGATAGATTGGATGGTGTACAAGGTCTAGGTTTTAATGGTTTGTGGCAAATTACTCTACACAGTGTATAGTATTTAAAAAAAAAACTCCAAAACTCCAAGCTATGAAGACGTGTGAGCTTCCTCACATAACATCCTAACCTGCTTTCAGACACTCACAATTATAAACAATTATTGCACCTTATGCTAGTACAGAGCTATCTGTAGTATTAGTTAATATAGTGTAGAGTGTAATAATCAGTGTTATAGGTTTAGTAGTATCTTGGGTAGTATAGACAGGTGTGAGATTTTAGAATATGTTGACATATGAAACTTAACTCTAATATTAACATCACCTTCTTGTATTGCTTAAACCAGAGTCTGACAAACCAGAGTCTCCTGCCACATCCATTATGGTATGTAAGTGAATTAATTGTATTGTAAACTGTTTTAGTATGTATGTATATTACTATCCATTTTAATATTAATTCATATTCTATTATCTATAGATCTATGGAAATGTTTGTGGTTTTAATGTTTTCTATATTGAATGTAGAGTATTAAGTATAGGCAGGGCTCGATTTGAGGGGGGATGTGGAGGGATGGCATCCCCCTGCAAGTTGAAAAATAATTAAATAAACCATCCCCTTCAGATTAATAATGCTGTGTATTATGTACAGTAATATTTGTCATGAAAATAAAATAATAAAACTCTCTATGTATGGACATTTTCGAACTAATAACAGCGATTAGCCAATCAGAATTCAATATTGTAACACGATGCTCACAAGCTCATGCAAGTTTCGCTCACAAGCTCATGCATTTTCGCAACAGCCAAGAGAACAGTTGGAGCACAGCTTTTGACATATTTCAAAAAGAAGAGAACTGAAGGTATGATACATACACACAAATCCTCTCAGCGGAGACGCGATAAAAATGAAGGATTCAGTACCACTCTGTTGTGGTAAACTACAAGTACACAATTGTCTATAGTGGTATAATGTTCAAATCTCTATTTATATACTGCAGACTTAGTGTAGTGGTATCTAAAGTAGTAAAGAGTACAAGAAAATAGTATGCAGTTTAACTGTCAGTTCTCAAAGTTGAAGCAGGAAAAGAGAGCAAGCATAAGAATACCTATTAAAATTTGTTCCGAGAAGAACAACCAGTGGACGAGTGACAGGGTGATGGGCACACAAGGTTCACTGATAAACATAACATGCCTTTTTAGCATCTCCAAACCTGGAAGTGATACAATAGTTTTAATACATTCCACATACACAAGCATCTCCTTTTTTAAATAATGTATTAAGCATTTAATCAGGGGGATAAGGCATGATTGATAGATGAATGCAAAATGTTTCCACACAGGTCCAAATGAAGCAGTGCTGTATTGCTTCACATACAATAGCAATCCAATAAGTGTCAAGTTATTGGAACAATGGATAGAGCCATGTAAGTTTTCAACCAGCTGTTACTCTTTCCTTTTAGCGTGTTTAAGAATGTTTGAACCTATTGTATGGTACACATTACTATTTGCAAGTATTAATTTTTTTTTTTTTTTGTTAAGTTTTGTGACAAAATATATTATATAAAAATTTCCGTATATCAGTGCAACAAAAAATCACCACTACTAAAGGCCTTGTTTGATTACTTTGCCATAGTGCTGCAGCGCTATTAGCCCTACCTTCCCGTCTCTGTTTACATGTGATACTCAGTCCCACGTCCACTGGCAAACGCTCATGTCCATACATTATAGGTTCTATGGCAACAGGTTGTTCACACAAAACGTATCTACAGTACTTTAAAATTTATCCCAATTGCAAGATAATTATTATGCAAAGATCAGTATTTATTTATTTATTTATTTATTTATTTGCCGCACAAATCTTCCTTTAACTCTTAGCTCCACCATTTAAAAGGTTGACTCGCTGAAATCACAAAATGTTTCAATCAAAACCACGTCAGAGGTCATGGTCATTGTCACTGCATGAAACCACAACTTGAGGGCATTGCAGCTCAGTGACTTTATGAATTGTGGTGGCTCCTCTCTGTTTAATGACTGTGTTGTGTATTGGGCAAAGTGTGATGTGCCTTAATGAGGCTTTACTGAGCACCCCCATCCTCCTCCCCATAGGCTCTAACTGTGTATGTGTTTGACAACTTTCATAAATGTTAAAATAATCCTCACAGCAATGATTACACGTTAGCTGTGCTTTATGTATTCGGATTTGCCCACAAGATAGCAGCAGTGAACTTAAAAAAACACAACAAAAAAGGCAAGAAAAAGAGGAATAAAGATGTGAGTGACATTGGCAACGGTCTTCTTATGATGGCTAGAATGACTGGGTAAAGGGCAAATCCAAAAACTGCAGCTCTTGTGGGATGTCTATAGTTGTCAGGACACACCAAAAGTGCTCCAAGGAATGAAAATGATTACAGCATCATGGGCACCCAGGGGTGATGCACATTGGGAGCGAAGGCTTGTTCATCTGCTCCAATCCCACAGAGATGAGCTACTATAGCACATACTGCTTTAAAGTTGCGGTTCTCATAGCACAGATTTAGAACACACAGTATGTCAATTTTTGTTCTGTATAGAGCTGTATAGCTGAAGACTGATCAGAGTTCCCATGCAGACACAGGTAAACTGCCAAAAGCTCCTAGAAAACTCAGTAGGCACATGAGCATATTAAATAAGGTAGCCTGCTCGGTTGAATGGTGAGTCATGTTTTATTTTATATAATCTAGATACCTGGGTGCATGTGGACCACTTACCAAAAAATAATGCCACCAGGATGCAAAATGGGAATAAAGTGGATGCACCTTTAAAATGTACCACATATATTGTTGCTGACAAAGTTACACATGATCATGTAAAGAAGGTTGTTCCCTGATTGCCATCCCCTTCTTCAGCAGGATAGTGCACCCTGACATTTTGTTCAGGACTAGTTTGAGGAATATGGCAATTCAAGGTGTTGACTCAGCCTCCGAATTCTTCAGATCGCAATCCAATCTAGCATGTGTGGAGCATGCTGGGAAAACACATCTAATTCAAGTGAGGCCCCACTTCACAACTTACAGGACTTAACAGAATTGATAATGATGGCTTAGTGACATACACTAACACACATTCAGAGACCTATCCATTATTAGGTAGGGGGTTTTAAAGTTGTGGTTGACACATGTATGTTTCATTTTTCGTTTCATATGATTATACATTTTCCACATGTGAGAAGGTCACTAAGAATATCACAAACATAACAGATTAGTGAAGGGATGGTGTGACAAGTGCATGTTTGGGCAATAATATTTAAGGGCTTACACATATCTTCCATTACAATAAGTGATATAGAAAAAAAGAAAAATATATATACACACATGGTGTAATGGAAGATACCATGTTACATGTACCATGTATTACTTCTTACAAACCACATCAAATAGAAACTGCTTAGTCACTTTATTGCATCAAAAATCTGAGTCATTAGGCTTCCTGTAAACCTGTTTTACTCTACAAACCTCATCATAAATAAGATTTACTCAAAATAAATTTTAGAATAAAATAAAAAAAAAAATGATAAGTGAATAGTTGTATACACTGATCAACAATAACGTTAATCACTGACTGGTGAAATGTCATGGGTCATGGGGCCCAAGGCTAACTGATGTGTGTGAGGAGTGAGTCTGTCTGGTTTGAATACACAAAATGGCTCCTATAGCACAAACTTCTAAAAAGTAAATACTAACTCTGATAGGAAGGAGTCACAACACACACTGCATATCAACTTGCTGTATATGAAACTCCATAGCTGCAGATGAGTCATGGTGCCGCTGATGACTGTGAAGATGCTTACAATAGGCAAAGTGAACATCAGAAGTGTATGATGGAGCAATAACATAAGTTATAAATCATTCCAGCAGATTTGTTCAGTTGCATTTCAAAGTCAGCTTTGTTGTTTCAGTCTTGTTGTGCAGCCTTTACTTTTAGTATGCTACAGTAATTAGGCCCAACCTCCCTTCCATGGAACCTGCCCTGAGGCCTCAATAATTTTCTTCAAATCAACCATTATGGCAGACACAGAGCCCCGCAAAAAAAGATGCAAGCTTTTTATCAAATCGTCTAGAAAAATCTTCACTTGTTTGGGTTTCTGACATCTTGTTTGTTTTGACACCTGTCTCTGAATGGCGACAAGACAAAGGAAATGGTTGTTGATTTCAGGAAGACATGGAGCGACTACTCTCCACTGAGCATCAACGGCTCCTCTGTGGAGATCATCGACAGCACTAGATTCCAGGGTGTCTACCTGGGGAAGAACCTCATCTGGTCAGACACCAGCTCTCTGCACAGGAAATCCCAACAGCGTCTCATCTTCTTGAGAAGGCTGAGGAAGACCCAGCTTCCACCACCAATCCTGACCACCTTCTATAGAGGAACTATCGAGAGCATCCTGAGCGGCTGCATCACTGTC
>JAQQZS010000001.1:2555777-2568492 GCA_030068045.1 Platyallabes tihoni
GAAGAGGAATAGTAGTGATATCCGTGACTGGGCAAGGGCGGCAAAAAACAAGATCGAGAGAATTCCCTGCCTTGTGTAAAAGGAAAACAGAAGCGGGAACGGTTGCAGACAGCAGATGAAGCAACACATTCAGAGATGGCAAGCAGAGAGAGAGAGAGAGAGAGAGAGAGAATCTTTTACTATGACATAAGATAACACAAGCCCAATACTTTGGATACTTAAAAAATTGTAGAACTTTTACTTGAGTAATATTTGCCCTAGGGAATGTCTACTTTCACTGAACTTCAGAATTTGTCATGTCTGGTGTTGTCAGTGCTGTAGTACTACAAGTGATCACTTTTTAAATGATCTATTTCATCATAATTATTTTATTTAAAGAGGACCTACTGTATTATGCAAAAATTCACTTTAACGCCATGTTTATATGTTCAGATGGGTCTATTGTGTGCATACAAAGGAAGTGAGAAAATAATAATAATAATAATAATCCTTGTTTTTTTCTATTTTTTTCCTATTATTGTATCAGCTTGGGTTTAACCTATAAAATCTTCCCCTAATGTGACCTCCTGTAAGAAGAGCCCTGTCCCGGTCATCTCTGCTGTGCTCTGCAGTGTTGTGACTCAGCGGGAGCTCATTTACATAGACACTGAAACAGTGCATGCATTATCTGAGAGGTATTTCAGCTGGAGTATTACCACACACTTTTAGCAAGCCGAACAATGGTGAAAAGTGACAAAATCCAGAGTCTTTTGTCACAACACAACTTCCTTTTTTACTACTGATAACACGTGGCTGGAGTTACATATGCCCTGTCGACAAATGCACATGTGCGTGCGAGATGCGTGGGTTTTAGTACTGTATATTCAGTATATTTTGCTGCACAATGCTGGGGGGATTGTGAACCAGCTACTACTGTATACTGCCACTTGCTGTAACAGAGTGTGTACTCTTGTGGAAGCTGACACGCAGTGGGGTTTAGGAGAGGGCATGGTCATACCAGATACAGTATGAAAATATTATATAAAAAATTGTATATGAAAATACAAATACTCTGTCTGAAAACAGCCTTAAAGTAGGAAACATGGTCAGAAATCGTATAAGCTATGAATAAATTGTACATTTTGGCACTTCTGAGAACTCACTTTTACTCTCTATAGTGTTTACCCTGTACAGGGTCATGGGGGGCCTGGAGTCTATGCCATGAGGCAGGGTGCTCGAGGCAGGGTGCCAATCCATTCCAGGGCACACAAGCGCACAAACACTAACTGGAAATGCCAAATAGCCTAATCTGCATGCCTTTGGACTGTGATCGGAAACTGGTGGACCCTGGAGGAAACCCACCAAGCAGAGGGAGAACTTGCAAACTCCATGCACACAAACACCTGTGGGAATAAAACCCTTGACCCTGTACAGTAGGTGCATGGTCATGTGCAAACCACTACTCCACCATACCAGCATTCAGAGAACTGTGAGATTGAATGAAACAAAACAAAATCCCAGACATGAAGCACTTAAGCACTAAACTTTCTTCATCACCTTCTCATTTGCAGATGAAAACAGTGTTTTTTTTTATTTTTAAATTTAATGAATTTGATGACATAATGCTTTTTTAATGCTTTTATAGTTACATTCAGGTTGGTATAAGGCAATGTACATGATTACAAGCAGGTTTCTGACACTAATCTTTAAAAAGAAACACACAGCATTGGTGATCAATGGTAGGATTATTTTAAGACGCCAAAATCAATGACTCTACAGTAGGTACTCCACTCTACAGTAGGTACTCTTAAATGCCTGGGAAATACTGACTGGGAATAATGGCAACGGGAAACATGATGAGCTGACAAGTGAATGAAAGCAGGTTCTTTTTTTATTTTAGAATCCCTCTCTAAAGGGATCTTCCAACAAATAAAAGCCTTGAGTGTTGTCCAACTCTTTTCATCTTTATTTAAAATAGACTGGCATAGTATATTCTATGGAAGCAATCACACAGTTCTTACATGCTCCAATACCTACTGACCTTCTTTGCTTCCACCTTCCTACAAAGGACCACATTTTACCTACATAAAAGCTTATGAAAGCTGTCAGCTTCTTTTGACCACATCTGAATAGAGACTGAAGGTCTCGCTCTGTGTGTGTGTGTGTGTGTATGTGTGTGTGTGCTGCTTGTGAGGATCAGGAGCCAGAGTTCTGGTGTTTAGTCTGAGGCTAAAGCGTGGCATTGATGACATTTTCTCTGGCTCTATTTCTAGAGGTCATGGAAGAGTCTAGAACCCAGAACCATGGAAAACCCTAAGAGAGAAAACACACCGGTCCAAATTTGACTGGCGTTTGAGTAAAACAGTGTGAAGGTGCCAGTAAACACAGAACATCCTCTCAGGCCAGATAAAATAAACTTGTTCAAACTGCCGAAGGTGTTGGATTTACACTATTTATCCAAACCTGGTAACCTTGGCAACACAGTAAATTGTTAAATATTTGCAAAGGTTTAACAAAAAAAAAAAAAAAAAAAAAAAGTGAAAAGGCAAAAAGACAAGCAAACATATTCATTGCATGGCTGATTTACATTTAGTCACACCCACAAAACTCAAGACAAGGAGATTAAATTAACAAAACAATGACTAAGCAATGAAAGAGCACCATCTAAATGTGTTATTAATACGAAATCCTGAACCATTTTTTCTTCTTCTTGGAAAAGACAAGCAGTCTGCAAAAGCTAACTCCCCCTGCAACATGCAATAAATAAATAAATAAATAAATAAATAAATAGATTAATTAATTAATTAATCCACACATTTCACTTTGTCATAGGAATAGAAAACAAAAAATGGTTTGCCAATATCTAAATGTTCCAGTAATTCAGTTTAGCAGCTACAGTGTGACAACTACTAGAGATACACACTAATACTTTAACAAATTCTTGAACCTCATAACTACTCAATTTCGGACTTTTTTGAACTTTTTTGCACTTTTTTTTTCCTCATTGGGGCTACAATGCAGATTTCGCTAACAAGTAATATAAGTGCTTTGCATTATGCTTCATACCCTGGCTGAAGAATAGTGTTATTTTAAATAACTTTTAGAAAAGACAAAATTTTTTTTTCCAACGTACAGTAATTGTCTTGTTTTTCAATACATTTTCTTCATCTGTCAACAAGCTTTCATATTCCCTCATTAAAATTTTTTTTAATGTTCACTCGGCCTTCACTTCTTCATCAAGTGAATCTTTGTCCTCATAGGGCTGCTTTCAGGAGACCAAACAGATGAAAATCTGATGGAGCAAAATCATAACTATAGGGAGGATGTTTTAACACCTCAAAATATAGTTTTTTGCAGAGTGCAGACAGTGTGAGCAGAAGTGTGCGGACATGCATCATCATGCAAGATCACAACGCCCTTGGATATCAGATATCTGATATCCCAGAAAACTGTAAGCATCAATTTTCCAGTTGATGGTCGACTTTTGAACTTTTCCTTGGTAAGGGATGAAGGATGGTTTCATTTCACTCTCAAGCTCGTAGTGATGGATCTAGGACTCGTCACCTGTACTGATTCTATACTGACAGTTTCTCCAAACTGTGCACAAAGTATTCAATAAATAACTACACCAGGTACACCATCAGACCACAAAAAAAAAAAAAAAAAACATTATCATTGCATGCTGTTCTTCTTTCATGCAAATCACAAGATGGAGCATCCATTTTTGCTCGCACCACCGTTTCAAATGAACTGATATAACACACCTGCACAGTAGTGACTGGGAAAACAGTGACCTTGAGCGGAAAGTGTTGATCAGACAGTGAGGATCAACAGATGCTTTAATATAATTGGAGTGCGGATAATTTTCGAATTCACTCTCGTACATTAAAGATTAGAAACGTTTTACGCAATTACCAGAAGCATTAGTTTCAATAGAAATTGTTACGTGTAGTAGTGTTTACTGGTTCTCGCTTGTACATAAACCTGATTGCTGACAAGACATGTGCCTCAGGCCTCTGTCATTACATCTTGCAGAAGTTCTTATCCACAAACCAGGATCTACACTACCAGTAACCTCAGCTCAGTCTCAAACAATAGTGGTAATTGGGCTCTGAAACTGACAGTCTGTTGTTAAATCATCTTTACCATCCCATTACTTACCTGACACCTGACTTTCTGGCACTAACTGGACAGCTCCACATACTGTACCTCAGCTACACTGGCTGCTCCTCTGCCTCAATCCTCTGCCTACACTTTCTCTCACACTCAACAAGAAATGTCAGGGGTGGTGGTACAGGTATGCTGCTGTCTTTAAGATGGTGCTTCACACCTTTCTCCCTTTCTCAACCTGGTCAGGGATAACTCAGTGGTTATGGCATTGGACTATGGTTTGGAAGGTCCCAGGTTCAAATCCCATGACCATCAAGTTGTCCCTTAAGCAAGGCTTTTAACTCTCAGCTGCTCAGATGTATAATCAGATAAAAATGTAAGTCGCTCTGGATAGGGGCGTCTGCTAAATGTAACTGCTCATTCTATGATTTCTATGCAGTTACAGTTACCTCACAGATTAACCTCTTCATTGTTATCTACTGCCTTCCTTGTCCTCTAGGAGACCTTAAAGAAATGTTCATGCCCCTTTGTCTTTCTCTATTGACAGAGCTCCTAACACTGTCTCCTGAGACTTCAACCTTCCCCTTAGTCAAGCCCCAGTCCCTTTTGCCTTCTCCCTCTTCTGTGTTCCCTTCCACTGGCATTCAACAGCTGTCCCTACCATGGACCTTGTCTTCAGTCATCCCACTACAGCTACAGACATCAGTGCATTTTACATTTTACATTTGCAATCATCACTTAGTATTCTTGTAATTTGCCTATAACCAGCTATTAATATATCTCTCTCACTCATTGATACCTCCACTCTTTCATCTGTACCTCCATAGCTTCTCTTTTAGTCCCTGACTCCTTTTACTGCCTACCATTTCTTACTTTTCTATTCCCTGGACCTTCTCTGTCATCTATCTTTTAAACCTAGGAAGATTTCTTGCTCTCTTGACTGGCCTTTAGATGTGTTGCAAGGCAGTCAGTTAGAATTTAAAACAGCTGAGAGATAGTTGAAGAAATCTCAACTCAACAAAAAGCTTGTCTTTTACCATGCTCTTCTGTCTAAATTCTTATATGAAGTGACTTCTGTCAAGCCTGTTCTTTACAAGGAAAAGTTGGAAACGTTTGCACTCTTCACTACTTGCACTCTACTCCTACCCCAACTGCTACACTTTCTAATCTAGCAACAGAATAGTCTTCCATCTTGTCTTCCAACCAAACCACCGGTCATTTAGAAGCAGTTCCTTCCACAGTGCTCCAGACTATCTCATAAGATCTACTTCCCTTCATTACTGCTAAATCAATGGCTCCATAACATCTGGTCATGTACAGTACGTCCTGAATTCAAGTCAGCAAAATGCACTCCCATTTTATAGACTCACCTTGGCTCCCTCAAAACACCTGAAACTACTGATCAATAGTAGTTGTCTGTCTAGTGCTCACAAAATAACCCCCCAACATCTTAACCAGTCGGGTTTCAAGGGATACATTTCTCATGAGTGTCCTTTTGCCAATCACAGAAAATCTGTATATTGTTAGATCAGCTAAACTGCAATCTGTCCTCATCCTCCTCAATGTTTCAGCAGGCAAGGCTCTCTTATCCATCCTCTTGACTACAGGGATTCATCACACAGCATTGCTTCCTATCTGGAAGGTTGGTGACATGGACATGGAGGGTACCACAAAATACTCTATGCAGAATCTCCACTGGTATCCCACAAGGTTCAGGACTTGGTCCTCTTATGTTCTCCCTCTATAGTCAATCCCTTTTTGAGGTCATATCCCAACTTGGGTTTTTATACGACTAATATGCAGATGACACTCAACTCATCCTCACTTTCTCACCCTCAGGCACTAATGTATCATCCTAGATAGCTTACTTGGCAGTCACCTTATCATAAATAGCAGCTCATTCACTGTTAACTAACCAGGGACAAACAGGCAGCTGTGGGAAAGTCCAAGGAGCTCAGTGAAGATCTGAGAAAGAAGATTTACACAATTCAGGAATGGCTCTTGATTTTTTCAACAACTGCAGATTTAAAGATTAGTTCAAACTATTTGTAATTACAAATTTTGCCAAAGTGTGGAAGAAGATCCAAACTGTCACCCGCAGATGAGAGGAAATTGGGTTAGAAGATCAGGAATAACACCAGAACCTCAAAGTTGCAATCCTGCTGGAACACTAGTGTTACTATTTATAGTCAATCCAATTGATAGGACATCACTCAAGAAAGAAGCCTGTTGCTCCAAAATCCATATTTCCAAGCTTTCCAAGTTGACAAGTTTGCAGCTGACCATATTTACAATGCCAGGGCCATTTGAAGAAACATTTTGACAATGCATGTCTGGAGGATCAAAGGTGATACATTCAAGCGCCAGAATACTGTACCATCTGATAAGCATGGTGGTGGTAGCAGCACACTTTTGGAACCATTTTGCTGCATTAAACAAAGTGAATGGAATAACCAAGAAGAACAAGCATAACCACAGAGTCAACAGCTAGCTGGTTGAAATTTTAACAAAATTATGCATTCAAACAGGGCAGTGACACTGATGCTTCTGGAGCCTGAACTCTATCAAAAATTCATGGGTTTCCAGGACAAATTTAAATGAACTGTACCAGTTCTGCCAAGAAGTTTGATCAAATATTCAGCCAATCCTACCAGAAGCTTGTGGATATTTACCCTTCACAGTACCAATATTTTAATAGTATGAATAGCTTAACCGTCAACTCCATGAAGATGAAGTAAAAGAAATAGAAAAAGAGGAGCAAAATCCTTTTATATAGGGGTGGGAACTAATAGGAAACCCCTGAAATGTATGAAAACAGGATGTGAACACAGAAATACATAGCAACATAGACATCAAAATAGGAGTCCTTGATAACATAGACAAACCTTGACGTAAGGGTTTCTTCTATTTAAGATATATTTTGCAAATTCATTCTGTCTGAGAAAATGTCTAGTTGAAAAATAAAAATCATCACATTCATGCTTATGATGACAGTATCCAAATTACATGAAAGCCCAAGGCTTTAATAACTAACTTTTGAATATTTTACTAGCACATTTGATTTATTTATCTATTTATTTATTATTTTCCATATTAACCAATAGATTTGCATGGATTTAATATCTGGTAGAGAGAAGGAGACAGAAAAAGAGAGAGAGAGAGAGAGAGAGAGAGAGAGAGAGCGTCAGCATGACAGTTCCATAAAAATAAAGGCAAACAAACAAAAAGCCTGAGTCACAGTCAGAAAAAAACAAAACTGAAACAGAAACTATTTTTTAAACTGTCAAGTCATTGTGGTTAGTTTCTTCTTACCAAGTCAGAAATGTTCAATATCTTAAACTTCACCAACAGTAATTTCATGTCTACTGACTGAGGAACGTTTAATTTTAGTCCTTAATGATCATGTGGTGGAAGTAGTGGTGAAATTGGGTTTATTGATGTGCTTGAGTGTGTTTGATCTATCTATCTATCTATCTATCTATCTATCTGTACAGATATAGATAGAGGGGTTGTGAATTAGCATCATCACTACATGCTGCGGATAGGCTCCAGGCCCCCCGCGACCCTGATCAAGGATAAAGCGGTATAGAGAATGAATGAATGAATGAATGAACTACATGCTGCTGTTTTGACTGTTTACCAGGTTTCAGTTTACTTACCATAATGTAACAACCGTATGCCTCTGTGTGTGTGTGTGTGTGTGTGTGTGTGCGCGCGCGTGTGTGCGTGTGTACACGCGAGCAGTGGTATGGTCTCTCTCTTCATGCCGGGTGTTAATTTCATTATCTATTCAACCTTTGTATTTTAACCTGTGGTAAAGCTAAACACTCAAACACACGCATAAACATGTGCAGACAAACACACGCAAACTATTTCATTTTTATGATTAAAATAAGGAAACGAAAAAGGTTTTAATGCATTGTTGACATGACTCATCATATTCACTCTCCATCTCCGTTCTCTTGTTCCTTTTTTCGAATTTTATACCTCATTTTGCTCTCTTTCTCATCATCTCAATCTCTCTGTAATGATCTCCTGCCTTATACACACCAGTAAATGCACCACACACACACACACACACACCTACATGCACACATATACATGCTCACAGATGCATGTTTGACCTTTGACCTCATATCTCCTGAAATGATTTTTTATATACTGTATATTCTTGGAAAATAAATAAAAAGATAAAAAGACATGATTTCACATCTACATTGTTATTTTTTACTTTCAATTTGTGTATACAATGTATTAAAAGAGATATACAATGTATTAAAAGACCATATGACTTTTTTCCCACTTTGGGCTCAAGTCAGTTGACCCACCATTATTATTATTATTATTATTATTATAAATATATTACAGAGTTTTAGCACATATGTTTTAGGGGTCCAAGCACCAAAGCTTTATCCTTCTTTTTCTCCCTCGGCTAGTAATCTAACATCATAATATATATAGATGCCAAATTTGGCATAAACACGCGGTACCCCATGCCCCTACAACACAGTATCAGGGTCATGGCCTCTTTGGCCCTCGTGTCTTCACATCTTTGTAGGACTCTTATGATGTCATTGGTTTTTATGGTTCATCTCATTATTTCTGAATTTAATTGAATTTCTTTACTATCATTGAGGTCATATAGGTACATATGAGAGGTATACTGTACTATAGGAAAAACAAAAAAAAGTAGAATGTACATATATTACAAATGGTACATAAACGATTGGTTCAGGCTGTGCAATATTATAGTGTTCTAGTACAAAGTTGCAGTGAGGTAGCTATGATTGTTATTATACAACAGTTAGCTCTGACCGAGCAATCTGATTGAATAATAAAAGATGGAAATGGGACATTTAATTATATGTTATATTCTGTGTCAAAGGTGTTTTACAATCATTCATTACACTAACTGTGTGTCGCAGCGTGGGTGAGAGTAGGTCTGTACAGTCCGCACTACTGAGGAGAGAGCAGCTACATGCCAAAACCCACATTCACAACCTGTCAGAGAAGCACTTTCAGCGTTATGTCATCATAGACACTTTAGGACTCCTTAATAATCGCTTCTAAGTTTTTTTTCAAAATCACCTTTGAACCATCCGTAATGCATTTGTTCATGGTTACAAAGCTAACCAACTTCTAACACAAGACTGAATCACTCTCTAACCCCTGATCAAGGGCTCTACTTTATATGTGTGACAGAATGAATTGTACACCCTTTACATTAGCTTTATATAACAAAAATAATGAAATGTACGTATATGGGGAGGTAAGGGGGGGGGGCGGGGGTGAATGTAAACATATTGCAAATGGTTCATGTGTAGTTGGCTTCATTTTTTGCAACTTAAGATTCTAGTGCAAAGTTAGTAGTGAGATAATTATAAATGTAAATGTAGCAGATTTTTAATGGGGGCACTTAATGGACTGATTAAGTGTGTTTATGGCTCTTGGGATCTTGAGGTCTGTGCATGAAAGGCTCTGTGGTCTTTGCTGGATAGGAAGGATTCAAATAGACTGTAGAATGGGCATGTGAGGTCCAAGCGGTAGCTTTCCTCAGACAGTATGTGCTGTAGATTTTCTCCATGACTAGGAGCTGCACTCCAATGATACACTGAGCTCTAGACAGAACCCTGTATAGAGCCTTCTGATCAGCTGAAATACCACACAGATACAGTACGTTTAAACAATCTCTCTGTTCATAGTTTATTAGGTTCCTTTTTGAAGCTCTTAGGGTTTCAGGCAGTTCAGTTGTTTGAATATAATTTATTTTATGTTATATATTTTTTAAATAAAAGTGCATCACACTGTGCCACATCCACCTTTTTACACAACACCCTGCCCCAAGAGACATTACTAAACTAGGGAAACTACATCTGCCTAAAGGTGGCTCCACTGGCATCATGGTTTAATATTTGGCCAAACGTTGGACTACACTAAATTTTCTTCCCTCCTCCTTGACTTAAGGAAGCAGGTTTTAATGCTACAGACAGACCACAACATCTTCCATGCTAACCTTGATTAATGCACCAGCAGATGAAAAGTTAATCTCTGATCAATGGGTGATTGATCTGTACGCAGTGTTTTGGGTCGTAACTGTCCTCACTTGTTCAAGCTGCCTGGATTAGGATGGCTCTCAGTGGACTGGATTGGTGGTGGATTAACCTCGAGCTGGACTAAGACAGACCTGGAGCTTAACCCTTTGACCTGGTTTTCAAGGAGCCTTACAATGAATTTTGCCATTCGAGGGCCTGCACCTTATTTAGCTTTTCCGACTAAATTCCATTTAATAGGCAATAATAAATGCAAATCGTTGATAAACGTTTACTAGAAGAATATAGAGTAGGCTATCTTTTATTGTCATTGAAACATGTGGTAATGTACGTACACTTGAATTGGGTGCTTTACGTATATTACCCGAGATACAGGTAGACATATGGCACAAAAAAAAGTTACATATAATTTCATGAAAGTTTCCCATATTGCACTAAATTTACACATATTTTGCCCAAACTTGTCATTTCTGGCAACAAACAATGACCAGGAAATTAGAGTCAAGTTTTTCCGTCTTAGAATTTAGCCAGAAATTTGACTCAAATCAAAGGCAGACCCTTTGAGCATGTATAAAATTCATAATTTATGTCACTCAGGGTGTCAACAGGAAATTCTGTACAAACAAGATTAATGCTAATCTGACTAATTAGCACATAGCAACAAGAACACATCTGGTTAAAAGCTTGGTTAAAGACACAGGGATGCTGAACACATAGACTGTCTATCGTGTAAAATCTGTCTATTCTAACTAATACATAATTACCTAATCAATTAACTGAGCTACGTAATGCTACAGAATTCACGCGTCTACCTTGCAACTCTGTAACAACTCTGTATATTAGCGTTTACAATTTTTGTTTGCTAGGTTGCTGTTATTTTTTTTTTAACCTCGTGATGCAATGCTAGCATGATTGCTAACAGATGCCATTTTGAGTGCATGCCCGATCTTTCTAATAACTAAGGCTAATGAAACAGCTAGCTAGCTAGCTACAAAGCTATTATGCTCATACGGTACATAGAATTCAAGCCTTTGATTATTAAATTATTGGCTTTAGCTTAGTGTATTGATTCATACATAGAATGGGAAATCATTTTAACTGCTAGTTAGCCTACGAGCTAGCAGGCCATGACTTAACCATGAACCTTGCCTTGTCCTGAACCTCATTAGTATAAGTATTAGTGGTTGAAGTTAATGCTGAGGAGCACTTAGGAAACATAGACCTAGAGTGTGTTCTCATGTACACCTAGTGTGTGTGTGTTTGCTTATTATATTGAAAATTAATATTTAACAGTGTGTTAGAATCTTGATAGAAGTCTTATCATCTGTTGAATTGTGTGTGTACGTGTGTGTGTGTGTGTGTGTGTGTGTGTATTTTATTCAGCTTTTGTGTTGCCAGCTTGAGTGTGACACACTTCCCCAGTGGGACGTTTATATTCTTATACACTGATTTATGTTGGTGTCTGGCCTCGTTAAACGTAACCGCGCTCTCACTCGTTTATCTCACACACACTCGCCGCATCGCCATACAGAAAATATTACACGGTTTGAGCGTGACATTTTTACACACACACACGCTCGAGCTGTGGCGATACAGTAAATCTGCAGTACAGTAACAATATGTTGGTGATGGTTTCTGCTTCCTGCCTCAGGTTTTATACCTTACAGATGTAACGGATTTACAGCTCCGTGTACTTTACCTCTACGTCCAGTAGCTTCAACTATATGTAATGTGTTAGAGATAGCTATGGAAAAGAGGTTCTGTGTGTGTGTGTGGGGGGGGGGGGGGCGTGTTTATGCCAGCCATGTAGCTCCTCTGAATGGATCACTTCTCTTCCTCTTAGTTTGAGCTGTGATTCATTCACTTGTCAGTTTTTTCCCCCACTACTTGAGAAGCCCGTTAGGATAAAGAAAAGATGACAAAGTTCTTTCTCTATTTCTTTCTTTCTTTCTTTCTTTCTTTAAAAATATTCTTACTTTCATATATGTGTAAATTCTTTCTTTATTTGTTTCTGTCATTTGTGCCCTTATTTCTTTCATTCATGCATACTTTATTCTGTTTTCTTTCATTCTTTCTTTCTTTCTTACATCTGTGATTTCATTCTTTCTTCCTTACTTTCTCCTTTTTGCATATCATTTTTTATTCATGCAATATTTATTGTTTTCTTTCTATATTTCTTTCTTTCTTACTTTCTTTCTCTCTTTCTTTTATGCCTTTCTTCTTTTTTCCCCTTCTTCTTTGTGCATACTGTATCCTTTTTATCCATGCATTATTTATTGTTTGCTTTTGTTTTTTTCTTTCTGTTCAGTTGATTTAGTCCTTTTATTAATATCCTATTTAAGTGATGTATGTTTTGGCCTTCTTTGGAGTCCATCTGTTGTGATGACATCACCGTGTGTTAAGGAATCTGCAGTGGAATTTAACACGTACTTGTGTGAAGACGTCATCAACGCTGGTGCTGTGAAAAACAACCTGTAACACTCTCACTAGCACCTGGAATCTCCTTAAATATGCTAAACCCCCCCCCCCCCCACACACACACACACACACACACAGTGCAGGTGCTCTCGTTTTCT
>JAQQZS010000001.1:2586990-2598591 GCA_030068045.1 Platyallabes tihoni
CTGGAGCCTATCCCAGGAGACTTTCGGGCACAAGGCGGGGTACACCCTGGACAGGGTGCCAATCCATCGCAGGGCAAGAAAATCCACTAGTCCCTATTTATTCTAGTAAACTCTCATTTTAAAGTCTACTTCTAAAACAACTGTTTCTAAATCATCACTAGACATAAACGAAAACCTTTCTTCATCTGATCCATACAATCTTACCTAACTAATTAAAACTGTTAGCTAGAGTCATTTTCTCTTGCTCATTAACCATCAAGATCATAGCTCTCCTCTTTCTCTAGATGATGTTCTACACCTACCAAGATACAATAATCTTACCAACTGTCCCCTGGAACCCGTTCCATCCCACAGTGTGCCAGTCTAATTCCCATGACCTCCTTCACTCCATCTGATATCTGATGTCTCCAAACCATGACATGCACTAACTGCCTGCATTGCTTCATTATTGTTGGAACATCTGCAACTTTCAGTCCATCTTCATCAACCTGGGAATCACAGATTTCTCATTGGGGTGGTTGTATCAAGACACATAGGGAGGATCTGCTCCCTGCAGATTGTCCAATGGTGTCCTCGAGACTCATTACTTTGTCCTCTTCTATTCTGTTGATGGTTTGGTCCCAAATGTCCAACCATCCATCCATCCATCCATCCATCCCGTCCATACCGCATTTCCTGGAGCTAGAGACTATCTACTTCATTAAGACAATCATATTTAATAGTGCAGATTTAGCAAGCACAAAATTAGCAAGAACCAAACAGTAGAGTGCAATGTGTCTCAGATCCATTGCCTTAACTCCAGACAAAATGAGAGGGAGTGTGTTTTGTCTCTCTCAATGAATCACACACTTCATCAGTGTATTGTACTTTCTTTTAACCACCCACTCAACCTACTAAGAACGCACACACACACACACACACACACACACAGGAGTTCATCGTATTAGTTTGACAGAAACTCCCTTCTTCTCTATTTGCAGTGCATCACAGCAGGAGGTCAAGGACACAGGTTTGCAAAGTTGTTAGCTCATACAGTGTTAACACACACACACACACACACACACTAATCTGTATGACTGAATGCTCAGCACGTTTTAGATGAGAGCTCTAGCATTGCACTCCAGGCTAAGTAGGAGGTCTTGGGAATCTAAACACAACTGCAGGATACACAATACCAACCAAGATTATCCGTCACACCATTGTTGTGTGTGTGTGTGTGTGTGTGTGTGTGCTG
Organism: Platyallabes tihoni; assembly: GCA_030068045.1. Taxonomy (NCBI): domain Eukaryota; kingdom Metazoa; phylum Chordata; class Actinopteri; order Siluriformes; family Clariidae; genus Platyallabes; species Platyallabes tihoni. Next base: position 2,588,225 of record JAQQZS010000001.1, read on the forward strand.
TGAAAATGTTGGCCACACTTTTATCAAATGGCTCTGTTGGAGCTCATTGATTGCTCTCTGCGTGGTGGCCGTGCAATACTAAACCTTCAGTTTCACATCAGACGCACACAAACGCACACACACACACACACACACTCACAAACATTAATACACATTCTTTTACAATGACATGGTGCGACAACAAAATGTGTTATCCAATCAAACTAAAAAAAAGTTTGCATGTTTTCATTCTTCGAGTGTAGCATATGGGAGTGAAGAGGTCTAGCAGGAAGAAGAGAAGCAGTGTGTTGTGTGTTTGGCTCATAGCCTGGAGTCTAACATGCACCCCTCTCAAATACTCTCTCTCTCTCCCACCCACCCACACACACACACACACACTGCCGCGGATCCTCAGAGCGGCAACAATTCCTCCCCATAAAGTATTACAATGATTTTTCCCCCAGATTGCCAGCACTGATATCTCTTTTTACTGACATGCTAAAGAATAACAAGGCTGTTGATGAAGTACCATGTGCAATTAGTGAAGCACAACAGTGATTATGCTGTTTAATGACATCATTACTCACAGGAAGTGGACAGACGTAAAAGATTAACGAAGCAGAGTAAACCATAGATACGTTTTTCTTTATTTTCTTTCTGGGAAATACCATATGGATAGAGCCAGACACTCCTAATGGATAGAGCCAGACCTGTGTGAATCTTAATAAGTACGCTAACAGTAACTTTTGTTTAAAGATACGAATAGATTAAAATTGTGCAAAGTTCATGTACCTGAAGGGTTAGAGGTGTGGTAAAGTATACGGATCTGGTAAAGAGTAAGGGTGTAGTAAATGGTTACAGATGTGATAAAATATAGAGGCACAGTAGTGGGTTCAGATGCTCCACGAGGGATGGATAGTGGTGCGGTAAAAGGTACATGTGTGGTAAGGGGAACAGGTATAATGACAAGTACAGGTGGTAATGGTACAGATTGTGGTAAGGAGAATTGGTATAGCAATGGGTACATGTGTGGTAAAGGGTACAAGTATGGTAAAGTGTACAGATGTGGTAAGGGGTAGGGGTATGGTAATGGTACAGGTATAGGGACTGTTTACAAAATGTACAGATGTGGTAATGGGTACAGATGTCATAATAGTACAGGTGTGTTATTGGTTTCAGGTGTGGTAAGAAGTACAGGGATGGTAACGGTACAGGTTGTGGTAAGGGGTACAGGAATAGTTCTGGGGGACATTGTGGTAAGTGGTATAGATATGGTAATGGGTAAAGATGGGGTAAGGGAAACATGTGTAGGAACACATATAGGTGTGGTGAAGGGTACCGGGTTGGTCTAAGTGTAATAGGTATTAATGGGTCTAAGATGCAGCACAGCATGGAATAAGTAGGTGGTAATACTTCTGGTATATTTAGGTTTATTGACAGTAAAATAAAGAAACAGTCATGCTTACTGCTGGAACGGTTCTTAAGAGGGTGTGCAGGAGAAAGAGTGAAAGGGAAAGAGAGAGCGAGAGAGAGAGAGAGAGAGAGCGCAGTACCGGATGGAAATAAAAGACTAAAAGAGCGAGATAATGCGCTTCAGATGTTAGATACATGCATCAAAGGAAGCGAAAATAGAACAAGAACAGAGGCTGATGCATTAGCAAAAAAGTGTGTGTGTGTGTGTGTGTGTGTACGTTACTAAGGATTATCCAGCTACACATGTCACAAGATCAGCAACACATCCCCACATAGTCCATGTTCTTTTTTGAATGCATATCCATTCATAGTCTATTAGTTCCATCATGGTTTTGAACCATTACTTTTCTTCCAGTAATTTATAATCCATTCTATTTTGTTCGCTAGTCTTTAACCTTTCTTCTGCCTTATAGGTTATATGTAGAAATATATAATGTACTGATTTAATGTCAACAGAGGTTCCACATGTTTTTAATAAAGACCATACCTTAAAGACCTTTTCAACTTTTCACTTCCAGTACTGGAGGACGAGTGTCCTGAGTAGTTTGTACTTCATCATCACCTAAACACTGAACCTGGTAAATAAGAGATTAGTTGAATCTGGTACTGTATGTTGGAGCAGAAGTCTCATGAACTGTGTTGGATACTGACCTTCCGGAACTGGAGGTTTAGAGCCTTTCCTTAAGGGTTCATTTGCTAATTGAGCGTTCATAGCTTCCTACAAGAGTTTTGCCATGGAAGCCCTTTGGAAAGGGAAATGGTTTCAATTCAGCTAAATTCAGGCTCTATTTGTCACATATACATTACTGCACAGTGAAATTCTTTATTCCTTGCATATTCCAATTTCGTTAGGAGGCTGGGGTCAGAGCACAGGTACAGCCATTATACAACACTCCTGGAGCAGACAGGGTTAAGAGCCTTGCTCAAGGGTCCAATAGCAGCACCCTGGCGGAGCTGGGGATAGACCCGCCGACCTTCTGATTAGTAACTCAGAATCTTAACACTGAGCATGTGGCTTAAAATGGAAATGGTTAAGGGTTCCCAGGTTGTCCCTCTGGGAAACCATTTAGAGTTGTCCGTAGACCCCTGCGTCAAAGCGTTGCCCTGTCAGAAAGGCTGCCAAGTAAGCATACTTCTTTAGAGGTCCTGTAGATAATAACGAGGTTATTCCTAAATTACTTTCCCTCAGAAGTCTTTGTGATAGTAAAAACATTTTGTTTTAAGGGCCACTTTAATTTGCGGATTAATTAAAGGTTAATTAAAGGTTCCTAGCTTCCTACAGTACTATTTCTCGACAGAAGCCTTTCTTCTGACAAGTTAATGCTTTGTTATAGGGTTAAGGATTTTTAGGCTGTCGCACTGAAGAAACCTTTAGGGCTCCGTATAGAACCTTACATCAAAGTGTTTCCCTATGAAAAAAAGTTCATCAGAGGTCCAGTGGATAATAAGGTGATTCTTCTTATGCTTAGAGCCCTTTCTGGAAGAGAAACGTTTTTTGAGAATTCTACTTAGAGCCTTTAGGGGTCTTTTGCTTGTCCCCCTGGGGAGCCCTTTAATGTTCTTTGTAGAACCCTACATTAAAGTGTTTGTCTGTCAGAAAGACATTTAAGTAAGTACACTTCTTTAGAGATCCTGTTGAGAATAAAGTTGTAGGGTTCTTCTTAGAGGAGGTGGTCTATATTTTCATGTTCTCCCTGTGCTTGGAACTCCTGTTTCCAAATTGCACATAGTGTTTGATTGTGTGCCCCCTCTAGTCGCCCGAGTCCGCAATAAGTGATGTAGATAATGATTGAGGCCTACTTAGACCGTTCAAGAGTATTTTTGATTGTTACAGATTTGTAACTAAATAGATGATTTTCTTAAGGTATCAAATTCTAAAATGTTGTATTCCATTTACTATATAGGTTTTAAAGAATTTTATACTTTTTACCCATTTATTGTTACATTTGCTTTGTTCTCAACTGTTTGTTCACCGGCATACCAAAAAACTACAAAGAAATATAATCACATATCTCTTAAAGACTCTCTAAAAACTAAAAGTGGCAGCGTTGCTTCCACCTGTAACAAAGCAGGAGCACTGGAGACTCCTTCCATGAACTCCAAAAATCAATGATTCCATCCATTTGTTTTTCTATCAGTTTAAGTCCTTATGCCTAAGTTGTTGCTATAGAATGTTAACTTATTTTACAGAATAATTCTAACCAAAGAGAATCAAGAATTACTCAGCGCTTTGGTAAAACCAAAAACTGTAACGTTTTCAAACTTGTTTCCTGAAAGTTTAGGAAGAGATCCCTGGATCCAGCTGGACTGGGTGAGATGGTCGACTGAATTGCTAGACAGACAAAGCCACGACAGTTGTTGAGCTATCTAATATTTTTTATCCGCGATGAGATTTATCCGTAACAGTTATTCGTTTGAATTGAGACTTGAGTAAGCACGTTCAGAGATTTACATTAAGTATCTGGAATTTCTGAAGCACACACGCACACAGAAACCCAATCCCGGATCAGTACTCGTGCTTGGAGATGATTAGTGAATCCGGAATGTGGAGCCGAGCTGCTCTGGCATTTAGTCCTCTGATCCTGTAGAGCCTTGGCGTGTTTCTTTTCCAGCATGCCAACCAGACTCCTTCCGCTGTCCGCTTCCAAAGTCCGGCTCAGCTCAGCACGAACGCTGCCAAGACAAAAACCCCACATAGGATGAACGACGGAGAGAGAGAGAGAGAGAGAGAAGAAAGAGAGAATTAGAGAGGGGAATTAGTTCTTAAATAGGTAAAGAGAAGTGAGAGAAATCACTCTGAGCGGGTTTAATTTTTTACTTTGTCCATTTCTTTCTTTATTTCTTTGACCGAGAAATTGAGAAATGTGTCTTGACTGATTCACTTGGAAATGGTAGATGATAGGATGCTATCCAATACACATATTCTGCCAAACACACACACATCCCTCCTGCCAGTCCGTGTGTGTTTACCACACGCACACACACACTGCAGTTCAGAAATCCCAGTGTGGCAGCGGTTTGAGCAATCTGGCAGCCATCCTATATACAGAAGGCCAAGTCTCTCTCTCTCTCTCTCTCTCTCTCTCTCCTCCCCCCAGCGTGTGTCTGGATAACAGATGTGGATGTTCTGTTGTTCCTTGGCACCAGCAGAACACTGCAGTGACTAGCATGAAGACCAGACCAGCCTGAGACCCAGGCCTACAATAGCTCGCGTCTCTTACATTAGCGCTGCACTTTACCCTGTACAGCTCATTAAAGCTGACTGGCGGACGAGATAAGAACGATGGATATATTTGTTCCTTCATTTCTGTGCAGGGGAGGGGTGAAGGACAGGATGGTTAATGACCAGGTTGCCAGATTGAGGTGAAATATAGATATAGCTGACAAGGCTCATGTTTTATAGTAAATAATATGAATTAAATCCGGTAGATTTGAATGCAGTTACAATGTGTATCTACAGTATGTGCACACGGTGTGTCTGGTTGTACATCAGTAAGGCGTGTCCACTGGGGTGACCTTGTTCCTCTCCTGCTCTGCCTGAGAAAAGGAAGGAAAATGTGTCTCTCTTTTACAACAACCAAAAAGGGTTTAAGTTGGGCTTTTGTGGGATTTCTGAGACCTACAGACACCTGGCCACCCTTCCTTTCTTCCTTCTTTCCTTCCTTCATTTTTCATTCCTCCCTTTTATGATTCCTTTTTCCTTCATCGTCTTTCCTTTCTTTTCTTCCTTCCTGTGTTTCTCCTTTTTACATTTGTTTCTTCCACCTTTTCTTACTTTCCTTAACTGCTTCTTCCTTTTATCCATCGTCCCTTCCTTCCTTTCTCCCTCTTCCTTCTTCTGTTTCTTTCATCCCCCCCCCCCCATCATTTTCTTCATCCTGTCAACACTTCCTTCCATCACTTCTTCCCTTTCTTTATTTTTTTCTTTCTCTCCTTTCTCGCTTCCATACTTTCTTTCTTCTTTTTATCCACACATTCTACTTTTTTTCTCCTTCCTTCCTTCCTTCCTTCCTTCCTTCTTTCCTTCCATCCCTTTTCCCTTCTGTCCTCCATTTCTTTATTTTTTTTCTTTCCTTTATCTATTCCTTTCTTTCATCCTTTTTTCATTCATCAATTTTTCCTTCCTTCCTTCCTTTTATTCATTTTCGCTTACATTATTTCCTGCCTTTTTTTCTTTCTTTCCTTTATCCCATCTTCACTGTCTTCATTCTTTCCATCCAGTTTTTCACCCATCCATAAATCCATCAGTCCATCAATCCTTCCTTCCTTCCTTCCTTCCATCCATCACACCGTGTGATATTAAGACAGACCGTGTGTCTTAGCTGTAGTCTTTTTTTTTTTTTAATACAGTTTCACACTTGACGTGTTTAAGTTTTTCCTGTTCTTGATTTAGTGCTCTGTGTGCACATCTGTGTGTGTGTGTTTGTGTGTGTGTAAGAGACAGAGCCACATGTGATTGACAGCTGTTTTAGTCCTGTGTCTATTTGAGCGGCGAGCCACTGAAATGAGCGCTAATGACATTTTAATTAAAGAAGTGTTTGAGGAGGCTTGCGGGTGTTTTGACACGTTTCTCACACCCCGCTCGTCTCGTCTCCCTTCCTTGTTTGCCCTTCGCCGTCCTTCATCCCCCACTTCCCCACTTCTTTAATCGGTTTCCTCTGCTCTTCTCCTGCTGAATGACTGACACTGACGGAGAGATGAGATGCCGAACTAATTTAGCCGACAGACAGAGACGTGTGTCTGAAATCACACGCTGCTTTCATCACGGAAGAGAAGACGGCACGTGAGGTCACGTGTGATCAGATGACGGGGGACGAGAGGGACTTCTACTGATCTCTTCAGCACCATGTACACACACACACACACACACACATCATATAAACAACAAACGTCCACCTTCCATCCATCCTTCATTTTCTTCCTTCTTCTTGTGCACCTTCTCTACCGTTCTTCCTTTTTTCTTCATCATTTCTTCATTCATTCCTTCCTTCACTTTTCCCTCGTTGATGATCTCTGTTATGATAGTGAGTTATGTACAGGTCCATTGACGTTGTCCCATTTGAGTGTGTGTGTGTGTGTGTGTGTGTGTGTGTGTGTTTGTGTGTTAGCACTACGCTAATCCTCTTAGCGGATGAGTGTGTGAGAGGTGCGGAGACGTCGCTGTGTGTGTTAATGGACTTAAACTTGTCCCTGCTTCTTCTGACTGTCACACACTCATTATCACAGCCAGGAGAGAACACACACACACACACACACACACACACATGCCTCCTTTTCTTGCTTGTCCTTGTATTTCTATCTTATTTCTTTTTCCTCAGTTATTTCAATCCCTCACTTTCATTCATTATCATTTTTATTATTCTCTTTTAATTCCCCACTTTCATTCTATCTTCCATTATTACTTATTTTACTTCTTATCTATGTATTCTCTCTCTTTCTCTCTCTCTCTGTGTGTGTGTGTGTGTGTGTTTGACCTTCCTATCACCTGCAGCCTGAGTCTAATCAAATGTGACACCATCATGCATGTGAGGTCCCTAAGGAGCCTCAGACACACACACACACACACACACACACATAGAAAGAGAGAGAGATAAAGAGAGTGAACATTTCTGTTCCTTATAATAAAATGACAATACAGCATGTTTGTGTGTGTGTGTGTGTGTGTGTGTGTGTGTGTGTGTGTGTGTTAATAAAAAAAAATAACAGCGAGGCGAGGGTTTTGAAGATGAAAGAGGGATTATTAATTTATAGTGTCTGTCGAGGGAAAGCTTAGATTACACACCCTTAGGGCGGCCTGTAGGTGTGTGTGTGTGTGTGTGTGTGTGTGTGTGTGTGTTTGCGCCACAGTTATCCTGAAATTCAGTATAATATTTTGAAAGGCTTTTATAAGGCCAATTGAAAAATAATTAAAATGTTATTTAAGACTCCACACACACACACACACACACACACACACACTGCAATACTCTATCTATCTATCTTCACACACACACTAGTGTTTGAGGTTTAAACACTTCTGCTTTAAAGCTGCTGAATAATCAGTGTTGGTTTTATTCGATCAGTAAATACTCTGGTATAAGAGCTTTGTAAAATGTTGTTTTCCCTCTCGATTTGAGACACAGCTCATGATGACCATCACGACAACAGCATTAACATTTATAAGTCTGTGCATCAGACTGGAGCGAGTTTATTGATCTTTTGTAGGTCATTTCTGCGGCAGGGACGCGGAGTGGTTAGCACTGTTGCCCTGCACCTTCAGGGTCGAGGGTTCGATTCTTGGGGTCTGTGTGTGTAGAATTTGCATGTTCTCCCCGTGCTCGGTGGGTTTCCTCTGGGTACTCCGGTTTCCTCCCACAGTCCAAAGACATGCAGATTAGGATAATTAGCCTCCCCAAATTGCCCCTAGTGTGTGTACTGTATGTGTGTGTGCCCTGTGATGGATTGGCATCCTGCCTCGTGCCCAAAATCTCCTGGGATAGGCTCCAGGCCCCGCCATATCCCTGTATACAGGATAAAGCGGTATAGACGATAAATGACTGACTGACAGTAGGTCAGTTTGATTCAGTTTTTGATTCAGAATTATTTCACACTTTGCAATTGGCTGAGCTAAAATGGACAAATTCCTCATCACTAAACCAAAGCTTTTGCAGAAAACAAACTGCCTGAGAAATACTCTTGTTTTGCAAGAGTATCACGTCTTCTTTTTGAGTTTACGAGTGGTTGGAGCATTAGCAGCAGCACAATGGTGTAGTGGTTAGCACCGTAGCCTTGCACTTCCAGGGTCTGGGTTCGATTCCCATCTCTGTGTGCATGGAGTTTGCATGTTCTCCCTGTATTTGTTGGGTTTCCTCCCACAATCCAAAGACATGCAGATTAGGCTAATTGGCGTTCCCAAATTGTCCGTAGTGTGTTTGTGTGCCCTGCAATGGATTGGCATCCGGTGTACCTCACCTCGTGCCCTAAGTCTCCTGGGACTAGACTCCAGGCCCCCTGTGACCTTGAATAGACAATGAGTGAGTGGAGCATTACCACCACCTACTGGACTGGAGTGTTACACAAAAAAATCAGAAGAAAAAAAAAGTTCTTGCTTTGTACAAATCTTATACAATCAATAACACAATTTTTAAGTATAATACATTTCTAATTTCCAAGTGTTTCAGTGAGTCAGATAATAAAAGATTCCACCAAGTCCTGAATCAGACCTCACAGTCCAGGGAATTAAGACACACAGTTTGAGCTTTAACATTAAAGCCATCTGTGTGTGTGTGTGTGTGTGTGTGTGTGTTAGTGTCCTATAAAAGGTTTTCCTATAAATAATCAATCCAGACGTCAGCAAACCCGTTACACTGCTGGCCAAATTAGCTCATTATTTGCAGGAAGGTTATGGATATGAGCTCCTGACCTCATATCCATATACACTTAATTAATATTAGTTCAATTTAAAGTTGTTGTTGTGTTGTGTAAAGCAATTAATAACACACCTGGAGCATGACACAATGTATTATTAAATTATGAACTGATGTAACTCACAAATCAACTCATAACTTGTGCTTAATTAGACCTGTAAACCTTTTAGAATGTGTTTTTCTCTTTTCTTCACACTGACTCTAGAGATAAATATGTTTAAACCTGTTTAATCTCAGGCAGCGATCTCATTACTTACAGTTTCTGACTAAGATGCTTGGGTTTTTAAAAATAGGAAATAAACACGTGGTTAACTAGCACCCTTGAGGACGTTAAGAACTTATACAAATAAAAAAAATAAAAAAAAGCTTTACTTTTACGAATCAGTGAATCACTGATCACTGATGAGCATCATTTATCCCATGTCACAATTAAAAACTTATTTTCTTTAAAATGTTTTCTTTATTTCAGCAATGAATGAAAATTATACAAGTTGCAATCAAATCAGTAACATGGTTGCATAGAACTAGCAAATATACCAAATCTGGTTAGGCAGCTTCCATCAGAATGGTATTAAAGACGTTCTAAAGAACTAAAATAATGTAGCTTTTTAATGAATAATCATGTCAAGGTTTGCTTTGCTTGTTTTGGCCAATAGAGTGCAATAGGTGAAAATCATCCATTTCAGTGAAAAATTATCTTCCTGCTCTCTCAACAGAATTGAGAACGTTTTTAATCCAAAATGTTGTTTTAAATGACTTTAATGAACACTATCCAACTCTAGTTGTGATAGAAAAGCCTGCATTTATTTCACCTGAAAAAGGACCCTGCTGGTGAAGTTATTTTAGGGGTAGCAGTGAAGTCTTGGTGTCAAAATGAGGCTGATGGTTCCCTCTTCCCAGAATCCTCATTTAATTATTTTAAAAATAGGAATTTGACTGAGTTTTTATGAGGCCCTCCTCGCACTGGTCAGATCTCAGGAACCAGTCATGATACAGTAACAGACGTGGAGCTTATTGAACCAGGAATCTAAAAATATGCAGAACTCAAAATCACCCAAAATGCAGCTCAACACATAATTTGATGTGATGGGTCACATTTTACTAATTAGTCGTACTAGGCTATAGTTTTAACGCCATCCACCAGTTAACGTCAATCACTTTAAAATTATAAGTGGAAAATCTCGTGTGTATTTTATGATCCTGCTCCATACGAAAATAATTTTTTTATTGCTATTAAATCCAAAGAAGTCCTCAATTTTTTTTTTTTTTTTTGCGGTAAGCTGCTCTGACTCTGCATTTTCAGTTTATTTATTTATTTATTTTTTAAAATAATTTTTATTAAGTTTGTTGTGGATGCGGTCGTATTATTCCACTAGTTCTGACGCGTAGCTTTGTTTCAGATTCGTTACTCACGACACGAAGTCCATTGAGCTCTTTGTCTCTGGTATTTTATTTCTTGGCATCAAAGATTCAACACTTCATACAGTCGTCTTGAGTAAATCCACTGTA
>JAQQZS010000001.1:2615106-2627130 GCA_030068045.1 Platyallabes tihoni
ATATATTTTTTTTTTGTCTCATAAAAAGTTTGTGTGTAAAACACTAACCATTTTCTGAGAGATTGGATTATGGAGGCTTGGTGTGGTCCATTCTGAGACGATTAGCCAATCCTCCTTTTTACAATGCTGAGAAAATGATCTCATTGCTCTAATAATGGATCATTATTCCATTCCTGCAGCCAAGGTGCTCTTAGCTCACACCTCACATCATTTATCAGCTCGTTTTCCCATTACCCAGAATGCATTTTAACACTAGGGTCAGCACAAATTAAAAGCAGGTTAAATTAATGTAATCATTTAACAGAGACCAGGATTTCGATTTTTTTTTTTCATTGTAGCTTGTTCAGTTTATTCCATGTGCATTTAATCATCAAATATTCCCAAAGTGCTATGTGGCTAATTAAATAGCGTTTTAGCAACTCCTGGTAAAATATATTGCTAAGCATTTATTTATTATATTTATATAATAAATAAATTGGAATTCCATATAAGAAATTTGGTGTTGCAATAGCAAGACACACTGGAGTGTGACTGTGTATGAAACTGCAAACTGTTACCCACAAGGGTTTTACACAAGGGGCAACCTCCACTACATTTACATTTAGGCATTTGGCAGATGCTCTCATCCAGAGCGACTTACAAAAAGTGCTTTGAAGTTTCCGTCACTTTATAGATACTTACACTGGGTTACTAGGTTACTAACTGTCATCAGTCAAACACAGTTGGGGAGGAGGATTAGTCCAAGTATCGAAGAAAAAAATACGTCTTCAGTCGTCATTTAAAGATTGTCAAAGACTCTGCTGTACGCACATCTAGAGGTAGTTCGTTCCACCACCTAGGTGCCAGAACAGAACAGAGTCTGGATGAATGTCTTCCTTGATTCCTGAGAGATGGTGGAACGAGGTGAGCAGTGCTGGAGGATCGGAGGGGACATCTGGAGGCCTGGAGCCTATCTCAGGAGACTTAGGGCACGAGGTGGGAAACACCCTGGACAGGGTGTCAAATCATAGGGGGAACCTCCAGTTCTAAAAAAAAAAAAAAAAAATGTTCAATATGGAACTGTCAAAAAGCACAGTTACACCAATGACTACTAGAAGCTGGGTCCAAAAATTAATCAATCCTCACAGACTTCCATGTTAAAATACCCAATTTTACAACATTTTTGCGGCCTGGTACAAACAAAAATATATGTTTTCGTCTCCATAGCTAGATTTCCCATTGATGAGAATGATTAAAAGTAAATTAGGCCATTAAGTTATGCATAATTAGGGGCATGACCTTGTGATTTCCCTGGAAAACAATCAGATCACACTTTCCGTAACTGTTCACAATCTTGGGATAACACTCGACAATCAACTGTCATTTTCCCCACACTGCTAACCTTATTTGATCTTGTTGATTTCTTCTTTACAACATGAGAAGAATCCACCCATTTCTTTCTTCACAGGCTACTGAGGTACGTACTTGGTCAGTCCCTTGTTATTTCAAGACTGGACTACTGCAACTCACTCCTGGTTGGTCTGCCTCTGTTCACCATTCGTCCTCTGCAGCTGATCCAGAATGCAGCTACACATCTGGTTTTGAACCTTCCCAGGTTCTCCCACACCACCCCGCTTCTCCACTCCCTGCACTGGTTTCCTGTAGCTGCCCGCATCATCTAGATAAATTATACATTTATTGATATTAAATTAATTATGCACCGTAAGTGCGCTCCATGGCATAAATTGCTTATAAAACGACATACACTGTAAGAACTGGCTCAACTGTATCATGTTTAAACAGCTATACGATATATAGCTAAAATATGTGCTTCCTCAAACCGTTCCCACAAAGTCTGAAGAGAATTAAGAAGCCCAAACCATTATTCAGTATGATGATGTCCCTGTGAGATCCACACAACCAGCTCCATGATGACATGATGTGTTAAGGTTGGAAGAGTATGGAAGAACTCCAGTGTCCTGTCCAGAGTCCTGACTGATCTTCACCCGACTGAACACCTTTGGGATGCACTGGAGCTAGAGCCTGCTCGACATCCGACACCAGTGCTTGAGCTCACTAATGAACACAAATCCCCCTCAGACACACTCCAACATCTAGTGGAAAGCCTTTATTAAGTCTAAATTAGGATGAAAACAGAAAAACACTACTCAGGACCACAGAAATACATGTACAGCTTCACAAAACATTACTGCAAATAAAATATTACAGTTTTCAGTGTTTATATAGCCTGTCCAAGCTCTAACTTTAAGATAAAAGCAATTCAGTAAAACCGAGGCTTTATTATGGAACTCTGAATGACTGACACTTCAAAAGCGATACTGTTGTAAATGAGCACATCATCAGAAAGTGACGGAACCCTCCAAATCTGCAAGCGACAGGCTATAAAAAAAAAAAAGCCATAAAGCCATAAAGAACGTTTATATCATTGACCTGCTCTTTTTCCATTTTACGGTCCACGTCTGGCTGGAAGGTGAGACGATCCATCAAAACTACTCGAACCTCGTCAGCAAGAGCATTCGGAATCAGTGCTTAGGATTCACCATGCTTAGAAATTTAGCTTATAATCATTAATCAACTTAATATAACACATTCTAATTGAGTAATAATTCCTTGTAAAGCTCTCTATAAACATTAATAATGCTCGCAGAAGATTTAGTAACATCTTGTAATTAATTCATTCATTTTATAATGAATCGCTTCCTGGTTTTGCCTGAGCACGTTTCTGCATTACAGATTATTATTTTCACCGGTTGTGCTTTTAAGTTTTCTACCTTTTTGGTTCTGCTGATTTGTATGTTGTGTATGGACACTTACACTGTTAGCCTGAAAAGAAAAAAATACAAAAAATAACAAGAAAAGTAAATAAATAAATAACAAAAGTTTGCTTCCTTTGCTATATACCAAAGGAAAAAAAAAGTCTGGGGTCAGTGTATAAATATCCCTCAGTAAAACCCTTTCAGTTACTGGACAGTAATAAAGTAATAGGAAAAAAAAAAAAAGCTTCATGAAACTTGAGGAAAAAATGGGAGAGATCATGGAGCCAGAGTTAAATAACGGATTAAGATCATTATGTTCGTAAGGAGGCGGCACGGTGGTGTAGCAGTTAGCACTGTCGCCTTGCACCTCCAGGGTCCGGGTTCGATTCCCGTCTCTGTGCGCATGGAGTTTGCATGTTCTCCCTGTGCTTGGTGGGTTTCCTCCGGGTACTCCGGTTTCCTCCCACAGTCCAAAGATATGCAGGTTAGGCTAATTGGTGTTCCCAAATTGACCGTAGTGTGTATGTGTGTGTGCCCTGCGATGGATTGGCACCCTGTCCAGGGTGTGTACCCCGCCTTGTGCCCTTAGGCTCCAGGTCCCCGCGACCCTGAATAGAGGATAAAGCGGTATAGAAAATGAGTGAATGAATGAATGTTCGTAAGGAGTGTAAAAAAAATTACATTTTTCTTTCAAAATTTTCCTGAACAGATCAAATTTCTGCAGTTCTCCAGCTCTGTGCTTTGGCTCTGTTTATTAGCTTATCCACAGAAATAGTGCTCCAACACCCAAACTCTCATCATGTTTGATTTAACTTCTTGAGTTGAGTCGAATCATATTCTTGCTAGATTTTACATGGAAGTGGCTCGAGAACACCCATCTCAGTCCCGCACCTGCCTTTAGTTAAAGTTACTACATTCAAGTTTTTTGCTCCAAAGTGCTAATAGTTGAGCTAACATGAAATACGTTAGTCTGACATAAAAGCATGGAAAAGCTGTCGATTTGTCAGGGTAGGCCCACAGATAATGCTGATTACAATTGAAGAGTTGTTGAGGATCTGAAGATCATGAACTGGCTGGAAGATGCACATTCCAGGTCCTCTTCTTTGTTGTGGTTTTAAGTTGTGGTTGTGCTGCTTCCTGTCATTTTCTGTCAGCTTCCAATGTTCTCCTCTTTGACACTGCCTGGCTCTTGCACTAGACATGAGTCTCCAAGGTTCTGCTTTCTTCAGTTCACAGTTTTTTCTAGTTTGCACTCACAAGTTCTCCTGATTGCCTTCCTTTCCATTATCCCATTTAAAAAAAAAAAAAAAAAAACTTTTCTTCTACTCCTTGTGTGAAGTGTCTAGTTCTCCTGTTCTTATTATGTTCTTGTAATTTCTCCTTATCTCCATTCCTGGCATGGTTACAGTTTTGTGGTCTGTGTAGTGAATGTCAGAGGTGGGAGTTAACTCTTTTACTCTACATTTACTTCGTTACTGTACTTAAGTACGTATATCACGTATCTGTCCTTTAGTTGAGTAGAGGACTTTTTACTTGTACTCTGTACACTGTTCCTTCCTTTGCTCCTATAAGTCACATGTGCTTATCACAGTCTAGAATAACCTCAGAGTTGATCAATCATGACTTGACTTGACCAATAAATAACTAAGTAAAATATCGAACATAACCCTGGCCAATTAACTTAATATGCATGTCTTTGCCCTCTGGGAGGAAAGTGGAGTACTGTAGCACCAAAAAAGTCATTCAGTCACTGCTCAAATGTTGTGTTTCAAGAGCAATGCAATCTCAGGAGGCATCACTTAACCCCATTGTTGCTTATTTTTCCTTGATATTTAAAGGAACAGCTAGCTCTGATATGTTCCTGTGCTAAACAGCATCTGTCTGTCCTGAGACCTCAGTATTGCTCGGGGTTTGTGTGATATCACTTCGCTGTCCATCACACACTTTGCTCTCATCACTCACACCGCTCTTCATCACTCACACCGCTCTTCATCACTCACACCGCTCTTCATCACTCACACCGCTCTTCTGGGATCTCCTGGGGTTTGATGTGAAGGCAGCGATTCAGGTTGACACTGATGCAGCGTCTGAAATCAGATTGATGTGTTCCTTTTTCTCTTTCTGTGTATTCTTCAAGGTTTAAACCTTTTATTTATTCATGTACTTTTATTCCAGGCTCTGATGTCATGAAGCTTTTATAAAACATTTAAAACATGAAAGAATAATCGCTTAGAACTGTGAATAATCTACACTCCATGATGTAACTTTGCTGAATCTGGCTACACTTCTTTCCTTTTTTTCAAAGTCAGTGAAATGCTTATGCTTGGCCATTTTTTCTGCTTCCAAAACTATAACCCCCATTGTAATGAGATATTGTTACTGTAGCTACTGTGAACAGAGCCAGATTGTTATGTCTAGACAACTCCAAATCTACAGCTCTTGTGGGATGTTCCTGGCTTCAGTAGTCAAGATCTACCAAAAGTGCTCAAAGTACAACCAGTGAACCGGTAACAAGGTTATGGCCGATGCGCATGGGGAGTAAAGGCTGGCCCATGTAGTCTGATCCAGCGCAAATTGCTGAAAAAAAAAAAAGGCTCTGAAAGGAGTCAGAACTCATACTGTAGTGCATCACTGTTTTCCTGGCAAGAGGCATAATGTTATGGACGATTGGTGAATATCGGTGTTCTGTATACCGATACTAGCATCGAGCATCAGTGGTACAATGTGGAACGTTAAATATTATAAAACATAATCATAAACATTATTTACAATATCTATTTAAATTTAACAGCTTTAACATTATTGGTATTTTAATAGCAATAACCAATACAAATCCAACGATTCTTTCTATCTTGCTGAACCCACACAATAATTGCTTGATAAAAGGATGACAGGTCAGTAATGGATACTAAATTGTGTCCTCGTCTCACCTGTTTAATCCCTCCAACTATCTCCGGTCTCGGTCCATTTTCCTCTCAATTTACTCTATGCGTCTGAGAAACGAGCTATCAGGTAAAAGTTAGTGTCATTAGCACACAGGCGCTCATCGCGCATTGCTTCAAATGAACTCTATTACTTATGTAATGGTCGTCTCTCTCTCTCTCTCTCTCTTTTTCTCTCTCTCTCTCTGTCTTTCCCTTTCTCTCTTTTATTCTGGCTAATTAAGCATGTCGTATTTTGCTAAATAATTCGAAATACACTAGTGTGAGAAACCTGACGCCTCACACGAAATGTCTAGTGATTACCACTCGAGGGTAAATGACATGCAGGGGAATGTTTCTGAATGAATACACTAAACAATAATATCCTGTATGAACATGTGAAATTAGCACACAGTGCTCTTTAACTTTAATCTGGGCCATGTTTCAGATTAGCCTTAAAAAAAAAAAGTGCTAATAATTTATATAAAAGTTATTTCATCTTAGCACGAAATCATAAAACTGTTAGCTTAAAGACAAACAGATGTTTTACCAGAATGCGGAGATCAGCATTTGGGATTACGTAGAATGTTAGCCCTCATTAGCCATGAATGAGGTTTTAATGTTGGTATCCTGCTTTAGCCTGCGGGACTTCACTTAGCACTAAGCATTGTTTGGTTCTGTAGATATTTAGAGACTTTAATGGAATTTGAAAAAGTAAACAACGTTAAAAAAAAAAAAAGTAAATGAAGATTTTACTCTTCTAGAACCTAAGACATCAATAATAAAAATATTGCACACACTAAGCTACTAAAACTGTTAGCATGCCATATTCTTCATTAGCGTTGCAGGACAGTTATTTTTCGTTTTTGTTATATTTTTAATATCCATACTTGTTGTAGAGTTATCATTAAGCTAAATCAGATACATGTGGTGTTTGCATGTGTGTGTGCGTGTGTTAGCATGTGTTAGCTCGGTGTCAGTACATTCTGAGAGCCATGTGGCTTTTGTCTTTGGAACGAGGCCATCTTTAATAAAGGTTTAATAAAGTCCCAGCAGTGTTCGATACGAGGAACACTGAGATGGGTTTTATAAACCATTTGCCCTTTCGCTCTCAGTGAAGGATGTCGCTGAAGCACTCTTCAGTCTGGGGCAGAAACATCACGTTTACTCAGGCACTCTGAGGGAAAGGCTAGGAACGTGATGCCCTGCAGCCTGCATGCTGTGAGGTCAAATCTCACAACTCAGAGTTATTATCGTTCTAAACTCCATTTGTTCCTTTTCCATTCCTTGTCCATATGTATCCCGCTCTCTCTCTCTCTCTCTTTATGTACACATACATATACAATGCTGTGAAAAAGTATTCGCCCCTTCCTGATTTTTTATTTGTTTTGCATGTTTGTCACACATAAAGTTTACCCGAGTAAATACAAAATACAGTTTTTGAATGAGTTTGCTTATTATGAGATATATATATATATATATATATATATATATATATATATATATGTATCTTGATTATCCTCAAGTTATACCAATAGTCAAACATAGTGGTGGTAGATGGACTGGCGCTTCTTTTCAGCTTTAGAGCTGGCCGACTTGCGATATTTGATGGAAGCATGAATTGTACGCTCTACCAGAAAATCCTGTCTGGAAAATGTCTGTTCATCAGTTTATGACATCACTTGAGTTACGCAGCAGGACAATGATCTGAAACACCAGCAATTCCAAAGTCCGGACTTAAATCCAATTGAGATGCTGTGGCATGACCTTAAACAGGCTGACCATGCTAGAAACCCCTCCAATATCTATCTGTTTTTGTAAAATTTCCCCTCTCTCTTTCCTTCTCTCTCTATATCTCTCTCTTTTTAATTTGAATATCAACAAGATATTCATTCATTCATTCAAATTCAATTAAAAACGGACACCCATATTATATAGACTCATTACACACAGACCAATATATTTCAAGTGTTTATTTCTATTAATTTTGATGATTGAGAAAATTAGGTTTTAGGTTGGGTGAGTTTTCTGGCCAATCAAGCACAGGTATATCATGGTCCTTAAACCAGGTATTAGTACTGTACTTTTGGCAGTGTGGGCAGGTGCTGTTGGAAAACGAAATCAGCATCTCCATGAAGCTGGTCAGCAGAGGGAAGCACAAAACTTCCTGGTCGATGGGTGCACTGACCGTGGACCTGATAAAACACAGCGGACCAACACCAGCATATATCATGGCTCCCCAAACCACCATTAAATGTGCGAACTTTACGCTGGAGCTCAAGCAACTTGGATTCTGATCGATATGAAAGAAAAGGACTTTGGCCCACTGAGCAACTGTCTAATTTTTTGGAAGTTTTTTCTGTCTGTTTGTTTGTGCACGAATCACGTAAAATCGACAGAACGATTTTTTAATGGGGTTTTCATAGGTGTATTTGGCCGAGCTTGAGGTAACATATAATCTTTGCTTAATCGCGATCGGCACA
Source organism: Platyallabes tihoni (assembly GCA_030068045.1). Lineage (NCBI taxonomy): Eukaryota > Metazoa > Chordata > Actinopteri > Siluriformes > Clariidae > Platyallabes > Platyallabes tihoni. Next base: position 2,623,267 of record JAQQZS010000001.1, read on the forward strand.
TGGGAGGAGAAGATATGTTGATTTGAAATTTATATGGAAAACATCTTTATATAATAAAAAATCAACCTTGAAAAAATCATTAGTTCATCTGGAAATTCAACAGATGGCGCTGTACATTTTTAATACATGTTTTGCGCTAACTATACAATCCCAAAATTCCATGTGAATGACGTCATGGGCACAGCTAGTATCTCACTTTCCCCTTTTATCGTTCTTCTAATCACTCTCACGCTTACTCTTTTCTGTGATCTTTTTAGTTGTTCCCTCTCCTCTTGCTCTTTTTTCTTCAATAATTTTCATTCACTGGGACCATCATTCTCCTCACTGACTTTGTCTCCTCTCTCTCTCTCTCTCTGTTTCCTCATCCTTTCATGTTTACTTTCAACATCTCTGTCTTCGATCTGCTTCTTTTCGGGATCTCTCTTTGTTTTTTATCTCATTCTCTGCTAACATACTGTATCTCTCTCTCTCTCTTTATTCTCTCTGTCTTTCATTCACTCTTGATGTTCCTCCACCTTCTCTCCTTTCTGGCTCTATGGTAAAGATGAAATACTTCCATTTTATGAAAATGAGAGTATTTTACCTGACATGCGAAAGTGTGTCTGTGTGTGTGTGTGTGTGTGTGTGTGTGTGTGTGATAGAGATTATTTTCTCCATGAAGGTATGAAAATAGCATTTTGTCTGAGACAGGACATTCACTTGACTTACATAAAACTTCTCGCTCAACCATGTACAATTTCCAAGGAAAACTGTAAGTTGTAAAGATTTATGTCTGTGCTTGTGTGTGTGTGTGTGTGGGTTGTTTTCAGTTCAACCAGTGTTTGTCATTAACACTTGTGCCAATACTTTTAACTCCATTATCATGAATAAATGCAAGTCAGTTTGCTGCATTCATGGCTGATGAACACATTACTGTTTCATCATTACACACTAGTAAGAGGTCAGGATGGTCTCGGTTCCAGGTCCTGTTCTGTTTGGCTATGTTTCTGACACGTACAAGAGTGTCTGTATGTGAGAGAGAGTCTGAGCTATATGCTATAATTTATTTATTAGCTATAATTTGAAAGTAGAAAGAGATTATTTGCAACAAATGAGTTGTGTAGCAACTACACAAAATACTGATGTTCAGTCATTAGTGGTGAATTTGTAGACATTATTATTATTATTATTATTATTATTATTATTAATAATATCTTCTGTGTCTCTGCAGGTCCACTGATTATGGAACTACCTACACCAAACTCAATCTGATGCCTGGAACCACCATCATAGTCACTAATTTCTACATTTGCCCCAGTAATAAAAGGAAGGTAGGAATTCTACAGTGCACTTGAGTTACAGTTCTACATTCAGCTCCACCAAACACCTTCAAACACTCAACGCTCTCCACCACCAAACACTGTTAACCCTAACACTAACCACCAAACACATCTAACCCTACCATTCACAATCGAAAACCTTTAGCACTTACATTCACCACCAATCTTATTCAAACACCAACAAACACCCTTAACCCACCAAACACTCTCCACCAAATACTCATCATGTAACACTATCACTCACCACCAAACACCCTTAACCTTACCACTTACCACATTTACATTTAAGCATTTGGCAGATGCTCTTATCCGGAGCGACTTACAAAAGTGCTTTGAAGTTTCCATCATTGGATAGATGCTTACACTGGGTTACTAGGTTACTAACTAAGGCCATGTCCACACGTATCCAGGTATTTTTTTTTTTTTAAACAGAGATTTTTCTACTTTGCTTTTTAAAAAAAAAAAAATATATATATATATATTATTTCAATCGTCAAAAAATACTTTTGTCCACATGAAAACACAAAACGCCCTGGCAGGACCATGCCTAATCAAGAGGGGGCCAATCAGAAGCCTAGACAAAAACGTTCACAATCGAACACATTTAAACACAAACATTCACCACCAGACACCTTTTACCGTAACACTCAGTACCAAAGAAATTTCCCAGCTCCCTATTATTCATGCTAACACATTACAGTACCAACATTCTTTAAAACCTACAGTTACAAACACCAGTATGCTTCAGCACACACAATAACAAATGCTGTTCCACACCAACAGTTTCCACTAAACAACATTAAACACAAACCGTTCCCATCACACACAGTTAATTATCAACAGTCACCACCAAACAACTTCAAACACCAGCACCACACACCATTTAGATTCCAAGTTTTAATAGGGTAGATGTTTTTTTTTTTTTTTAAGCACTAATGTGTGTGTGTGTGTGTGTGTGTGTGTGTGAGTTTCTTTGGCAAACTGACAATCTCTATGATGGAAATCAATGCTTAGAGGAGATGTTTCGTTTTAGAGCAGGTTACTGGGGTTATGTGCCATCAATACACACATAAGTGCTCTCTCTTTCTCTCTCACACATGCATACACACACAAAACATGACAACTGCATACACATTTACTGAGAATCTGTCAACCTTCCTTGTGCTCAGACGTCTCACAGAAAGGTCAAACACGATCAATAACTCAAAGAGGTCATAGGTGACACAAACACACACAAAAACAACTCCTTTAGTTTTTGAATGAAACCAAAGCAATTTTTTGTACCGCATCTTCATTGTTTGCACAGATCAAACATAATAAAAGACAAGGAAGGAGGGAAAATATTAAGTAAAGGAATTATACATGCATTTGTGAGCTACATAAATCTGTGTTATTTCCTTTCTAAACTTAACTAAATTAAATGGTAGAATTTATATGTTGAATGTTGCAGTTATATTCAATATGTTTACAATATTTACTGATTGGAAAATACATTTTCATTATGCAGGTTGAACAACGAACAAAGCAATGAGAGTCAAATTTGGGTTTAACGTTAACTCATGATAACTCGCAAATATATTTAAACATGGACGTTCTCGATGTCTCACTTGATTTACATAACACTACCAGCAATGGACTTTGCCACAAAACAGCTTTATAAAAATTCTGGTTTACATTTATCCACCAAACCCCAAAACAGACCAAAGACTTTCAAACATCAGTATTGACCACCAAACACCTTTGAACATCATCACTTACCACAAAATACTGGGTTCCTCAAAATGCCAGCACACACCACCAACACCTTTAAACATGTATTTCCAAACACTATGTAACACTAACATTCCTCACTGCACACCTCAAAACACTAGCAAACACTTTTACGCATTATCATGTATCTCCAAACACCCACTATCACCTGCTGAACTCTTCAAAATACCAGCATATGCCACCATAAACCTTTAAATACTTGAAAAAAAATGTTTTTTCAATCACTATGTATCACCACCTCTCTTCATTAAATAACTCAAAATGCCAGCATACTCCATCAAAAACCTTTAAGCATCATAATGTATCTCCAAACACTATGTAACACTCTACAATGAATGCATCAGCATATTTCCCATAACACTTACCATGTATCTAGTACAAACACTATGTACTGTAACACTAAACACTATACGTACCCAACTTAATACCTTAAATAATCTAATCCCATCAACACATTTTATATTATCATGCATCTCCAAACACTGTAACGCCAACATTTACCAAACACCAGCAAATATATTTAAGGGGAATCAATCACTAATACAATACAACATTCATCACCAACGTTGTAAAAATCCTCTCCAAATAGCAAGACTCACCTCCAAACACCAGCATAGTCACCCGATGCCAAACATCTTTAATCATTAATTAACTGTGTCTCACACAGTATGATGCAGATCAATCCCTGCTATCCGTTTACCCAGATGAGGATGGGTTCCCTGTTGAGTCTGGTTCCTCTCAAGGTTTCTTCCTATTACCATCTCAGGGAGTTTTT
>JAQQZS010000001.1:2674387-2696913 GCA_030068045.1 Platyallabes tihoni
TGGAATATCTTTCCTAATTCAGTGTGGAGTGATGTACAAAGGACAACGATATAAACAATGGTATTAAATAGAAAAGCTGTGTTTTATTGTCAGTGAATGTGTGGGGCTTTTGTTTAGCCAGCAGAAAGAGGATTAAAGTCCTGGATGGAAGGAAATCCCTACTGGAGCGTGGCTAAAATAGATTCATCTTTTTCATTATATTATAAACATTCCACAGGTAATACAAAAAAAAAACTGTCGCTGTGTAAAGACAGTTTAACTTGTGCAAAAAATCTATTACAGCAGCTTTAACTCCTTAATATCTAAGGTTGAAATTCTGTGGATCAGATTAGAATTCAGTGAAGTTACAATTACCCTCTGTGTGTTTTCTGTGTACTTTACATCACCCTTTTATTTAAATACATTTCTGCTCTTGTATTCGTGCAAATATGATTATACATGTGAATAGACAGGATTTGGAGTCCATTAAAGGTAGGGCAGACATGTTACCCCTTATATAATCTGCCTGTATTCTGGTTTTATCCTTTAAAGCCATGGATCAGGAATTACACTTTTCTAATCTGAGTATGTACAGAATTAAACAAACTCTGCACCAATGACCTCTCCAGCTGTGTAACATATAAATACCTAATAATGATTAATTATTTCATGCACTAATTATTATTATATATCAGCCATGATAACATTTAATATACAGTATAATATAATAAATTTTAATATAAATAAAGAATAATTATGTTACTGTGTACATCTTTGGAAGATCTTGTTTGAAAACATACCTGAAAATGTAACCAAAGGGATATCAAAGGACAAAGTTCTGGAAGGTTATGAATCAGGGTTTAGTTATTAAAGCAAATTCCGAACTGAGCATTCTGCAAGGAGACATTATGAAAATAATATAATAGACTATGGCACTACTGTGACTTTGCCTCAAGGATCTAAAAGTGGTGAAGAGAATAATAAATAGAGAATTAAATGGAGAAGCAACTAAGAGGCCGAGGGTAACTCTGAACACCGTACTACCTCCACAGTGCTTCTTAGTGGAGGAAGGAAGATGTTTTGAGTTTAAGTTCATTTTTTTTCCCTCATTAATGTACACACAGCACCCTATAATGACAGAAAAACACAGAATTGTTGACATTTTTGCAAATGTATTAAAAAAAGAAAAGCTGAAATATTACATGGTCCTAAGTATTCAGACCCTTGAATACTGTGATACTCATATATTTAACTCAGGTGCTGTATTAATAAAGGATATGTGTGTGTGTGTATTTTTGTTTTATCTTTGTCTATGTGTATGTATGTGTGCAGGTGATCCTGATCAGCAACACCATTAATGAACAGGATCAGATGCTCTTCATCAGCACAGATGAGGGAGCATCGTTCCAGAGACAGCCGCTGTCCTTCACCGTGGAGACGCTCCTGTTCCATCCGTCGGATGAGGACAAACTGCTGGCTTACAGCAAAGAAGCCACGGTGTGTTGTTTTTCTCATGCCATGGTGTAATACGCATCTGTGAAATTCCAAATTGTGCGAATTTGTGTGTGGGATGAAAAGCGCAGCATGTTGTGGGTCATTAATAAAGAATAGTTACATGAATTAGTTCACATGCAAAGTAGATGTGAAAAAAAAATTACGTAAATTAGGATTTGTGCATTTTTGACAGCCAATACAATTTTTACGAGGCTCCTATGAAAGTTAAATTGAAAATAAACTTTTACATGTACACATATTAGCAGGTCTAATATAAGACTAATTATAGGCTTTGAGATGTGTATGTTTTGTTTAAGGCAAATGTGTGAACAAAAATCTTTCTTTAGCTCACTTGGGAAGTACTACAGTATAAGTGCTTTTGAAGGTGTGATTGTGCGAAAAAAAAGAAAAATCTAATATGAAACAAATTTTGTCATAATCATCGTTAAAACAAATGTCTCATTATTAGGACTTTGCGAACAGCTTTCATTGTGTTTCGTGGTAAAGTTTTCTTCTACCAATTTAGATCTTTTGGTCAAAATGCCCGAAGTTGTATATTCCTTAAGGCAAAAGACATATTGTATTGTCAGTTTGAACACAATCAGTCCAGCATGGTGGTGTAATAGTTAGCATTGTGGCCTTGCACCTCCAAAGTCGAGGGTTCGAGTCCCATCTTCCGGTCTTTTCCGAGTTTTCCCCATGATCGGTGGGAACTTCAACATTCCAAAACATAAGAGTAGATTAATTGGTGTTTCCAAATTGTCTGTAGATTGTGTGCTTGTGTGCCCTGTGATGAACTGGCACCCCATGCCGGGTGTGCCCTGAGTCTGCTCAAGGCCCCCTAGGACCCTGTACAGGATAAGTGGTACAGAGAATGAGTAAGAGATGGAGAAACACAATCCTCTACAGTAGTGTTTGGACTATAGTTGGGCAAACTAAAGTTACTGCAGTTGGGCCACTAGGGACTATTTACATGAAGTAAATGTTCATTCATCCTTTAAAGTGCCCGTTCATCAGCCTAATCTGCATTTCTTTGGACTGTTAGGGGAAACTGGAATACCCGGAGAAATCCGCCAAAGCGGAAAGAACCGCAGAGGGATAAAGTAAATGTATAAATAATATATAAATATGTTATATTTTAAAAACATCCTCAAATGTAATGAAACTAAACAACTGGATCTGAAATATGGGTCATTTAGTTTCAAATTGGGCTGTGATTTTTAAGCTGGTTTATAGACCACATTATTAAAACTTATCAATTATCAACTGATATAATGTTTTCAAACGTTTAGTAAAATTTGAGTGTAAATATCACTGGAATATGTGCAGTAGTACAAACTGATGGTCTGGCAACCCAGAGAAGCATTCTGCACTATTGTTTTCCCCCAGCAGTGCTTTATTCCTCTGTAGTGTATCGGCATCCTCGTTAGAGTTATGAGTGGAAGGCCGCAGGCCTGGACTGCTTCCCAATAAAGTGTTCTGTTGTTAAAGTGTGTGTAGTTGTTTTTCATCCCTGAGCCCGTGAGTGTGTGAGACGGATAATCAATGCCATCACATTATAGGAATAAGCAATAAGGCTCACACAAACACATATGCAGCTATATAAAATTCATGAGCTGTGGAAATGCAACTGTCCACAAAGGTGAAGTGTTATGACAAATGGTTATCAGTAAACTCTACAGACTTTCTCATCACATGCCAAGTCATGTGATTATCCCCGGACTCACATGACCTGAGGGTGGCACACACTTTAATAAATTGTGTCTTTCACACATTCGTTTTAAGCACGTGTGGGATTTTTAGGACGTGATAGTGTGCGTTTGGTTGTGACTATGCTTGTGTTTGCATCCTCTGAAATAAATAGCAGAACCCAACCTTACACTTCCTTACAAACATTAACACATACTGAAATACAGACTTCATTATACTGTAACACAGATCAACAATCCATATTAAAACATTCTCTCTTAACAATACAACTCTCTTACCACCAGTGTTAAACCCCCATGCACACCAACACACTGTATTATATTTATAGTTAATAGCAATCACTAATACATACTGAAGTAGTATTAAAATGAAATCTGCAGTATAGTACAAAACTACAGAGTTAAGCTAGCGGATGCCCATACTACAAATTTGAGTCTGGAGTCTTATGCTGAGGAGTGCAAAGTTCAAGTTCAGGAACACACCTTAGTCCAAGCCTAATCAACCGTCCCATGGTAATTAATCCAACTTAAATCTAAAGTCCCAAGCAGTAGAATGTAAGCTGAGTGTGGAAATTAGACAGTAGAACCCTAAATAAAGACTAGAGTTCTAAGCTGTAAAAAACAGGTCAATTACAGAATCCCAAGCCATAAAATCCAAGACAGCTTGGATCCAAGACAGTCCAGAGTCCCACAAACTCATCACAAATTCTCTATACTGTTTATCCTGTACAGGGTCACAGGAGGCCTCCAGCCTATCCAAGGGGACTGGGACCACAAGGCAGGGTACACCCTGGATGGGGCGCCAGTCTGTTGCAGGGCACAAGCACACAAACTCATATACTCCCTCACACAATATGTACAATTTTGGAATGCCAATCAGTCTAATCTGTATATCTTTTGACTGTGGGAGGGAACTCGAGTACCCACCAAGCACCGTGGAAACTCTTGTGCAAACAGACAAGAAGGCAGGCCCAGCATCCTAAACAATAGAAAAAGTAGTAGTGTGTAGAGTGGCAAAGAGTAGAATCCAAATCAAGTCTAGAGTGCCAATCTGTAGGATGGAAGCCGAGTACAGGATCCCAAGTCATTGAAGCTGAAGATGAAGAAAGCAAGGTGAGATTAGAATCCCAAGATGTAGAATTTAAGTCTAGTCAGGGTTGCCAAGTTGTAGAATTTAGGTTAAGTCCAGATTCCCAAGCCTTAGAATCCAAATCAAGTCTAGAACCCAAGCTATAGAATTTAAGCCGAGTCCGAAAAAGTCCAGATTTCCACGTAAAAGAATACAAATTGAGTCCAGAGTCCTAAGCTTCCAAACCAGAGTCCAATCTGCAAATCCGAGTCACAAACACTATAATATACTAACGCTGATTTAAATACTTAGGACCATTTCCACTTGCAAGACAACAAGACTGCCTCTGCAAACAGCACTCAAACATAACAGTGTGTCCTCATGTCTAACAGACACTTCTCTGAATGTTATCATACTGTAGTTTCTTATTAGTGGGGGTCTCTGCTTTGTCTTACAGGTCTATGTTTCCACTGATCTGGGGAGGAAATGGACACTGCTTCAAGAACGAGTGACGAAAGACAGAATTTTCTGGTGAGTTCAGTGCCACTGTGGTCTTAATAACACTTGGCTTGTTCTCACAGCCAGCCTCTCTACTCATCTCTTACGGTCTTTGTGTCTGTCTGCAAGTTTCTCACTCTCACTTTCTCTTTCTATCATTCTGTTTGTGTCTAAATCAGATACATTGATTTGGATAATCTACAGTTTGCTAATTTTATGCAAAATAACTTTACTTGGTGTGTAATTTTACACTCCACCATGTGTTATTGCAGGTCAGTGGCCGGAGTGGATGTCGACCCTGATTTGGTTCATATGGAGATTCAAGACACCAGCGGAGGTGAGAGATTCAGACAGACTGACAGACAGACAAAAAGATGAAAAAAAAAACATATAGAGACCAAAAAGGGGTAGGTAGATAGATAGATAGAGAGCGAGAGAGCTGGACAGAAGAAAGAGAGATTGTCAATAAAGCAGACCCAGAGTGAAACGGGCAGACAGAGAACTCATGAGACTAAGAAAAAGAAGCTCTTTCACACAACCTGGTCGAGGCAGGAATAATACATCTTTATTATGCTGTAGCTTTCGGAGTAGAAGGCACTGAGATGGAACTGCGGGTGGTTGTGCTTGCGGGTCTTTGCCAGGACCAGTGATAGAAGTGATAAAGAGATCTTGGGGTTTGATGTTTTGATTCATGTGATGCGTCCAGTCTACCACCAGGAGGTTTGAACAGTAAACAATATCTTATATATAGTAGATCTGACAGACCTTCCACACAAATTCTTAGAGTATCGATGACAATAATTTGTAGGATTAACTAAGATTATGACCATTCATCATTGCGAGTCATTGTACTCATTTCCACATTTGGTCAAATCCTTCTGTGCTCCGATTGGTTACTGGGATTCAGTCTGGTTTGGAACTCGCCTCACTTTAAAATGTAATCTAATCGTAGAGCACGAAGGTGGGATTTAAGCACAGCATGCATGTAGTATAGCGGGAAATGCCATCAAATTGGCGAGACAGGGAGGTTGCAGTTGCTGCTTTTGGTGAATCATGTAAATGTGCACAACTAGCAAAAGCAGCTCAGCACTCAGTTCACTATCTGTTATTTTTTTCAAAGCAATGGTCTGAACAGTATTTCCAATGCATATGTTCAATATGCAATATGCTAGACGCCGATGCTTTTGTGGTAAACATCATGCTTTTGAGTTTGGAATGATTGTACGTTCCTTAAAAGCGCACATAGAGGCTAGGAATTTGCGGATTATCAAATACGGTTTGCTAAAGTGAAAGTGTGAAAGCGCTTAAAGATCTGGGCAGGGACAAACATAGCTGCAAAAAATACAGAAAGACAGAGATAGAGAGTGAGAGAGAGAGAGAGAGAGAGAAAATGCAAGAACCTGTGAGTCATGCAGACAGACAGAAAGCGAGAAGAAGAGAGACAGACAGACAGTGAAAGTTTATCTTTATTCTGACCTTGGAGTTTGTCTAAATTATTCACAAAGGAATTTGTGATTGGTGAAATTCCCCAGGATTTCAGTTTGTGTGCGTTTATGTGTGCATGTGTCAGAGGGAGAGATCAGGCATGCAGACACAAGCTGTTTACCCTGTGAAGGTTAACTGTTGTTTTCCCCCCCCACACACACACACATTTCTCAGCTGGGACTGCAACTGATTTTTATTCTGAAAGCTTTGTAACAGTGGATGTTTTGCATATGAACATTAAGCATGATGTGTGTTGGAAACATATGCTGTATAAGCGAAAAGGCTGTTACCATGGAAACGATAACGTATTAGGACAAACGCATGGATATAAAGCTGCACTACTGTCAGAGCTGCTTTTATGAAAAACTAGACTTACGGAAGACACCCTCATCCAGAGCAACGTGCGCTTTATCTCATTATACAGCTGACTAGTTGAGGGTTAAGGGCAATTCCTCAAGGGCCCAATCACCGAGCTACTCCTGCCCCATAGGGGTAGTCAACACCTAATGAATCAGCATGCAGAATTCAACAACACACACACACACACAAGTCATGATAAACACTCCACATTATTTTTTACATGTTGGTCTCACTGGAAAGTTTCTTATAGCTGACAGCAGGGAGGTATGCTCCAGGCCCAGGGCGTGGTCGCTGATCTAAAATTCAGCCCAGTGTATGTAATATTTTATGAAATTTTTCCTCACATTCTGGCAGCTTTAATAAAATATCAGCTCCGAGGAGAAACTTCGGTCTCTGCGGAGCCCTGGAGAGTAAAGCCGAGAGACACCACCAGCAGTGGGTACCAGCAACATCCGACCAATCATGGCCAGGCTCTACTCACCCTTCAATCATGTTACGCGTCACAGGTTTTCACTGTGTGTGTGTGTGTGTGTGTCAGAGAGAGAGAGAGAGAGAACAGTGCTGATGCAGCTACTGAGTGAAATTCAAAATTCAATACTGCAGCTCCTTTACAGTCCACAATTAATTTCCTGACATCGAATTAATGAACCAAAGAGATGGTCTGGCTCACATACTCACAAACACAACTGTTTATGCGCAGTGTGCATTTCTTTTTCAAGTGCAGTATTGAGTCAAACTTTCTGTTCTGCTGTGTGTGTGTGTGTGTGTGTGTGTGTGTGTAGGTTACCTGTATGTGACGTGTCTGATACAAAACTGCTCGGATAAGATGGTGACGGCTCAGTTCCTGGGTAAAATCGACCACAATTCTCTCTCGGTGCAGAACGACTACGTGTTTGTGAAGGTAAAGCCGCGTCAGGTCGGTGTATATGGTACTGTATAGCTACTGTTTGATTAAAGACGCAGACGAGTAAATAAAGAGTGCTTGTTTGTGTGTTGGATACAAATATGAGTTTATTATGAGATTCTATGGCATGCATAAATGAACAGATGAATGAACTCAGTGGGGCAAAATAGATAAAGATAAAGATAGATAAAGATTCAAATGAATGAACACCTTGAAATACAGTAAATAAATGAATGAACACTGATTAATGAATTGGCTGTAAGGCATGATTAAATGAGACTGCTTTCTCTCTCTCTCTCTCTCTCTCTCTCTTTAAAACCAGGTCTCCAAGGCAAACCGGACAAAGTGCTTTGTGTCATATCGCAGGAACGAGTTTGTGCAGATGCGCTTGCCCAAGTTCAGCCTACCGAAGGTACTCTTACTGCACAGAGGGATGCAATGTGGATCCACAGTGCTGTGCAAAAGTTTTGAGCCCCCTCCCTGATTTCTTCATAGTTTGGTTACAACTAGACAGATTTTTTCATTAGATCCTGTGTAGTCTGTTCTGGGGAACATTAGGGTTACACTCTGTAGGAATGGCTACTGATTACCCACAAGGCACCACACACAGTAGCACTTGGGGCATATCACTTTTTTTTTTTTTTTTTTCATATCTTCACCTGTATTCAGGTTTAAACCCCAACTAGGCATGGACCAAACCATGCGCAATCACTTTGCGCATTAGATCAAGTTCTGTCTGTTCAGCTTTGGGTTTAGGAACGAGTTTGTGCAGATGCGCTTACCGAAGTTCAGCCTACCGAAGGTAATCTTACTGCACAGGGAGGGATGCAATGTGGATCCACAGTGCTGTGCAGAAGTTCTCAGAATTCTTCATAGTTTGGTTCCAACTAGACAGATTTTTTCATATTTTTTATGTAGCCTTGAGGAATAGTTGCCCAGGCCTTATCTGAAGGCTCTCTCAGTCCCTGTACGTGAGCAGATTTAGAGGAATGTTTTTTTGTTTGTTTGTTTGTTAAGCCACACAGTCCAGAGACTATGAATCATTAATTAAATGCAAGATCCAGTGAGAAACCAGATGATTAGGCCAGTGATTGGTATACTGCTAATGCTAAACACTGAGTGGTTGAAACAGATGAGAGGGGAAATGAGGCTGCTGCTGAGGTTGTTAGATAAGCAACCAATTTTTAATTTGTATCTTCAGGCATTTTGCAGCCTGTTGGAGTCAAACATTCTTTCCTGTTCCTTTCATTTAATTTCACTAACTCATCATCTATACCACTTTATCCTTTATCGCGGGGGGCCTGGATCCTATCCCAGGAGACCCTAATGCACAAAGTGGGGTACTTCCTAGACAGGGGTACCAATCCATCACAGGGCACACACACATACAGTACACATACTCACACGTTCATTGCCACTCTACGGGCAATTTGAGAATGCCAGTTAGCCTAATCTGCATGTCTTTGGACGGAAGGAGGAAACCGGAGTACACAGAGGAAACCCAGCAAGCACGGGGAGAACATGTAAACAGTGCTAAGCACTAAGCCACAATACCTCCTTCATTTAATCTACATGTTGTTGTTGGTCTTTCGGCTGCTCCCGGCAAGGGGTCGCCACAGCGGAATATTCAGTCCGCACAGTAACTTGAAACAGGTTTTACGCCTGATACCCTTCCTGATGCAACCCTCCCATTTTATCCGGGCTTGGGACCGGCACTGCATCCAGTGGCTGGGGGGTTTGGGCACTGGCTGGGAATCGAACCCGGGCCTTCCGCATGGCAGGCGAATAACCTACCACTGAGCCATTTAATCTACATCATTTTATTTAATTTAATATGAGCGGAGAGATGAGGGGGGGGGGGGGGCTCAAGACTTTTGCACAGTACTGTATGTACGGAGAGGCTTGAATGAGTGTATGGGTGATGTTTGGCAGATGGATGCAGGGCACACACTGTATGACACGATATATGGAGGAATGTATTAAGGGATGAATGGAGGGAGACTATATATAGTGAGTTGTATGAATGGGATGGTGTAGTGTGGTGTTGGTGGATATATTGGGATATGTGAGCATGTGTGTGTGTGTGTGTGTGTGTGTGTAATTGAATAGCATTGATTGTGGTTGAGGTCAAAGGGGAATTGCCTCATAAATATTTTATTTCAGTGAGTAAGGGAGAATGCTGCTTATTGCTAATTCTCTTTTGGTTTATTCATTATTGTTCACTAATGAGCTGTTATGTTACTAAAAGCCAGTGGCCATGGTCTGCTATTAGTTTATACCAAGACTGATGACCTTTGCTGACCCCATGACCTCAGGTATTAGATCCTGTGTAGTCTGTTCTGGGGAACATTAGGGTTACACTCTATAGGAATGGCTACTGATTACCCACAAGGCACCACACACAGTAGTACTTGGGGCATATCACTTTTTTTTTTGCATATCTTCACCTGTATTTGGGTTTAAACCCCAACTGGACATGGACCAAACCATGCGCAATCACTTTGCGCATTAGATCAGGTTCTGTCTGTTCAGCTTTGGGTTTAAACTGATTTTGTAAAAAGGAATAAAGTTAAAGTAATTGTGTTTGGAGTGAGATACTCCTCTATAGGAAAGGCGGATTATTCTTCTCCTCTACCTCCTAGGCTTTAGCTGTTCCTTCACTTATCACTTGACTGAGCAGATGGGTCAAATGTAAGCCATTTCCCTGCGAGAGAGAGAGAGAGAGAGAGTCTGTCAGCAAGCCTACCTTTTCCACCATGAATAATTGAGAAGGTTTTGAAAAATGCACGAGCAATCGCAGGGTGCCATCTCCCGTCTCCCCGATGGCCTGTTTTTACCGTTATGGATGAACGCGTTGCCACCGACGCGCCTGTTTGTTTGCTGCTTCTTTTTTTTTATATCCTCGAGATGTGCAGTTGTTGCATATTAAACGCTTCACTTTCCCCTTCTCTTCTCCTTCACAGCTCACTGGCTCTGAAAATATTCTGAAAAAAAGACAAAGAGATTAATTTACTCCTGAGCTTTAATTAATTTAATATATCTATCTATCTATCTATCTATCTATCGATCTATCTATCTATCTATCTATATCTGTTGCTGTCTTTCAGTTTATTCTGCCCTTGTGGACTTGCACTTCCCATGACTTCTCAAGTCTCTAAATGTCCCCTATGCTGCAGCATAACATAGTATTTCTTTCCTTCCACTAAACTTCCACTAGGTGTTATTGCAAAATGTAGTATTTCTGTCACCCTGTTATTCAGTGGCACCAAACCAAACAGTCACACAATCACAGCGTGAGCCCTGCTAGTCACAACCTTTAGTGATGTATTCGAAGGGTTTCAGGGCATATCTCAGTCAAGGTGAAAAATATCAATTCATAAAATGTATAAGCACCCAAGAGATACAGTATTCATTGTGCTGTAAACAATAATTCATGATAGAAGAGGACAAAGTGTCCCTTCTATGCACATATTCCATTCATTTGAAAAACAAAATACAATAAAATGGTGAAATATACTGTAGCACTGCATCATGTGAACTATGGCTGAGTAGTTATGAAAATATGTTCCTGCAGAAAATAAAGTAATGTACAGCAACAGATTGTTGCATAAACTAAGCTCACTGCACATCTCTTTTTTGGCATTCCTTATATTGCTTTCCTTATATTGTGTATTTTCTTCAGCTGTCCATTCTTTCTAATGTTACGCATAACATGAAGTCACCCACTCACTCACTCATTGTCTATACTGCTTTATCCAGTGTACAGGGATGAGGCGGGGCTTGGAGCCTATCCCAGCAGACTTAGGGCATGAGGCAGGGTACACCCTGGGCAGAGTGCCAATCCATCGCAGGACATACCCATTCACACAGTACAGGCAATTTGGGAACGCCAATCCTCCTAATCTGCATGTCTTTAAACTGTGGAAGAAGTAACCAGAGGAAACCCACCAAGCACAGGAAGAACATGCAAACTCCATGCACACTTACCGTGAGGTGGGAATCGAACCCAGAACCTGGAGGTGCAAGGTGACAGTGCTAAGACACCATGCCTGCCTAACCTGATGTCACTTCAGTCTAAAATTAGAGTATCAATGCAATACAACAAAATGAAACAATGACAAAACAATTTACACTAGGTTCATTAAAACAGTCCTATTATTTTCACTCCTAAGTGTTTGAACTGTGGATGAAACAGGTCCTACATGTGGCGATACTCTACAGCCTGCTCCTTCCACAGTGACAGCCTGATTTCCATTATGACATTGTCCACAATCCTGACTCTGTCTGCTTTTCTTCTTCATCTTTAACTGACAAGCATTTAGTATTGCATGCCGTTTGCATTTTTCATCAGCATTAGCAGATGCCTTCATTTTTATCAAAATGATTCTCACATTCTGAGTTATATGCTTTCAACCTGTATAACAACAAGCACAGCGTGCAGTGATTTGAGGGTGTACCTGGTGCTGAAACAACTTATAAACAGAAGCAGTCGGATATCGCTTTGGAAAGTTTCTTAAAGAGAATCATTACTGGTGACGAGACACAAATTCATCACTACGAGCCTGAGAGTAAATGGCAGAGTATGGGACGGAAACATCCTCAATCGCCGACCGAGAAAAAGTTAAAAAGTCAGCCAACAGCTGGAAAATTCAGCAATGCGTACAGTTTCCTGGCCATGCACGTCCGGACACTTTTGCTCACACTGTCGACACTCTGAGCGTAAAAGCGTCCTTCCTATAGTCCTGATGTCACTCCATCAGCCTTTCACCTGTTTGGTCCCCTGAAAGCAGAACTATGAGGACGAAGATTCACTTCTGATGAAGAAGTGAAGACAGCGGTGCATTCGTGAATCACAGCTCAATTTTGTTTTTTTTTTAATGAGGGAGTACGAAAGCTTGTTGACAGACGGACAAAGTCTATTGAAAAGCGAGATTATGTCGGAAAATGATGTATTTGCCTTTTAAAAGTAAATTCTACAGCCAGACTGTGGGTAATTTTGGCCTCACCCTTGTACACATGACGCATACTTGTGTGTTAAGCATAGTCTAGTGATGTGCATATAGTATTAGTCCCTGGGCCAAGTGTGTAATGCCAGCGACGCATTATGGCAGTCCCAGCGGAAGGTGGAGAAGGTATTTGGTGTTTTTTCTTTCCCGATGTCCACATATATTTTGACTTTATTTTATGCCATTTTTTGAAGGGGCGCAGCAAATTATTGCCCCATGGTCTCTGAAATTAGTAGGGCATCACAGCAACTGGTCACGGCACATTGGCAAAGTGCTACATACAGAGCATGAAACCAGTAAACTTATAATTAAGATCAAAAGTTGTTCTAAGTGTTGAAGGAGGAAACATGTTAGAGCTTTAAAAAAAAAAATATATGCAAATGGTGATTTACTTATCTCCTCGTTTGTTTCCAGCGCACATGCAATGTGTTCCAACACCAAGCGGGGGCAACTCCTAATTACTGTGTTCATTTTTAGAGCTAATAGTCACTCTGTACCATTGCGTGTGCGTGTGTGTTTTGTGGACTTACTGTTTCTATGGCTACACAGTGTGAGGATCAGTGTCTGATTTAGTCACATCAACAGTTTTTTTTTTTTTTTTCCCTCACAGTTTTGTGAATGTCCGCACTTTTCCCATTGGAGAGGTACACACACACACACACACACACACACAGGCTAGGTGACATCACTGTAATGAGACTGGCTGGATGATGCCAGAACCCATGGTCATGATGTAGTCATACAGGAACTGCTAAGGACATCATGATTTGACAACCTTATTGTAGTGTAACACTCACATGACATGCAGATGCTGGTAAATTGGTGTCATGATGATGTCAGCAAACAAAGACATTTATATGGAATTATATCACTGTCAGGGTGTGAGAATGGCATGATCCGGTTATACTCATGAAGGAGACTGTGATGATTTCAGGTTGCTTTAAAAAGTCAGGTACAATGTCAGTATATAGAAAACTAATAGTGATGTCATTATCATGGGATGCTGTTATGACTGGATGCGGTAAGGTCATAAAAAAAAAAAAAAATCAATGTGAATCAATGCCTATAAAATGACCTCACCTTATGTGGACACTTTTATGATAATGGTGCTGTTTGAGGATGATGTCATGCTACAGTATATGTGGATGCTCCTTATATAATGATGCCTAAAACATTGCCAGGTTCGCATGAGTATGAAGAGGCGATGCTTATATGATCTTATATGATCATGGAAGCCTTTTGAATGATGGTCGTTCTTAAAGGACATTGTTCCAATAGGCCATTTTTTACGATACTCTGACACGGCAATGTGATGGCAGATTATGTAAATTCGTATAAACACACCTCGTGTGATGTCAGTTCTTAAAGATGCTGTCAGGACGATGTGTTCCACACATGATCTTCCTGGATGATATATTCTTTAAATGCTAATGGAGACATGGAAATCATTTTCATGACAAATGACAGATCTATGACATAAACATGCTAAAAACAACATTATGTTGATGATTTTTCTCTCTTTCGCTATCTCTCTGTAGGATGTACAGATCGTGAGCACGGACGAGAACCAGGTGCTGCTGGCCTTGCAGGAATGGTACCAGACGGACACGTACAACCTGTACGCGTCAGACCAGCAGGGTGTTTATTACTCTGTCTTGTTGGAGAACGTGCGCAGCACCAAACAGCCCGAGGAGAACGTCATTATCGATGTGCTGGAGGTCAGGAACAAGACCGAAACCCTTGGAAATAAGCTGTAAACACACTGTGTGTGTGGGATGATAGACAGATACATACTTGTTTGGCTTAATTACGTGCATACTTTATGAATATCATGAGGGGGGGGATTGCATTATTCATTATACATGAGTCCTCTTCGGTATCCTCGACTATGCTGTCAGATTACAGTAATTACAGAATGCACTGAACACCGAGTGAGCGGCATTCTTTAACCCGATTCTGATCCTGTCTATTTCTTTTTTTAAACCTTCGCAGGTACGTGGGATCAAAGGCGTCTTCTTGGCCAATCAGAAAGTAGACGGCAAAGTCAGGACTCTCATCACGTATAATAAAGGACAGGACTGGGAGCTGCTAACTCCGCCCATTGCTGACATGAACGGCAAACCAGTGAACTGCAAACAGGTAGAAATTGCTATACAAATTCTTGTTAGCATTCGTACACTTATTGTTTATTAGTGTGGTGCTTCTTATTTTCTCTCTCTTTTTTTTTTTTTTTACATTTTTGAACCAAATTGACTAATTTCTCACTTAAATTTGGTCATGTTCAGTTCCTATCCATCTTCTTTGGGCACTCCCCCATCAGGGACAACTACCAACCAGTGAAGGCATGAGGCTTATACATGCTTCCTCAAATGTTCTCTCTCTAGGGTTCAAGCTGTACCTGGCTGCAGCATCACCGGGAATCGATCCTAAAATCTGCGGATGATTGGCCAATCTCTTTTTGTGATCATTTATTTTTCATTTGTTTAATTAAATTCATATGATCCTTGTGTTATTAACCCATCCTCATGAAAATCGCATCTTTCTGAATGAATTGTGTTTCTTAATTCTAGTCAAACGTATCTATAATTATTTTACATAAGTGTAAAACAAACCAAATATTAGATTATTAATCTTATTTCTAGTCAAATTTTAAGCAAAATTTTAAGCAAAAAATTCCTAAAACTATCAACTATTATCTTATAATAGAACAAAACGGTGGTGATGACATGAGGAAGAATCCTTAAGAGGAACCAGATTTGTTTGGATAATACTGCATAGTGAAGCAATAAATACATCCTCTTTATACTGTATATGTGTGCTATAGGAAGTACAGTTGTGTAACAGGTAATGTGTTTTAGTTAACATAAAGTTCACTATATTGAGGTCACCAGCTGTTCACTAATGGAGACTTGAGTACCAAATTGTTCAAGTTCAGTTCTAAAAGTTTCATGAGCTGTTTATATGAAAAGTGGTTTAAAAAGCCATATTCATGGTTTCTAAGTGGAACCATTCTCAGTAGCCAGATGTACTGATTAGGTTGCTGCTGTTGGGCCCTTAACCCTGTTTGCCCCAGGGTTGCTGTATAATGGCTGACCCCGCGCTCTGGTCTTTCACCAGCATATTAACAAAGCAGAGATATGCAAAGAATAAAGAATTTCACTGTGCAGTAATGTATAGGTGTCGAATAACGGCTTAGCTTAATTTAACCGAACATAATGTACGTAGCAGCTTGTGCAAAACTTATGTTGCACCGTCTGACATGAAGGTACCTACACCCATACCTTTCCCAGCTGATACATCTGTTGCATTTTTAACATTGGTATAATAAACCATTAACAATCCTTCGAGCTTCATAGTTAGATCTTAAGCACTTTTGATTAAATTACCACTGCATGCACAATCACAGTTTGTTAATGGTTGTTTTTATATCCTGACAAAAACTAGACTGGTATAGGACAATAAAGAAATACAAATTATGTCATTTTGCAATAAAAAAAAAAAAAAAGAAATGCAAATCTGTTTTTGCAAAAAGCTTCCTATCATTGCTTCATTCCATCTCTTGCCAAACATGGGCCCACATGACTATTGTTAGACTGATCACAGTTTGCAATAAATATCACTGCTAAATCATTGCTTCTATCAAATCTGCAAAGCCCAAACCATGTTTAAAACCAGTGTCTGAGCAAACAATAAGTGAAGGCTAGTATCCACCAATTAGCATGGTATTTGTATATGGCTAATTTAATCTATTCATGCTTTTGTTTGTTAGCAACATGCCCAAACACTTTAACAAAGAACAGAAGCTTCCAGCATGCTAAAATTTGCATAATGCTAATCAGTGGCCATTCACTTACGTTTGTTTTTAATCAAGATTGCCATTTAAATGCTACATAATTATCATTGTATAAAAAGCTTCAGCTAATCAAAATGTCACACAAACATCACATTAGCATACAATCAAACAATGCATTTTTAAACTCTGTGTTTATATGTCCTCCGCAACTCACTGTATCCCCGAGTGTGAAACTTATGCATGACCTCTCCCAGCACGGAGGTTGACTCATCTCATATTGCATGGGACTGTGGGTAGTGGAGCGTTAACCGGGGTCTTGTGCTACCTCCGCAAACTGAAGAGACTTGAAAAACCATCTTAAGAACCCAGGCTTTTTATAACACTGATCCATGACGTGCTTTATTTTACATACAATGGATATCGACTCATCTCTTTCTCTGTCCTTGACACATGATCCTTTCTTTTCACAGATAGTTTTCTCATACCTTCCTTGGCTCTTTTCCGAGGTCTAGCATGCACTTCTTAGGGATTGTGTCAGTTAGAGAGCTGCACTGCAATAGGGAGCGGTAACACTGCTGTGTACTGCAGGTACCCACAGTAATGGGATCCAAATTAAAATATCTTGGCAGTGGCAAAGTCATTGAGTGCAGTCTTTCCAGTACTCCTGTGAGAACATTAATAAAATGAATATTATCACTCTGCTGCGATGGTAACGATGGCAACTCAAGTACTACTAAAGAGAACATCTGTTGTTGCTGATGAGGAAGGGCTGGTTTGGGTGGGTACACCATTGTGTTTGAGGATAGTGTAGATATTAAGGGATTGTACAGTATTAGGGATAGTGTGGGATATATGGGGTTGGGATGTGAATGAGCCTGGGATGGTGTTGGTGCACATACCGTAGGTATAGGCTGTAAAATGGGGTGAGTATTGATGGTACGCAGATGGATGAGGATGGTGATTTGGAGGCAGTGGGCATGCACAAGGCAATGGGGTGGGAATGGTGTTGAAGAACATGGAGAAGGAGTAGTGATGGGATTAGTACAGATGGTGATAATAGTGGTATAAAGCCACATGGTAATGAGGTGGGGACAATGGGGATGTATGTGGATGGGGTAAAGATGCTGGTGAGGTATAAAAGAATGATGTACAGTAGGGATGGGGTAAGAATGCTGGTGAGGTATAAAGGCATGGAGTGGGGATCATGTTGAGGTGTCGTGGGTGGGGTATATACTGTATGTTGGTGTGGTACGAAGGAATGAGATAGGGGTGGTGTTGATGTGTATGTAGATGGGGTAAGGATGTTGGTGAGGTATAAAGGC
This sequence comes from Platyallabes tihoni, assembly GCA_030068045.1. Taxonomy (NCBI): domain Eukaryota; kingdom Metazoa; phylum Chordata; class Actinopteri; order Siluriformes; family Clariidae; genus Platyallabes; species Platyallabes tihoni. Next base: position 2,692,007 of record JAQQZS010000001.1, read on the forward strand.
AAAGAGTGGAGATTGTGTTGAGGTCTATGTGGATGGGGTAAGGCTGTTAGTGAGGTATAAAGGAATGAGGTAAGGATGGTGTTGATTTGTATGTAGATGGGGTAAGGCTGTTAGTGAGGTATAAAGGAATGAGGTAAGGATGGTGTTGATTTGTATGTAGATGGGGTAAGGATGTTGGTGTGGTATAACGGAATGAGGTAGGGATCATGTTGAGGTGCAACACCATGATGGGGTAAGGCTGTTGATGAGGTATAACGGAATGAGGTAGGGATCATGTTGAGGTCTATGTGGATGTGGGGTGCGGTGAGTGACATATTACTGTACATGTTATATGTTCTTTCAAAATAATTTCAATTTGCCTGTTTTTTTTTTTTTGTATTTTCTTGTTACCATATTAGTGTAAAATATGTCAGTATGTTGTTATTGATTTTTAAGAGACCGCTTCCTTTTTACAGTAATAGACAGAGCCTAAGAGGATTTTTTTTTCTGGTACCGTCTCATTCTGTTGAATGACTTTGTCAGAAGGATTTTCTTCTTCTTTCTTAATTAGAGCTTACTATTAAGATTAATGCATGATAGGTGAAAGGGTCTCTCTCTCTCTCTCACACACACACACACACACATACACACAGCCGTTCATGATATGAAGTCTTGTTCTCCCAGCATGACCACAGTCTGGTGTGTGTAACCAGGCCCAGGAGGGGATCTTTAATGTGATTCCCCTTTAATGAAGTGATGGCCTCTACATTAACACCTTTAATCTGATCACACTGTTCTGTTAAACACACATTTAATAATAAAAAAAGAAGAAAGAAAATACTTTTAGACGTATTGCCGGAATACCATCTGTTTTCTTTTAAGAAAGAATCCATATGGTGTGTGTTGTGTGTTTATCTCTTAGGTTAGATATGGCTGGCTGTGTTAAACAGCTGTTTTAGTCTTGTGCATGAAAATGAAAATGTTCAGTGTTGTCAAAGCAGTTAAATGAAATTTGAATAAATGTATAAGGCAATTTAATACACAGTATGAAAAAAAAATCAAATGAAACAGAAACAGGTGGAGAGAAAAATACATCACAGACTGTAAAAATAAATAGGTGTCAGAATCTCTCTCTCTCACCACAGCCAGACTGTCATCTTCACCTCCACCTGAGATGGGCAGATAACCCATACGTCTCTGGAACGGTCCACACTAAAGACTCCGCCCCCGGCCTCATCATGGGTGCAGGTCAGTGCCAAAAACACAGCTCTTTTATAAACACACACACACACACACACACAAAAGTTCACACAGATTACAGCCATTTGTTTAAGAGGCGTTCAATTAGACCGCAGTCAGGCGTGCGCTTCCAAGATAAACAGCCGAACCCGTCTCATGTTTCAGTGTAGAAAGAGGCAAATTATTCTTACTGCCTTCTGTTCAGGTGGGAAACCGGAGGACGTGTGGATCCTGTAGGTTCCTTTCTTTATTGTGTCAACATAGTGAATTAGATAGCTATAAATCATTATTTTAATTAGTGGGATTAATAACATCTGTGAAATGGGTGGGTGAGTGTGTGTGTGCCCTGCGATGGATTGGCACCCTGTCCAGGATGTACCCTGCCTCGTGCCCGAAGCCTCCTGGGATAGGCTCCAGGCCCCCCGCGACCCTGATCATAGGATAAAGCGGTATAGAAAATGAATGAATGAATGAATAACATCTGTGAACTATTTTTAGGTAAATATAAATGGTTATTTATTAAAGTATTGAATGTCTACATGATGAATAAGGAATAGTAACTAGTTCTTGCATAATGAACTTATGACTAATCAGTAACAAATGTTACAAAAAAAAAACCCAGGATCACACTTGAAATCTCTCTATCTTTCTGTCTCTCGCTCTGTCCCGGTCTCACTTTTCCCCTATCTGTCACTTCCTCATCATCAGCATATGTTGCTTCATGGGAATATTGTTACATTTTGTTCAGCTGCACCAGTTTTGCACTACATCAAGCCTTTGATGTCAAGCGGTGCCTCTGGCTATGTTCTCTCGGCTTCCTGTCTTAAATGGGTGTCCTCTTTTTTCTCTGTGCTTCTCTCTCTCTCTCTCTCTCTTTTTCTCATTTTCACCCTCTATGTTTATTAATTACGTAAAAGGGAAAGAAACTTTGAACATGATAAATTAAAAAGCAGATATACTCAGCTGAACTGTAACAATCTCTCTCTCTCTCTCTCAGGCAATCTCGGCTCTCAGTTGGTTGAATATAAAGAGGAGATGTACATCACCAACGATTGTGGAAAGACCTGGAGACAGGTGAGGATGTTTATTCGAAGAAGTGATGAAAACACACAGGAGTGATACAACTTTCCAAGTTGGGGAAACTTTCCTATCCAATATGTCTAATGTGCTCTCGGGGAGCCAATGACAGCCTTCCTCTGTCATCTCTCAATTAGCCTGATGCTGGCCAATCATGGCCTCTCGTGGACAAATAATGGGGCTCTCTTCCAATGCATTTGGAAAAGAGCCGGTGGCTGAAATCATGTCAGTGTTTAGCCTCTCTCTCTCTCTCTCTCTCTCTCTCTCTTTTTTCTCTCATTCCTGCTGCATCAGCATTTTACTTCCTCATTCACTTTTATCCCCTCCGTAATCTCATCCATTTCAATTTTCATTTTCAATTTACAGTATGCAACTTTGGTTAGCTGCGCAAATATAAATTCCCCTGCTGAGCTCGCCTTGCTCTCCATCCCTCTCTTTTCTTTCTGTTTGACTGGCGCTCTCAACATGTCATGCTGTCAAGTGAATGAAACGAGTTGTGTAAATGTATGATTGAATTCTGGATTAGTCAGACGGCTGTAACGTAGCAACAGCTCATTTACAAGGACTTATATTTTGATTTATCGAACATGGAAGAACACTTATCTGAGTTAATGTTTCCGCAGGTGTTTGAAGAGGAGCACCACATCCTGTATCTGGATCACGGTGGTGTCATCGTGGCCATTAAAGACACGTCCATCCCGTTAAAGATCCTCAAGTACGTACTCTTTTCAAGCAGCTCGCACCAATGTTAGTTGGTGTGGCAGAAAAATTAATTAGATGAACAGATTAAAAGGGGAGATTTGCCTCCTCGAGGCGTAGATCATGTGTGCCATCAGAGGAGAGAGAGAGAGCGAGGATGAGAATGAGAGCAACAAGAGAGCGACGGAGGGAATCCTCGCTTATCCTTCTTCCACATATTCGGCCCTAGAGAACCTCTCGAGTAAATTTGTCATCCGCTCGAGAGGCTCTTCCTTCATTCTCTTATCCCTCATTCTTTCTTTTTTTTTTCTTTTGATCCCTGTCTTTCTATCCCTTGTTAGTCATTTCAAGAGACTTCAGGAGCTGTCAGATATGAAGTGTTGTCCGGGCTGAGAGGGAGAAAAACGATGAAGAAAATAAAAAATCCCTTAAGTCGTCAGGAGGCTTTAACACACACACACACACACACACACACACACAATCAAACATACACATATATACACAAGTCATCGTGAAACCCGGATTTGGTAAAGCCCCAAGATCGCCTGAAGTTCTGAGCATATGCAAAAGCTCTAACACATGGCAGCTCCAAGCCACCGTTCATGTGTTCACATATTTTTAGCATATTGCCATGAGAGACGGATGAAAAAACGCAAAGGAACTGTAAAAAGAAAGTGAAATTAGCATATAGAGCATGAGAGAATGTGAGTCACAGCTTGCTTTTCTTAACTCTTGCTGGTGAGCAGAAAGCGACTCACGACTCCATCAGCTCATCTCAGTCTCGATCTCAGCGTCTGATGTGGCAGTGATGATGAAGGAGATGATATTTCACTCAGAGCATGTATAGCTTCAGGAAGTGCAATTATCGAGCTTATATAGATGTTAAATATGGCATAATAGAGTATCAGTTCAAAATTTTCTAACATAGTTCAGTTAAAATGTGCGTAAATGTGTTCACATTTAATTTGATTGTATTTTAATACTGGATGACGCGCTGAAGCTTCCAAAAAATTTAGCGATGAATGCTGGACTGTTGTGCACTAAGTAATGGGAATCATGGCCTGCTCTATGTGGATAAAAAGGCAGAACTATTAGGAGGAGCTATGGTTTGAGGGTTTTTTTATTTTTATTTATTTTTTTTTTTTGCCGTTATGCTACATACACCAGACATTTCGGTTTTAAAAATAGCTCCTGTGAAGGCTGATCTTGTGGCTCGAAAATGCGATGTAAGGTACAATTAACAGCAAAAAATCATAGAAGAAAAGCTAGACTTGGATATGTTGGTCAGTGGGGCAGATTTTTTTATACATATTTGGGCAAATAGGCAGTAAGACAAAGGAGAGTTATTGCAGTTTCATAGCGTCATGATGCATCTGTTCTTACTGATCAAAGGTTCTACAGTATGTTCACATTTTTCTCTACTGGTAATCAACAATCCCAGCTATGCTCTGATCATATGGATAATATTGATACCTATTCATAGTTTTTAACACAAATGTCACATTGTGTTTGAAAGAAAATATGTTTGACTGCTACGAGTTGCTCTAAATATATTATATTTCCTTATAAATGTTTCGGTATGCTGGCGTAATGCTTACCCATATTACCTCTCACCTCTAGGGTTGGGGGTTCAAATCTAACCTTTGGTCTGTGTGTGAGTGGTGATTGTCTGTTTCACCCATGCTTGGTGGGTTTCCTTTGCGAACTCTTAAATTTATCCACTGTCCAAAAAGTCATGGTGTTTCAAAATTTTATGTAGTGTGTGCTTGTGCCTTGGGATGAATTGGCACATTCAGGGTGGACCCTTCCTTGTGGACCCTTCCTTGTGTACCCCAAGGGCCAGGGGTAGCTCAGTGGTTAAGGCATTGGACTACGGTTCGGAGGATCCCAGGTTCAAACCCCACAACCACCAA
>JAQQZS010000001.1:3006843-3017201 GCA_030068045.1 Platyallabes tihoni
AAACAACCAAACCCCCCCCCCCCCCCCCCAAAAAAAAGTAATAAAAAATATATAACATCAATATTAACAACAATAATATTTTTCCTCTTTCTCCCTCTCTCTCTCTCTCTCTCTCTCTCTCTCTCTCTCTCTTCCTCTGTCTTTCTCTCTCTCTCTCTTTCTGTTCCATCAACTCTTCTGACATTTCAGGACAATCTACACTTTCTTCAGTGTTTCTTCTCAGTGTTGAGACACCAGTGAGTGAGAGCGAGTGTTTTAGCCACTATAATGTCTCTAATCTCTGAGCATCAAATGTTACTATTAATTAATTAAAATATATAATACACTGTTTAATAATCCAGTAAAGCCTATAATACTTGAAATGGCGCGGTGCAGTGGTTTGAATTTGATTTATTTATTCGTTCTATTAAGTCTTGAAGACAGCATTTTGTTCGAAATGTGTTTTATTCATTTATGAAGATTAATTTTATTATTTCTCCAATAACGATAGGGAAACAGGTTTCTGCGGATTTCTCATTTATTCTGAGTAAATCCTGCTGCGCTGAGTGCGAGGCCTGTGTTTATCTCCCTGATTAATGAAATTAACGAAGCAGCGGTGCTAAAAGATAAGTGTCGTGACCGGGATTTATTTATTTCATTAACCTCTCCAGACTCGGAAACAACTTCTGAGGAAACAGATCTCTGATCGTAACCGTCAGGCTACGCCCGGTCCGATGCACAGGTGCAAGGGTCAAAGGTCATCTCTGAGAGTGCTGTGGTTCATTTCCCGGCGCGGCGCTGTTTCATGCCTGAGCACGGAGCTTAACGAGGGATTTGTTAAACATTCATCTATTAAACATCATCTTTATTATTTTTTTCTTGATTCAGTGTGTGTGTGTGTGTGTGTGAGAGAGAGAGAGAGAGAGAGAGAGAGAGTCTGACAGATAAAAGAGGAACGGTTGAAGCAGTATCTGCCTTCTTTCTTCTCCCCCGTGTAATTAAGCAGCAGAATAGCGGAGGAGACGAGCCCCTTCACTCAGTCAAGCTAATTCAATATAAATGTAAATGACCGTGTTGAGAGAAAAAAAAAAGCTGCGATCTGTTTACACATCTAATCTCAATAAACGTGTACTGAGTGAAATATAAATGTGACACACATCACGATTATGTGATAACAGAGATAGAAGAGGAGGGAAGTGCTGTGTTTAAACCATACGTGTGTGTTCATCTTAAATCTCAGTACTTTTACTCTTACTTTTACTTTTACTCTTACTCTTACTTTTACTCTTACTATTAATGTTGCTTTAATTTAAAGTCTGTATAAGTCTGTATAACACTTCTAACAATTAACCCTGTCTCAAAACATCTTTACAGATATATATTTTATATTTCATTTTTTATTTATAATCTATATCATGTTAGATAGACACACCACTCACTTCCTAGTACTCTTCCTTTAGCTGATGCTCATACTGTCACTGTATATACAGTGCTGAAAAACAAAAGGGGGTTATAATGTTTAGGGGGACGTTAATTTTTCTCACATGGCCACACAGGTTTGGACAGCTTTTGTCCTTTAATGAATGAAATCATTATTTAAAAACCGCATTTTATATTTACTCAGGTTATCTTTGTGTAATATTCACGTTTGTTTGATGATTTGAATCATGTGACAGATATGTAAAGAAAAAATAAATCAGTCAGTTCCGTATATATTTTTTGTTTTGTTTTTTTCTTGGTACAGCACCACACCTAATATAAGATGAAACACCAAGATCAAAACTTTCAGCTTTAATTCAAAGGGTTTGACAAAAGTGTGGTATTAACCGTTCAGGAATTACAGCCATTTTCACACACACACTTTTGGGGTCTCATAAATAATGGAACAAACCAAAAGAATTAAAACATAAGGATTACCGTTTATACTTGGATGATAATCCTTTGCAGTCAGTGACTGCCTGAAGTCTGGACCCCTTGGACATGACCAGATGCTAAGGTTCCTCCCTCAGGATGCTTTGCCAGGTCTTTACTGCAGCTGCCTTCAGCTTCTGCCAGTTTGTGGGTCATTCTGTTTTCAGTCTTGTCTTCAATAAGTGAAAAGTATGTTTTTTTGGGGTTGACTGACTCGGTCAATGAAGAACATCTAATTTCTTTTCCTAGAGAAACACTTGTATGTTTTGGGTCGTTATCCTTTTGCAGTATTAAGTGGTTTTTGTACTGTAGCTCAATCTCAAAAAAAGTTTTTTCAGCCTAATGCTGTCCTGCGTCACTTACATATCCATCTCTTTTTACCAAATGCACATGCAACACGCACAACCACCTCCAGGCCTTTTATCTGCTTGATTAATCATGGATTAATGAGATAACACACCACAACTGGCCATGCAGCTGCTTGTCAGTCACTTGTTCCATTATTTATGAACCCCTAAAATGTGGGTCTGTGTGTGTGAAATGGCTGAAATTCCTAAGACACACTTTTGTAAAAGCCTTTGAAATAAATCTGATGGTCCTGACTGTACTTACATCTTGAGTGTTTCATTTTTAATTCAGTGTTTTACTTTAAGTTCAATATATATTTACACAAAGGACTGGTCTTGAGATGAAAAAAAAAAACACATTACAAACAAATCTAAAAAATAAATAAATATATCAACAGATTTGATGTGAACTTAGCTGAAAGTGAAGTGTTTGGGATTTCCAGGAAGAATTTGACATTTTTCCTTCCCTCGTGTTTCTATACAGTGTATTTGTACTGGTGTATATTTACATATATATTACGTGTTACATTATTTATTACAGATCTGCTTCTGTTCATTTCCCACACAGATATGAGCAGTCAGAATGCCCTTCCTGGACCTGTCTCTCATTCACGTTACCTTAGAAATGCCACAGACGAGGTTGATGGGGAAAGAGGAAGCTCCAGAGGTCTGATTATAGTGTCAAAATATTAACCAATTAGAAGTATACATCCTTTTTGATATATTTCTTATTAAGTAATACATCAAAAAAATATAATTAAAAGTATTAAAATATGTTTTTCAGGATTTTACGATAACAGAAGAAAGAAACATTGGCGAACCGACACAGAGACTAAAAAGAAGCCAAATACACGTCTGGCACCGAGGATCGGCTCTTGGTTTTAAATTCCTAATCTTACTGAAGGCACTTTGTGGATTATTTTAAAGATTGATAAAGTACACCGAGCAGAGGGTAGTACAGTGTGCATTATATAATATAATATTATATTATATTATATTATATTATATTATATTATATTATATTATATTATATTATATTATAGTTCTGCCTTAAAAATTAAAACATTTCATTCTTGGATCTAGTTAGTGTTGCTACTGGGGACTTTCTGAGTCCATGTACTGTATAAGAGTTTTAGTCATTGTGATATTTTTATTGATAATTTTTATTAGTATTTTTTTGCTAAGTGAAGTGAAAATCTGAAAACTAGCTACTTTGTTCAATTGTTCACAAAAAAAAAAGAAAAAAATTATCACCATTAAACTGAAAGCATATTTGTTAAACATTGCGTTTTTAGATATGGGCAATTCTAATTCTATTCTAATCTCATTTCGCCAAGACATTTCCAAAACATGCAGTCAAGTAGTGTTAAATTTAATAATAAAATGTAAGCTTTATGTTTAATCATATTACACCTAGAAAACGTGTGAAAATTTTACATTGTACAATGTAAAATAAAATTTCTATTTCACCTCCTAAATTTTAACAATGTTACATATTTTGAGATTTTGAACAAAATTTCATATTAAAACTGCTACTTCAATGAAATACTTGTTTTAAAATAATGTGATAAAATATAGTACATGTTATAAAACAAAAATATAGTCACAAAATGCATTACATATTTTCAAACACAAACCAGTCTAATGTATAACCTTATACAGTATATAAGCATAAAAGCTGTTTTATTATTACCTTAATGAATTTTTATTTGCTGTGTAAAAAATAGTGGTTGGAGATATTACAAATTATTTAATTAGCCAGCTTTATTGTGATTGTCCACAGCCTAAAAAATAGCTTAAGAAACAACAGTGTAATCTAAGAATGGAATTGCTTATAATTGCAGGTAATATCTTTGCAGATGGCTGTTGCTGTCATTTAAATACACAAAAGAAAAAACTATATTTCTCAACAGAAGAGTTAGTATTATAACTTCTAACATTATAAATGTTTATTTTTAAAAACATTTAACATAACATAAACATAAACATTTAAGTAACATAAATTCATCAGACTTCCTAATGTATACTATACTCACAAAAGTATTTGGCGAAACCGGCGATGACATTGTATCCATATACATATACTTTAATATGGACTTGGCCCCCCTTTTGCAGCTATAGCCTTGCAAGAACACTCTTCTTGGAAGGCTGTTCACAAGATTTTGGAGTGTTTCTGTAGGACTGCCCATTCATTCTGTAGAGCGTTTATGAGGTCAGGCACTGATGTTGGACGAGAAGGCCTGGCTCTCAATCTCTGTTCCAGTTCATCCCAAAGCTGCTCGATGGGGTTGGAGTCAGGGCTCTGTGCTCAGGCCAGTCAAGTTCTTCCACACCGAACCCATCAAACCATGTCTTTGGCAAGTCCTCGCTTTGTGCACTGGTACACAGACATGTTAGAATAGAAAAGGGCATTGAACAAACTGTTGCCACAAAGTTACAAGCATAGCATTGTCCAAGATGTCTTGGTATGCTGAAGCATTAAGATCAACATTTAACATACGGTTCCTGTCTGTAATGAATTACTTAGTTTTACATCATAGAGAAATCTTATTATAAAACTGTATGAACACTAAAGGTGTAACTCGTGTGGAACTTTCTAAAGAACCCAGACCTTTTTAGTGTTTTTAATCTAAATATTCAGATTATAATCTGACTGCTGTCTCTGTATGTCTCTGTACGCTGCTCTGTACTGTATACTGTCTCAGCTGCTTTTTTTTTTCAATAAGAAAAGATAATACATTTTGTTTAAGATTAGTAATGTTTCTATTTTATTATAGAGACTTTTGTGAATATGTTCAGCTTCATATTTAAGCTTCCTATAGAGATAATATGTTAAATAGATTCGGAGCAATAACAATGGTTTTAGAATTTTACAATAAAAATACTGTACATTAAATCATGGCTTGTTCAAGGACTGATTTGATTCATAACTATTTTACTATTTCATTTTTACACAATTTCAAAATATGAAAATACATAAATAAATAAATAAATAAATAAATAAATGTGCTTAGCCCAAAAGTATGAAAGTTATTTAAATATTTTCAGCAATTTTTATTTATTTTCTTTTTATATGATGGAGCTTTAAAAGCTTAATATTTAGTTTTATGAAAAACATTGGACATTTTTCATCTGGAAGAAAATGTCAAGGCATTTCTAAAACATGCAGTAAAACAGTATAAACAGTAGTTAGATATAAAATGGATGTTTATGTTAAACACTGAGAAAAAGAAGAAAAACTTATCAATAAATCTTTCAGATCTTAAATTGTAAAGATTTAAAAAAAAAAATTTCAATGGTTGAACTAAAATGTTATACTAAATCAGCTACTTCGGGTAAAGGTGCTACACAATACAAGCACAAATTATTCCAATATACAACCATATATAAACATAAAATCTGATTTAATTCAATTCAATTCAATTCAATTTTATTTGTATAGCGCTTTTAGCAATTGTCATTGCCTCAAAGCAGCTTTACACAATCAAAAGAATTATTTAAGTTAAGTTTGTATGGAATGTGAATGCATATGAATCAAAATGGTCAGTTTGTCCCTTTATTAAATTTATTACATTTGTACTTGTGTTTGAACCTAAAAGTGTAAAATTGTAAATAATCTAAAGTGAAATGAAAAAATAAAACTATGAAACAACTCGATAAACTGCTCACAATTTCAAAAGTCGTTAAAAATCACAAAAGCACCAAACAAGACATTCTTCTTCTTCCCCCTTCCCGTTTTTCACATGACATTAACAGTAGATAGTCATTTTTCTCACTGTTAAAACACACTTTTAAATTTTAGTTTTAAATAATATACCATACAAAAACAAAACCCTTGTTTTTCTCATTTTCCCAGCTAAATCTGTGAACGTAGATTTGCATTTTAGTAGATCGTTTCCCAGATAGGGCTTAAATCAAACCAGCACTAGGCCTTAATATATGAATGGTTACTTCTGGCCTGAAAATTGGCATTCTGAAAGACAGATGAGTTTCTGATTACTAAAATCTGAACTAAAGTAAACTAGAGTAAAGAGTGAAAACAACCTGTGCTATGAGAAATTAGCAGTTGCCTTAAAAAACAGAAAACAGACCCAGAAAAGCCTTAAATTGTATGGAATTGGAGCTGCAAATGCGATGAAAACAACGGCAGTTGTAAAGAAAATGTGTTTAAAAAAAGTTAAACACTCATTTACAGATAAACAACACACAGCAGCTGTGGAATCAAACAGGAGGAAGGAGAATGGAAGTCTATGCGTAATAAACTGAATGCAAATTGACACACAGCTGCAAGAACAATTCAGGAACTTCAGGTAAGGATCGTCAGCTTTATTACCGTTTTTTAAATCACAGTGTTGACATTAAAGTGTTTTCCAATGCAGGTGTTGTGGAAGAATATTAAAATTAGCATTAAAAAAGAAAAACAGCTGATGACTGGAAAATAAATTGCAAGAACAGCTGGATGAGTTACTTACAGGAAGCCAGCAAGCTTTAGAAGACATACCAGATGATGACCATCTAGACAGTTCAGATGATGGATCTCAAACACACACACACCCACACACACACACATAGTATGAGTACATTTCACTTTGCTATTTCTTTCACTCCGTTTAAATTTCCCTTTGTTATCTGATATGAAACATCATCTAATTTTATCTACATTTATCTCAACATACATATGAAATGTTCTTGTTTTGATTGAGAAAATACCATAGTATGGACAGAGCAGTTGCAAGGCAGTGTACTGGCCACATCCCTCGTCCAGGACTGTTCATCAGAAACAATGATTCACAATGACTGGCCATGGAATTTCATAAGCATGCATCTAAAATGTACATAAATGTATCTTAAAACATGTTGGATGTTATTTGTGTTTCTGTAAACAACATCTAAACTATTTCCTGGTAGAATACTGTATATTCTATGTCAACATTATATGTGAAAATATATCTGATCAGATCATCACGATGAAAAGGTAAATGATGTCAAAGTATCTAAAGGCATCTCTGTATGTTAGTCTTTCTCTGTGTGTGGTTTGTTTTAAATGGTGGTACATCTGGATTGTCATCCACTTGTAATGGATCCCTGCTGTTTCAGGTAGTAAAGAACAGCTGTTGCAATGATGACAATGCAGCATCTTCTTGGTTCAAACAGATGTGTTTTCTGAAAATAACTCTTCCAAACCCCTACTAGACTCCTTGTGCACCTGGTTGTAGTGCAGTTGCTCAGCTGTTCTTGGGTGCAAGTATGAAGTAAGCAAAAAAACAAATCCTCTGAGCATCACTGTAAACAAACAGAGATGAGCTCAGGATAATCCAGGAATCATGACATTCACATTTCAGATGTGCAACAGTGCTTGAAAACTGGAACAAGAGAGTGTTGGACGTTTATGGAAAATGAGTTTTTGAGCTTCCTCTATTTCTCAGCATCTGGAGTGGAGGAACATGTTATGGGATTACGAGCTCCATCTATGCAGAAAATGACTCCTGGGAAGTTCCCATCTTCATGGAATAGTTTGCTGTTGTCAGCCTGGGATCTACTCTAGCATTATGGAATTTCCTCTTAGTTTACAGATGGCCGTTCATACAGTGTGAATGGTTTTCCCCAGTTGCTTTGTGAAAGGGTACCACATGCCAAAACCCGTAAACTTAGACAAACCTGGAGACAAACTGTTACGGGTCATCTTCTTTGAGTTACAAAAGGGAAATGATCGCCACAGCAATCAAAAATGATCTCTAAAACCAATGTCATCAAAATTTCATCAATCGGTCCCTTCTGTCAGCAAGAACTTGGCCTAGCTGGTGAAACTCGTCGATGTTCATTAACATAGTCCAGATAATCCATGCATTTTCTTTGACAAACAACATTGATCTGGAGTTAAACCTGTCTCCTGGGAGGTTTAGTTTAAGCCTCAATTTAGCCCTGGATCTTCAGAAAATCAGTTTAGTTAGGATTAGATGTAATGCCTGTCCGGGAAACCTCCCACTAGAGTTCATTAAATGCAAATGAGCTGCGTCAGGTGATCAACATACTGTATGCGCACGAGCACAAAGAAAATCAGACTTCCTGAACTTTTTCTTTCAGGCAGAATATTTCAGTTTGGTTTGGGTTACACAAACACTGACACATCACTTCACTAAAAGAATGATTGATGAGGTCCATTATTGGCGCCTCTGTATTGCCGCCACTGTTCAAAGACATTTAATGAAGTCTTTAAGTGTCTTCTCAACCACGATGGATGTTCAGAGAAAGCCTTATGAGAGCAATACGAGTGTGATTAAGCATTCTTCTTCATGAAATGTGTAATCCCTATAATCATGGATGATGTACGAGGCGATAAATCAGAACCTTTATTCAGACAGAATGAAATAAAGAATAAGCCACTGTGCTTTGCTGCTCTAGTGGTGCTGCAATAAAGCTGAGTAACTGTCACTGTTCTGTCTATAAGAGAATCCCCTTAAGTGTTTTATTGCCGAAATGGACAACTGAACATGCACTCATATACAAAGGTATCACATAATGCGACTGTATTGAGGACAGTGGGTAACCCTAACCCTAACCCTAACCCTTGGCAGGGGGTGGGGGTTAAGACAAGAGGTTAAAACTTCTTGTCATGTGATTACTCTTTTCCCCCACACATGAGCTGTTATATCTTCGAAACACAACACGATGTCAAAAAGATGTGAAAGCATCATTTCTGCCTTTCAGGTTTCTGTTCAGCTCTGTATCGTAGCTGGTGATGGACGAGTGATTTGCCCCCTGAGGAGCTCCGCAGACAGCAGGGTCAGCCATAACGCTGCCCCCTTCTCTTCCTTTTTATTCATCAACAAATAGATTAACAGATTTTAAATGGTATCTTTGTTGTTCGGAAGACAGGAAATAACATCAGGACTTATGATTTTTGCGGTCGTTGATGAAGCTCTAGACAAAGTTCCCATCTCTGTGTTTTGTATTCCTGATGTTTTTCGTATTTAAGGTCATCCGGGTTAATGGCTGCTATAAATATATAAATAAATTGAGTATAATTAGACTAATGACAGGTTTGATGAGGTGTTCTCTGCTTTTTTGCTGTGCCGTGGCGTGTAGTGTGGACACTAGGAGGCGCTGTTGATCAGGTCGGTGAGTGGGTACACTGAGGATGATGGGAAGTCACTGATGTGCAGGGAGGAAGGCTTTTACTTTATGAATGATTACAGCTCCCGTGAAGTAAAGAATAAAAACTGCCGTCTCAAATCTCAGAGTTAATAATGCTGTATAGAAATCCAGCAGATTCATAGATTCATATCAGGTCTATAGATCTTCAATCTGAGTATTATAGGAAAAAAATCAACAGAACACTGGAACGTCTTAGGCTTATAGCCAATGCTACCAATGATTCCCTGACTAATTAATTTAAAGTTTCAAGATTAAAAAAAAAGCAGAAGAAGAAGAAGAAGAAGAAGAAGAATATGACTGGAACTTAACTTTATTTAAAAACTACACCTGAAATCGATCCTGATTCAGAAGAAGACAGAAATAAAAGCCGTAGTTAGCATGTGTGTTTGCTAAGTACTGATTACTCAGAATGATGTCGGGAAAAAACGCTAATACTGCTAAAAGCAGCTAGTCAAGACAGAATCTAAGTTGCTAGCTACTGTAGCTAACTCAAGCAGGCTGTTGCTTCACCTTGAGGGAACTCCTACAACACCTACTGTAGCTAATAGCTTCACCAATATGCACAACTACTATAAGCTTTCAGCTGTTTGTTAGCCACATTAGCTGTGTAGCTTCAGGAGCCGAAGTTGAACAACTCCTTATTCACAGCTCAGCCTGTAATGGCTGAAATGCATTTTGGTCTGACAATAGCTCAGGGATTTTTGTCTGTTGGTTTTAGAATTCAACACGGTTATGGCATCAGGTAAGTAAATAAAACAACGACAACACTAACAGTCAGTTGTTATTTTAAGACATGAAGCTCAGCTGATCTGGAACAGTCCTCGCAAGAACAGTATTGTGTCGAGTGTGTTTGTGAAACCCATCGAGCTCCATGATGATGAAACTGTCCCTCATGAAGACCTTCCCAGGAAAACAAGACCAAAACTGAGCTCTGCTGCAGAGGAGACGTTCATTTAGAGTCACCAG
>JAQQZS010000001.1:3033727-3044237 GCA_030068045.1 Platyallabes tihoni
CACCCTGGACAGGGTGCCAATCCATCACAGGGCACACACACATACACACACTCACACACCCATTCACACACTACAGGAAATTTGGGAACGCTAATTACCCTAACCTGCATACCTTTGGACTCTGGGAGGACTTGTGACTGCAGTTGCTCAATAGTTTGAGACTGGAAATTCTTACAGTTTTTTACCTGAGCCTCCAGTAACGAACTAGACTCTATATTAACTTAAAACCAAAACTAATCTCTAAACTAATCTCTAAACTTCCAGCCTCCTAACACACCGTATGACTGCAAAACAATTCCTGCTATCTGATATCACCCAACATGATGCATTACCTGTTGAGTCTGGTTTCTCCCAAGGTTCCTTCCTATTGCCATTTCAGGGAGTTTTTCCTTGCCATAATTTATAATTCATATTTTCAAATTCTGTAAAGCTGCTTTGGGACAATCACCATTGTTAAAAGTGCTTCATGAAGAAAAATTTATTGAAGTGAATTGAATTTATGCAGTTATCTAATCAGCCAATTACGTGGCAGCAGCACGATGCATAGAATTCTGCAAATACTGGTTAAGAGCTTGAGTTAATGTTGACATCAAGCATCAGAACGAGAAAAAAGTCTGATCTCTGCAACTTTAATTACGGCCTGGCTGTTGATGCCAGATGGGCCGGTTTAAGTATTTCAAAAAGTGCTGATCTCCTGGTAATTTCACACACAACAATCTCTAGAGGTTACACGGAATGGTGTAAAAATCAATCGATCAAACAAACAAGCACACACACACACACACACACACAGTATTTTTATTAACATTTTATTATTCTGAATGCAGAAAGATGTAATAGTACAGCAGTTGCAGCAGCAGCAGTATGGCAGTGGCAGTAATGGTGCACCAAACGAGGGAAGTTCACATAGCACATTAACATTTCATACACATCCAAGTAAAAAAAAAAAAAGAAAAAAAAAAAAGGTGTGATTTGAGTAATGGGGGCCTGTGCCCCAATAGAGCTTTATGTCTAGCAACGCCCCTGCAGCGAGCTATTCAGAGAGTTATTCGAGTATGACTCTGCTCGGATTCCTCGTTTCTTTCAGACTGTTCATGACTGTTCACTGAGTGTCATGTTTAAAAAAAAAAAAGAAAAAAACATTTGAGATTTTAAAGCGGATCAAAGCTGGCTGAGGTTTTGGCGCCGCAATCTGTTGCGTCTCGGTCGCTTTCACGAAGAAGCGAAGAAAAAGCCTGGACTGAAGCGCGCCCTCCTCCCTCTCCTCCACCACCGTGGCGCTTTTCTGGAACACTTCCCACGCTGCTCCTCTGGATGCCGCCCAAATCAAACAGCATCACTCCTCACCGCTCCCCCTGGCTCCCTCCTGCCTCCACACCATCGTATTGATCTCACACCCTACGGGTTCTGAAGCAAGCCGGTCCGGCGCTTAGACTTTAAATCCAGCAGTTAGGAATAACAATGGCCGTCTGACGCTGTTTAGCTCAAAGGCTTGTTCGTATTTTTTTTATTGTACTTTTCCACCTGTTTTTTGTGAACTTGTACACTAGTGTGAGATGATTCATCAACAACAACAACAAAAAAAGAATCTTTAAAATCAATGGTGAGCATATGTCCAAATTTAGGGACTGCTGACCTGAGCATTTAGATCCGTGACACACATTTAGTACAACATGCACCATCAATGATATGTTTAGTGCCTTTGCTGTTAGTTTTACTGCACAGCCGCTAGTTTAACATCAAACTCAGTCATCAACGTTAAATTTAATAACATCAAAATGATAAATATACAGATTCTTTTTTATATTTCATCCATTTCATTTCTAAAAAAGGTATTCCACCTTCCGACTTTAGGCCAGACTTTTTAGTTTAAGCTCTAAACTCACTGGGATTAATCATTTCACTGTGCTATAAGGTCTGTGTGACAAATAACTCAATCTTAGTAAAAAATCGAAAAATTTTAAGGATTTATCATAAAACTATCCATCAGTAAAATTAGAATAATTATTTCACTAATAAAAAAATAATAAAACTACCTAACTAAAACTATAAACTGAAATGGCATTTGCATTTAACAAAGAGTAATGTCAGTTTTTCCAGATTATTTTGCGATGCTAAACACTCGGTTTAATCATGTGAACAGACATTGCTCGTAGTTTAATATAGCACAGCTGCAGCACAGTGATGAAAGTGAAACTCGATGCAAATTTGACACAAAGTGTACATAAAAATTCTGGATTGAACCTCATCATAATATTATGCAACCTTAGCCATGCATAACAAATCCTCATATGTTTATTGCTTATTTTTTCATTCTTTTTTACATTTATTTTCAAAGCTCACAAAATGAATGTAAGACCCCTCCCCCATCCACCATTCAGTCCAGTTTGTGTTACAGTGACGAGGGCAAACTTTTGAAAATCCCCAAAGCTAGTAATTAGTAGATAAAACGTTCACTTGCTTTTTTAACATGGAAACTTCTGATCCAAAACTAAAGGAGCTAAAAATAAAATGCTGCCAAGCAAAGTCATGGCTAATCAATGACAGCTGGAATTATTTTCAGGACAGTTTCCAAAAAATTTAAAATTTTCTTTCAAGATTTAAAAAAAAAAATTGTTTAAAAAAAAAAAAAAAGTCTTATATACAGAATTTATGTCTAGTCAATATAAATAACCAACTTTCCAAATCTCTAAATAAGATTTAAAGCTTTGCCTTTCTATTAAAGTGTCTTTAGCCACCAATTCTTCTGAATTACATTCAGATAAACAAAAGTCATGACTTCAAAGGAGCACTTTTATTTTCATTATCCAGGATTTTTCTTTGTCTTTTTTTAACGGGTGAGCGTGGTTAGGCCTGTCCTCTGGAGATTCAGGAACTCTGTGATTATGAGCCGGACCGAGCTGGGACTGAGCTTTAAGTGCTATTGAGACGGCTCTTGTCTTACCGCGAGGGACACAGGCATAATATCACAGGATAATTGGGTTTCTGGACGAGATTCTTTCCGTGGCTATGATTGAGCTAAGCTCTTGAGGGTAGTAATCACACTTTTTTTTTTTGAGAACTGGAGTTTCGCTTTCTTCCCATGCAGCCGTTTAAATATAGTGCGCTTCGAGTTTTGGCATCTCCACGACTGTGAAGTGCCGACACGCTTCCAGAAAGGTGGATGCTAGAATGGTGGACTTAAAAATAACGATTTAGCAATCGCTAAGATTTAACAAGATGCTCGTATTTATAAGCAGAGGTCACTTTAGAGGGAGTGGAAAAAAAAACTAAACTAAACTAAACTAAAAATGTTTTTATTCAGCTGTTTGTGTGTTTTTTTTTTGTGTGTGTTTATTGGTTTTTGCTAGACATTGAATTTATTTCATTTATTCATACCCTTCTGCATTTAACAAATGCAAGCAAAATAGTAACAAATTGATAAATTCTTACCAGTTTTTTTTTCATCTAATTTACTGCTTCTTTTTTCCTGATGCACATCAATCGTCTGAAGGGAAAATAATATATACATTTTGTTATGTAAAATTTGATGTAATTCTTTTCGTGCCACAAGGGGGCACCCTGCAACTGATTACTTGCATCAATTTATATTTAAGTGTTATTTTGTCTATTGTCAATTCACAGAGGTTTGTGGAAACACTGACAAATCCAACCAAAGCACAGTACTGAGCATTTATACATACTACAGTCTGGTCAATAAATTTTGGAATAAGGATATTTTGGGGGGGCATTAATCTCTGTGCACCACCACAGTCAAGATATAATAGGAGTTAAGACTTTCAGGTTTAATTTAAGGTGTTTGACAAAAGTGTGGCATCAACAACGCAGGAATTACAGCCATTTTCTCTCTCACATACACACATTTTAGGCCTCATAAATAACGGAACAAATGGCTGACAAGCAGTTGCATGGCCAGGTGTGGCCTGTTTCCTCATTACTCCATGATTAATCAAGCAGATAAAAGGCCAGGAAGATATTCTGATTTGCATTTGCTAGCTGTTCCCTCGACCTCTCAACATGAGGTTCAAAAAGGTATCTATGCAAGTAAAGCAGGCCATCATTAAAAAAATGAAAATAAAATAAACATTGGTAGACAGAGATAAAATTCAATTCAATTCAATTCAATTTTATTTGTTTAGCGCTTTTAACAATTGTCGTTGTCGCAAAGCAGCTTTACAGAGTCAAAAGAATTATTTAAGTTCGTATGGAATGTGAATGTGTATGAATCAAAATGGTCAGATAGTCCCTGGTTCATCCATTTCATTTCATCCATTAAAACATTGGAATGGACCAATACAACAATTTTAAATATTTTTAAAGCAGAAGGAATTAACTGGCAAGCTCAGCGACAGCAAATGGAAGATCACAGAAGACAACTGAAATGGATGAACACTGAACCCTCTCCATGGTAAAGAAAAACTCTTCCACAACATCTAGCCAAGTCAAGAACACTCTATCTACTGTAGGTAGGCGTATCATTATTAAAGTCTACATTGGAGAAACAGCTTGATGATATAAATACAGATACATTTAGGCTTTTGGCACATTCACTTATCCAGAACAACTTACATAAGGGCTTTGAAGTTAACCCAAATAATTCTTTAAACATTGCCAGTGACTCAGCTGTACAGACACCTAGAGTACATTCATTTCACCATCTAGGAGCCAGGACAGACAACAGTGCAGATACAGGAAGCCAGTGAACTTGGAAAGGTTGAAAACAAGGTCAGGTAGCTGCATTCTTGGTCAGAACAACGGGAAAGGTGCATAGGGGCAGATCTGCCAGAAGTGAGTTTCAATAGCACAGACTTGAAACAACAAGGGTCTGAACAAGCTCCTGAGTGGCCTGTGTGGAGAGAAATGGACAAATTTGTCTTATGTTATAAAGAAAAAAGCGACAGTGTGTGAGGAAAAGGACAGTTGAGAGTCCAGAGGTACCCCAAGGTTGTGGGCAGTAACTGAGGGAATGATCTCAGTGTTGTCCAGGGAGATCATAAGATACTGACAGGGGGACGAATCATCTGGGTTAAACATCTGTTCAGTTGTACTGAGATTAGATTTCTGTTGATGTCTGTCAGACATGCTGAGATCCAGGTGGAAACCTGAGTGTTTGAGGGAGAAAAGGAAAGAATGCATTGTGTTATCTCCATAACAATGGTATGAAAAGCAGTGTGAGGATATAACCTTACCAAGAGACCGGGTATAGAGGGAAAACAGAAGGGGACCAAGTACTAAGCCGTGTGGGGCACCAGTGGAGAGTCTGCATGAAACAGATGTGGATCCCCTCCTTGTCACCTCATACGATTGAGCTTCTAGGTAGGACGCAAACCATTGGATGAGGACAGGTGATAATTTAACTGATCTAACAGCATGTAGGTTCTCACTGACAGACAGAAGGGCAATATCTGTGGAATGTGCCACTTTAAATCCAGATTGGTTAGGATCACTGAGGCTGTTTTGGGGGAGATAAAGAGACTTTTGATAGTAAACTGTGCATTTGAGAATTTTAGTGAGAAAAGAGGGAAGTGATACCGGGCAACAATTATTGATTTCTGCTGGATCCAGGCAGGGTTTCTTGAAGATGGGCTAACCTGTCTTCTTAACTGCAGCAGGAACATGACTAGATGATATGCAAAGTGTGATAATAGTTGTAATAAAGGGTAGGAGGTCTTGTGAGATGGCCTGGAGCATTGTGGAAGGGATTTGGTCTAATGGACAGCTGGTAGGATTAAAGGATGAGATGATGCGCTGAATCCCGCACAGATGATTGTGCCAGTGGAAAAAAAAAGATGTTGAAAGTGTACTGCTTTGTTTTCTTATCAGTGTTTTATGGAGTTCCATGGAGTTTCATGTGATTTCTTTCTTCACATAATTTGTTATTTTATACTGGCATTAGTACCTGATGTTGACAGGTAAAGAGGTTTTAGAAATAGTTAAAGAGTTAAAGCTAAAAATAATCTGATCAGCTTTAATGTAATTATTTCAGGTTGAAGCCCACATATATGTCTGCCTGTCTTTCTGTACGGCAGAACTCTTAACTTATTAATACAAAGAAATACAATTTTGTATGGTTGAGTATGTTATGGCAAATACACACCCTGTTTAAAGTAGATTATTAAATCTGGCACATCTGTTCCTAACATCACTTTTACTAAACATTTTGATTTTAGAATATAGCACTGGGCTCTCAGTTCAGGTATTTTACACGCCGTCATTCATGTTTTAACTCATAGTGGCATTCCACCTGACTGCTTTTTATTAGTGCCACAGTTTTGGAACAGATGAGACAAACTGGTTTTAAGATTCCTGCAGGAAGAATAAAAACACAATGATCTGTCCATTCACCTTTGAAGGATCAGTTTTCATAGGCTACTTGCCTTTTTTTGGAGTAAGCAGTGCTGTGTCGTGCATTTGTTTTTGTTTTGTGAGGATTTGGGCACTTTGTAGGGGCATTATGGTTGTTTTTGTGTCTTCCTCATACTTTATGTATTTAGAGTAAACTATCATGTTTATTGGCTCTGTTGAGTGACACATATAGCCACGCCCACCTCGAATGAAAAAAAAAAAATGTTATTTTTGTCCAAAAAATTTTTGGGCTGCTGTGATGTAATCTGGCACATGATTGCTCATAAAGTTTCATTACATTCTGTCCAGACGGTTTTGTGTGATGCTGTGACAAAATCTGGCTGGATAAACAAATACACACACAGACAGACAGACATACAGACAAAACATTTTCTGAGACTGGTTTCGGTCCTCTAGTGTATGAAACGTAAAGATATCATTGAAAGAGCGACCAATGTACAAACAAAACCTTTTTTTTTTTCATTTATATAGATGAATGTTGCTTTCAGATTATTTATTTATTTTAATTTGACTTTTCATTTCCCTCAAATAATAAATTTGTCTCCTTGTGATTAATTCAGATTCTTTGTTTTTCATGGGAATCTTTCATATTATTTTATTACTTATTTCAGATGCTTAAATAGATTTTTTAAATAATAATAATTTTACATGATTTGTTCATTTTCATGATTTGATTTTTTTTTACATGATTCAGTCAGACAGTTCATTCATTTCCACGTGGTTCTTTCAAATTATTTAATTTGACTCATTCAAATGATTCATGATTTATGAATGTCTTTCAGGTGCTAATATTGTTTTCTGTGGTTATTTTACTTGACTTTCCCATGATTTCTTTATTCACATGATTTATTTTATTTTAAAGGACGCTTTAAGATGATTAATTTCTTTTCATGTGATTTTTTTTCCCCCACACATAATTCATTTTCTTTCACATTATTCGGTCATTTAATTAGTTTATTCCCATGTGCTTCTTTCAAATGATTCAATTACCTTCATTTGATTCTTTTAGAAGATTTATTCACTTGTATGTGATTTATGTGATTCTTTCAGACGACTACTTTTATTTCCAGGTGATTTTTTTTTTTTTTTTACCCCACATGATTTGTTTTCATGTTTTTCTTTCTTCTACATGCTGAATTTTCACACTATGCATGTGGTTTTACTTGTGATCTTATAAATATCCACCTATTAATCAACACACACACACATTGTGCACAGTGCCTTGACATTTGATTTAAAAAAAAATCACTTTGCTTAATGCAGCTGTTGTATGGATCTACAGTTCCTTTCAGAGAGCAAACAGAGAGATTAGCATTTGGATTTGAACGAGACGGCAAAGTGGAGCCATGTCACGAGCAGAAGCAACAAGGATGAGTGGAGCGCATGAGAAATTACAAATGGAAAGACGGCGAAATTAAGCTAATAAAAAAAAAAAATCAGCTGGCGTTAAACCAGTCATGTTTAAGCGATAATTGATTGTGTTAGCTGTATCGAATGATAAGAGGGAATAACAATCCTCCCCAAAGGGAGAAAACGACGTATCACACGCCCGCAGAAATCCGCTAGCTGCTGCGGGAGGCAAATACTACCATAATTTTTTATTCCCTTTTTAAAATTTTTTTTATTTTAAATCCTAATAAACCTGTATCCTTCAGACGCTAACCAATTAAACATGCGTAATTACGGGTATGGTATAGTTATTCATAAGCTGATTAGCATGTCTGCCTTGCATTCAGATTAGCTGCATACTGATGAGGCGTAGGTTAAGCAGCAGATCTAAGGTTGCATATGCAAATGACATGCAAATGAACAGGTAAAAAAAAAAAACACACACACACACATGACAGCAGCAGGAAGGCCACATCACCGATGGCATTGCTAATGGTGAATTTGCATGCTGTTTATTCTCATCATTATTCTCCATTCAGGACCGAAGCGCAGCGCATTCTCGTCGTGTTCGGGTCACGCAGAGGAGAAACCGCACGTCTCTCTCTTCACTCTGCACCGCACTGTGAGACCTGCAGGTAGAAATGTCTCCGGGACAAAAAACAAAAGCGTCTACCAACAGAGGGAGGAGCGGGTTTCAGAGAGAAAAGAGAAACATCTCTGATGTCTGATCATGACGGTGTCACCGCCGTACTCGTGCAGGGGTGCCAATACTTTGGGCAGGGCCGCAGTTGGGCGACAGTCAGGAAGAGTTCAGCTACAAACAGATCTGTCATGCCTCACCTCCAGACTTTCATCTTTCGCTCATAAACAACATTTCAACAACATTTCATTCCAGCCATGAGAACGTTTCGCTCAGGTTCCCCCCTTTCTTTCTTTCTTTCTTTCTTTCTGCCTTTTTCCACTGAAAATTCTTCTTTAAATTAATTATGCTTAATTAATTGCTTCCATTTGCATTCTTCTTTTAAAAAAAGATTTATATATATATTTCGTCCTTTCTCTTCTTTCTTCTTAGTTTACATTTTTTCTATCCTCTATTTTATTTAAGTTGTTTTTAGATTTGTTTATTGTTTTCTATTTTTATTCTATATTCTATTTTTTTTTTGTGCTGTTTTGCAGTTTGGTTTAATTTACAGGTTTTAGCTTTTTTCCCCTTCTTTTTTAGTTTTTGTTTGCTCATTCATCTTTCACTTTCTTCCTCTTTAATCTTTCTTTCTTTCTTTTTAAATTTTTTTCTTTTCACTTCCTTTTATGTTTCTTTCTTTCTTTTTATTCTTTCTTTCCTTCTTTCTTTCTTCATTTGCTTTTTTCATTTATTCATTTTCATTCTCTTTTTTTCATTCCTTTCTATTTCTCTTCATGTTTGGCTGTTTGTTTGCTTAATTGTTAGTTTCTCTTTTGTTCTTTCATTGTTTTTTTCTTTCTTGATGTCTTTCTCTTTGTTCTGTTCTTTTCTTCATTCATTCATTTCTTCAGTTCTTTCTTTCTTTCTTTCTTTTTGCCTTCCTTCTTTCTTTAGTTCTCTGTTTATTTAGATTTTATTTTTTTCCTACTTTAACACACAAACACACACACACACACACACACACAGACACAGACACACACAGTCAGTAGAATTGGAGCAGCAGAAGGAGACAGCAGGTCCATCAGCTCTGTTAGAGTTTATTTTATTTTCTACACACAAAAATATCTATATACAGACTCGCGCTATAGAGACACTGAGTGTGTATCCTGTTCCTTTGAAAACACTGAAGCATCACCAGCGCTCTGTTCCTGATGTTCAACACACACCACAACGGCTTCATGGTATTGCTCACATCTGTGTGTGTTTGTGTGTGTGTGGTGGGGGCGGGTGCAGGGCGGTTGTTCAAATCAGAACAGATCGGATGCTACACTGTTACACCAACGAACCCCCCCCCCCCAAAAAAAAAAAACACACACACACACACACACACAGAGTGAATATAAATGTAATAATTATATAGATACATTTGATACACATTTCAGATATAACACACACACACACACACACACACACACACTACTATCAGTTGTAATACACACTGCTATCCAAGTGCATAACAAAATACACTCTCTATCAATTTCAGCACAATAAAAGACAATTGTTTCGATTGTAGATAAAAACAGGGGAGCTGTAGAGTGACATCCACATGAGTGTGTTTCAGCACGAACACACACACATGGGAGGAGAAGAAAGAGAGAGAAAGAGAGAGAGATTCCAGAAGCACGGACTTCTTCTCTGATGACTTCTAATACACAAACAGATGACTGAGTCACAGGAAGAGAGGATAGAGGAAGTGTGTGTGTGTGTGGAAGCTTCTTCTTCACTGTGGCAGAGCTTTGAGGATGGCGTTCACCTCCTCGGCCACGGCGGTCAGTGCGAACTCAAACTGCTCCTGCAGAGACACACCGAGAGCACACACACTTTAACATCACTGACTCGTGCATCAAACCGAAAGCCGATCTTAAATTGAAGTGGGTGTGGCCTATATACAGTGCATCTCGAAAATTTTGAATATTGCGAAAAAGTCAAATTTCCTTTAATAATAATAATAATAATAATAATTTTTATATAGTGCCTTTCCAGAGCTCATGATGATACGAATGCATGGATGACAGTTTCAGCATCTTTGGTACTGATGAAGGGATGCAGTTGGGCAATGCGGCGTAAATGAAA
>JAQQZS010000001.1:3062298-3073503 GCA_030068045.1 Platyallabes tihoni
AATGTTTTAAATTAGGGCAACTTCGCTGTGGGGAGAATAAAAAATCCACCACAACAGCCCACCTCTTAGTAAGATTTTGAAAGCTGAGAGAAGTCTCCAAAGGAAATCAGCATAGAGAAGATGAAGGGAATAACATTCCCAAGCTCAGGGTAGAACTTAAGATGGAATTAAGCTTTATCTGAAAGTGAACACTGGTTGAGATCCAGGTAAAGATAAAGACCAGTGGTTTACTGTCGTGTGAATTATAATTGTATCAATTATAATTGAACTTCTCGCTGATTGTTACCACAATCAGCTAGGTGGACTCCGCCCACCTTGTCATTACCATGGCAACAGATAATTTTTATGATACTGTCAGTTTCTCAATTATAAAACAAAGCATGTGTCTTCATAAGTAACTGAGGTGTGTGTGTGTGTGTGTGTGTGTAAGGGAGACAGAGTGTATGTAGAAGGGACAAAACCTTCAATCCACTTAACGGGAGACGGGACGGGAGGTTTGGAAAAGGGGGGGGGGATGTCAGAGACGACTCATTTCGAGGTTGTTCTGCTGCGACGCTGCTAACGAGGCAGCAGGCAGCAGCATTTGACAGATGTAATTATGGCGGTTTTCATGTCAGTTTCCTGCCGGGAAGTAATTACGAGGCCCCCCGTGCTCTGATGGGAAGAGAAAACCCCTCAGTTTCTTTATTCTTTTTTTTGGGTTTTTTTTTTTTTTGCCGTCTTCGAGGGGGTCTGAGGAGATGAAGCAGGAGAGCAGGAGGTTAGACTGACTTCAGCATTAACCCTGTGCTTCTGTGTCTTCTGTTCGGTGTGAACCACTCACCTGGGACGTCTGTATGGTGTATACACACGCAAAACTTAACACAGTTAATGGATAAAACCCCAAATCTCAGTGCTGGGTTAACAACCAGATGTTGCAAGGAAATGTCTAAAGATCGGGACTGACACACATATACACAGGCTACGCCTCCTTCACTGAGACTGACACATACATACACAGGCCACGCCTCCTTCACTGAGACTTACAAACACACACCAAGGCCACGCCTCCTTCACTAATTCTGATACACACACAGAGGCCACGCCTCCTTCACTAAGATTTAATATTACAACTTTTTTTTAGAATATACAGTATATTTTATGGTGAAATTGACCATTTCTTTAGTCAGGCTCCCAAAGCATGTCCAATGTCCACTCACTATGAGGCTGGCGTTGATGTAGTCCGAGCTGCTCTGGTTATTCTCAGCCTTTAGTGTCACTCTGGAGTGATCGTCTGTGAGAGACGGGAAAACATCGGTCATCTTTTAAAGAAATAACAGCTATAGCATGCTTATAACATATGTATTACATGTTATTACACACTGTGCATCTTAATGGATATAGATACATCAAATGGGTCAATCCAACATGTCTCTATTGTAATGTTAAAGCTAAAAGTTAATATGTTAACGCTAAAAGTTATAAGTTAATCACTGATATGACTGTAGGAGGCTTTAGTGTAGCCGTGATTCGGGCCACTCACACGCGAGCACGCCGTTGGGTCGGTTCTTCTTGGCGTTGCTTTTATCCTGCGCCGCAGAACAAGTGGCCGGCTCGGCCTGATATCCACACAGAGCTTCCCACTCCTTCTCCAAACGGTCCTGATTCTGCAGGTGATCCTCCATGTAGGCCTGAGGAAGAGGCAGAGGAAGAGGAAGTGCACATTAGTGTGTTCATATATTTAAAAAAACAAAAAAATATATATTTGTCAGGCTGCAGAAGTTATAGTGGAAATAGTTTGTAAAGAAATAAAACACATGATGTCCCTGTTACAGCTCTAAGAGTGGAACGAGCTGTTGCTATAGAAACGGTAACGAAGTAGAACGTGCACGTTAATACAAACCCGTGCCGATGTTAAAGAGAACGGGTCGATACCTTCTGACCAATCAGAATGCAGACGTGGAGGACGAGCAGCCATGAAGCAGCTACTTCATTCCCTAAATCGTTTCAATGCCCTGTCTCACTCTCCCTCCATCGTTCTTTCCCTCCGTTCCTCCCTCCACTCTGCTCTTTTGTCTCTGCTGGATTCAGCTACCCAGGAAAGAAGGCTTAAGCTCAGACAATCTTATCGGCGTGTGTGAGAGCGGAGAAAAGCAGTGATTGAAGCTCGGCTCTTTCAGCGCTCCTAATTGCATGTGTGATTGCCAAGGGCCAGCCCGTCTCTCTCCCTCTCTCTCTCCCTCTCTCTGCCTCTCTCTCTCTCTCTCTCTCTCTCTTTCTTGCAGTGTTCCTTTGTGCAGCATATTTGGGATTAGTCTCTGAGATTGACGAGTGGAGCTGCCTTGAGCTCACGTCTGTCTGCACGGATGGAGGTGTGAGTGATTGTAGAACGACAGGAGAAAAAACGAAAGGGAAGAATGGAGAGAGAGAGAGAGAGGTGGGGCGCAGAGGTAAGCTGGATCACGGCTGCCTAAAATATTTGCATATATTATTTTGTTCATTCTGAGGCAGCATTGATTGACAGATGCAGAGTAGGTCAATGCACATTAATTATTGATCATTGATTAGGGGTCCAAGCAATTAGTGCAAAGGTCATGAAGCCAGAACGTACCAAATTGGTCAGAAATGTTCGCCAGTTCTCCGGAATGTGTGTTGGTACATTTGGGTCAAACGATGCATCGTTTTTCCTTAAAGTTTTATTTGGGAAAATTATTTCCACCGACTTTTTGTACAAACCTGTGGCACACTGAAAGGAGTGCGATCGCAAACAATATCGCTGCTTCTGTACAACGCGATCAGGTCTTTATACTTAGACGGCTTAAACAGCAATAACTTCGGAATAGAAAATTCTAAAGTCCAACTGACATCACAGCAGCTTTAGCAAGCAGCTTTAGTTTCTGCATTTATATGCAAACAAATTAACAGGAAAAAAAGAAACAGCAACGTGAATTCACGTAAAAACTTACAATAGTTTCAGTTACATATCGTCTTTAAATCAAAACGTAATAAAATTGTTCTCCCTCGTTTTGACATTCAGGATAATCTCTAAGCACTAACTCCGCCCCTCATTCTGCCCTTCAAATTCATAACTTTTTCCATGCTTTTCCATAGAATATTGTATTTTTTAATAACTTGCACTTCAATGAGCGCTAACTTCAAACATCATGCTGCAATTCCATCAACTCACCATTAACCTTATCACATTGTTGGTAACACCATAATGTCCGTTCATGACTTTAATATATGATCTATAGCGCTCGTGAACTTGTATGAAAGTCCGTGTTGCATTTCATGCTCTGTCTGACATGAAGCTTCAGTCATATCTTACGAGCTTATGTTCAACGACACAGGGAACTTAATCGAGGCCATTACGGTCCATGTAGCATTCATTATTTAGCGGGTGAAAAATGACTTTGATTAACAAGCCAGAGAAGAGACTTAATGGGATTAATGCAGTACGATGAAAAAAATGGAGCTTTGCTTCACTGAGGAACAAAGGGTCATCGCTGCGGATCGACACGGGGAATATGCAAAGGGCTTGTACGAAGCGATGGAGAAGAATGGTTAAGGATCATTCAGTAAAAATATTGATGGCTGGGGTTTGACCTGTAGTGATGAGTGTGGTCAAAGTGTCTGTTGGATGTAATTTTAGTCATGGCCAAGTCTCTAATCAATGGCCATAGGATGACCATATGAGGGTGAAAGTAAAGAACGACAAAACAACCCACTCACTACACACTCACTCACTCACTCACTCATCGTCTATACCACTTTATCCTGTGTACAGGGTCACAGGGGACGAGGCGGGGTACACCCTGGACAGGTGGCCAATCCATCACAGGGCACACTACGGGCAATTTGAGAACTCCAGTTAACCAAATCTACATGTATTTGAACTGTGGGAGAAAACCGGAGTACCTGGAGGAAGCCCTCCAAGCACAGATAGAGAACATGCAAACTCCATGTACACAGACCTAAGACAGGAATCAAACCCAGAACCTGGACGTGCAAGGCGACAGTCCTAACCAGTAAGCCACCTCCTAAAACCTTGGAGAGAAGCACTATCTACCCTCTTCTGCATACACATTTACATTTAGGCATTGGGCAGACGCTCTTATCCAGAGCAACTTACATTTTATCTCATTACACATCTGAGCAGTTGAGAGTTAAGGGCCTTGCTCAAGGGCCCATCAGTGGCAAATTGGTGGTTGTGGGGTTTGAACCTGGGATCTTCCGAACCGTAGTCCAATGCCTTAACCACTGAGCCACCCAACCCCTGGCCCAACCCCTGAGCTACACAAACTTACAGACAGCAACGATTGGCTAGAGTCACCCAGCAAACATTGCCCTTCCACTCAGACAGCACGGCCTTCAGTTTCTGTCTTCAATTCCCAGACTCACTGATGGCTGAGGGGATTTTTTTTTCCAGTTTTTGCCCATCTGTGTTGAAGAGTCAATAAAATCCTCCCATTTTTTTCAATATATGGCTTGTGATATTACATGATGTATAGCTGAATGACCAGACCTCTGCCCACTGGAGGATGCACCAAACAACAAAACTCATCTTTCCATAATGATTAACCAATACGAAAGACACGATCACGCACATTATAGATGACATCAGAGATTCCCTTTTCTCATTACCGAGGCTCTTTAAATGACTATAAGGGGACAATTTTGCAGCTCTTTATTGAAGTATCGTCCTCTGAACTAGCAGAAGAGTTTCAAAGTCGGCTCTGTAGCATGCAGCTCATCTGTCCCACACCCCAGACTCCCATCAGCACAGCAGCTTTCATCACTTTGCAGAAAGTTGATGTGATGAGGAAAGGTTTTTTTTTCTTGATGGTGAAAGATATTATAACTGGCTTCCTAAAATTGCGCAACTCAGGCATATTGTTTTGATGTTAATCGCTTTAGCACTAGTGTCAGTCATGATTTCTCAAGCCTGAAGAGTTTTCCTCCCATCAGGACGAGACAAAACAAGCATCGCAAGGCTGAGCCGTGAAAGCCCGCGCTCCTCGATCGTTAACATTCTCCTTCCGTAACAACGGCAACAGCACTCAAAGTGCTCTCAGCCCTGTGAGTACACATTACCTCCACCACCTCCACTCCAAATCATCACAAATTACCCATCATTCAACAAAAAGACCTCCCAACGTGGCTTGTTTACGAGGGTACTGTTTTTCAGCCAAACTTTCAAAGGACACATTTCAAAATGATGCTCGCTTATACTCTTGAACAAGTCCGGGTACGGCAATGCCCCACGTTAGGAAAAGGGGTGGGGTTAACACTTGCCGGTTAAATTTTTGAAACGTACCATTTATTCTCTGAAAGTCATGTTCATCTGTTAGCTATCTCATGCGAAGAAAAAAATAGGCGTACATGAAGTCTGGGTTTTAACAATTGATCACATGATCAGCTAAAGGAGGAAAAAAAAAGAAGAAACGATTAACTATTCATGAGACTATTATTAGTAGTAAAGGATTCTGGAATAGAAGTGTTCAGGTGATTAATGATGGAGCGTGTGTGTGAGACAGGAATAAGGTTTAAATCAGCTTCACGTCCTGTCACATTAAATATTTTATTGTTGATATTGATTTTTTTCTTGCTTTCTCGTTTTTTCTATATACCTAAAATCAACAATTGAACACTGCACTACAGTGACTTTGTGTTGGCTGAATATTCACTGCACGAGGAGTTTGCAGAATTTTACATAATTAGGTAATTAATAACGCATATTCCGTTTATTTATTTTTGTTAGCAAGCTGGGCTCAGAGAGCATGGTCAGCCATTATACAACACCCCTGGAACAGACAGCATTAAGGGCCTTGCTCAAGGGCCCAACAGCGGAGCCGGGGCTCAAACCACCGACCTTCCCATCAGTAACTCTGAACCTTAACACACTTTTGCATTTTTTTTTAAACATGTTTAATTTAATTCCAAATCTAATAACATTTTCATAAACTACACCAACAGCTTTAACAAAGAGTTCTGTCATTATAACATAATGTAAAAGAATTAAAACAGTGGATGGCCCAGGTATACCTCACAGAACCCATGGGTTTAACAGAACATGTGATGGGGATCGCGCTGTTCCCGAGTCTTTAACGTCTAACTCTATTAGCGCAGTAAATGTATGATGTAATCAGACACAGAGGAGCTTCAGCACTTTAATCAGAAGCCATCCTCCGACCTGTATTAGCTGTTTGGTGATAAATGCAGCAGCGGCGGTGGTGGATGATGCGGCTGCATTAGCAATGGCTTGTTGCTGATCGATCGGCTCACGTAGCGAGACTCCGGCGTACACGCACATGAACACCACAATGACCATAGATGATATCTGGAGATCGAGCCTGATCTGACCGAACTGAAGATCTAGCCTTTCATTTCCACTTGCTTCCTATACAATAGTGTACAGAGATTATGTTATAGATTTACTATACGGTACACACCATGCCGGTCCCAAGCCCGGATAAAATGGGAGGGTTGCGTCAGGAAGGGCATCCGGCGTAAAACCTGTGCCAAGTTGTAGTGCGGACTGGGTATTCCGCTGTGGCGACCCCTTGTCGGGAGCAGCCGAAAGACCAACAACAACAACACACCATTACAAGTGAGTAGAGCACCAGACAAATACTACGTCTGGTTTATATATTTGATGTCTGGTTGATCATCCAATCAATTATTTCACATAAAGTATTACTGCATCCCATAATACTCCCTTAGAGTTGTAATCTCCCCTTCATGTTAATGTAAATTTTGCTGCTGTAACTATGCAATGTTTCTTCACCTCCAGCCTCATTCATTAATCTTCCAAATAAGGTTTTGTGCAACAGATTTATATAAAAAAAAAAAAAAAAAAAAAAATCAAATATTGATCAATGCTGATTGATGCAATTCCAATAATACTCCATCAAATCCAAAACTCACCAAATGGCGATGGTAAAAACAATGCCGTGCTACAATTTCCAATAAAGTAGCTCAGTTATTGCAATGCATTCAGTTCACTCAGACACAGACTGTTAAGACTTCCTCTTATTATAGGGCGTCATTACTTTGCTCTTAATTAAACCACTAGTCTTATTTGTCTCAGCTTAATTAGATATAATAGAGAATGAATGTTGCTGGACAATTGTGTGCGAGCAAGAAAACACACGCTTGTTCTTTTGTTTTTAAAAGCTAAAAGGCTGTGATTTTAAAGCATTGACTGCATTGAATGCATGTTTTTCTCCCATTGAGCCCTGAGTGAGGCACGTCACTCTAATGTGTCACTCTGATACATCACTCTGACATGTCGCTCCAACACGTTACTCCAATACGTAGCTCTCATACTCCGATATGTAAATCCAGTACGTCACTCCGACACATCACTCTGGCGTATCACTCCAATATGTCACTCTGATTTCTCATTCCGATATATCACTAAAAAGCCACTCTAATATGTCACCTTGATATATCACGCTGATGTGTCAGTCTGATATATCACCCTAAAATATCACTCACGATACATTAGTCAGATGTGCACTCTCATACAGTATGTCAGGTTGATATATCATTTTAATTCATCACTGTGATATATCACTTCGAAACACCACTCTGATGTCACTCTGATATTTCACTCCGATATGTCACCCCGAGCCATGACTCTGATATATCACCCTGAATCATGACTCTGATGTCATTCTGATGTCAACCTGAAATGTCACCCTGAATCATGACTCTGATATGTCACCCTGATATGTCACCCTGATATGTCACCCTGAATCATCTCTTATTTTAACAGGCTTACCTTTCCTACTTTGCTAACTGCTTTAACAAACCAACTTAGATCACCTAAAATCTACATTAACAGCCTACCTAGCATGGTCTCATTTTTTCTGAAGAGCTGCCTATAGAAAACAGGTATATCTGGCTAACTTACTGATGTATTTGTTTGATCAGAGCCTGAGCATTACGATGTTATGTCTTGATGATAATTTAAACAACATCAAAGGACTCCAGTTTTTCTGTAGTATAAATGCTCATAGGTGGCGCTATCTAGTAGAGTTGCTCCTAGATGCCTATACACACACACACACACACACACACACATCCACGGTCCACTGCATCGACCACAAGCCATAATTACCTCCTAAAGTCGCACCATTTCAAAAGATTAGTCTAGCAAAAATAGCACATTTTTTATGCTAATATATAATAAAAAGTGGGGAACATTTTAATTAATCTCAATCTCATTACTAAATCGAATCTTAATACTGTAATTGTTCAGGCAGATGATAACCAAGTAACATCAGGTCGCTTGAGACCTTTGAGGAGCAGATTGTGCATGCGTTTCTTTCTGTTAACAAACACTACACTGGTCTATTAAACACTGTATTAAACAGTGTGCTTGTATTAATAATAAGAATACCATTTCTCCCAATGACATCAGCACAAGACACAAGCGCCGACTTCCTGTTCAGCATTGACCTAAAATTTTTTTTGCACTAAACACATAATCATATTTTATGGAGTTTAAGACGCAAGAGAATGCGTGATAAGAAAAAGGAAATCTGCATAAACACGGATTATCCTACGCTGCTGCAAAAACTGTTGTTTCACTACCGCAGTGAGAACATTACAACGAGAAGTAAAGCAGCGTAGATGTCAATCAAAAAAGGCGAGTGAGGACGAGAGGCGATTGAAATTCCGCACAGGTTCATTCCAGATGAGGCCAGACTGCAGAGTGCTCGGCTTTTTGCTCTCCTTCGACGCTCTGAATGAGGATGAGACTGTTCGCCATTGTGAGCCCTGACAGATCTCTGGAGCTGTGGAGCTCATCAGGACCAGCGAACTTCTTATGACTTCATTCAGTTAGAGAGCAGCACAGATGCTGTAATATTAACATCAACATGTCATATGGTGCCATTACTTTGCACTGACACTGCTAATGAGAACTCTCCTCATCCTATCCATTTAACGAGAAGAACCGTATAAGGACGCCACCAGAAAGTGGTTTTATAAAATGGAATACACAGTGCTTTGGGGTTTTCTTGGAAACAGATGGAGATATATTCTCTTCAGGAAGTGCTACAGTTTATACTGGCTATATTATTCAAGTTCTATCCTGGGAATACTGGGTGTGAGTCAGGTGGGAATTCAGCCTGAACACCAGTCTATCACTCATTCACACCTAGTGGCAATTTAGCACATTCAATCTACCTACCAGCATGTGGAGGAAACCAGAACGCCTGAAGGAAATCCACATTGACACTGGGAGAACATGGGGAATTCCACATGGACACTAACACAGTACATCATTTAATCTATCCATCTATCTAACAATAACATTTCTTATTAAAACATAATGTGTTACACAGTCATCAACAGAGATGATGATATATTGCATGCTACAGTTCATAAAACGTTTATAAACTATTATACATTCTACTTTATCATACATCATTATAAACCATTAAAGCCTTACAAACCATTCCTAACCAATTACAAACCACAACAAACCAGTACTAACCAATATAACCCAATATAATCATTATCCATCATTATAAACAGGCAGTTACTGGCAGCATGGTGGTGTAGTGGTTAGCCTCGGGTCTGTGTGCATGGAGTTTGTATGTTTCAACTGGGTACTGTGGTTTCCTCCCACAGTGCAGACATATGCAGATTAGGCTAATTGGCGTTCCTAAATTGTCTGTAGTGCGTGAATGACAATGGCCATCAAGCTGGCAACCCAACAACATGAATAACTGGGATAGAAATGATGGAGATGTCTCCAGAGTGACAGACCAAAATACCAAAAAATAAAATAATAATAATAATAATAATAATAGTACTTACAATCCATTACTAGCCATTACAAACACTTATTACATCACAAACTATTACTCGTCATTAATGACCATTGTTAACTACAATAAATTATTATTAAGCATCATAAAACATAAAACAAATCACTGATCATTACACAAAAATTAGAAACTATCATTATCATTACAAATCATCTTTAATCATAATCAACAACATTATAAACAATTATTACCAACACAAACCAGTAATAACCTATTATTAACCATCAAAAACCATTATAAACCATCACTGCTACCACACACCAATATTAATCATTATGAACCTATATTAGCCATTATAAACCATTATAAACAATTTCTAACCACTACACACCAGTATACACTGTTATTTAGCACTATAAACCATTGTACATTATTATTAACCAGTATACACCATTATTGGCAATGATTAACCTAAATTATAACTGACCCTCACATTAATAACCATGAAATCACAAACATCTTATTACCTGTTATAAAGTGCTATAAGCCATTGTTATAAATCATTATGAATAATTAGAAACCGTTACCAGCCTATAAGCACCATCACTAACCCTGTATTATACATAAACAAAAAAACTATGAATCGTGAATATTACAAACTATCACAACATGACTAACGATTACACACCCGTTATAAAGTTTAAGGATCAATAGAGACCACTGTAGAGTTCTCATCTGGAACCGTTTGTAAAAGGGAAACCCTGAGCAGAAGGGTTCTAGACAGAACATTTAGGAGTTCCTTCAGATGGAGGAACAGGAGGAGAAGCCTCCATTCAGCTCGTCTGAGCCGTCACCAGAGGCAGGACAGACCGATGCTCATACAGTACGTGACTCGATAAAAGATCAATACAGCATTGGTTTCCAGTGGGCGTGGCCTAAGACCTTCACTCTGTGTGACAGAAAACCATCCATGTGTGTGTGTGTGTGTGTGTGTGTGTGTGTGTGTGTGTCTGAGTGTGTGTGTGTGTGTGTGTCTGAGTGTGTGTGTGTGTCTGAGTGTGTGTGTGTGTGTGTCTGAGTGTGTGTGTGTGTGTCTGTGTGAGTGTGTGTGTGTGTGTCTGTCTGTGTGTGTGTGTGTGTGTGTGTAAGCCATGTATCAAAACGCTTGCACAGACGCATGTTGTGAACAACACACACACTCACCCCCCACCCCCACACATACACGCATATACACGCACTAATGGATTCTGAAACATCGTCAGATGATGGATTCTTCTCAGGCTAATGAACGCTACGCTAGCAGGCTGTGATCAGTCTGAGCTGCCACATTAATAAAACAAAAGTTAGAGGACCGAAATTAAAGTTATCCATTGTGTGTGTGTGGGTGTGTGTGTGTGTGTGTGTGTGTGTGTGTGAGGGATGGATGTAATCACCCCCCACG
>JAQQZS010000001.1:3074931-3087723 GCA_030068045.1 Platyallabes tihoni
CTCTGTGTTCCTGTTCTCACTTACGTTATAGCAGCTATGTAATTATATATTTATATATATATTTTTTAATCTATTTGTATGACATCTGTCAATAAATGACCTTATACTAGAGAAACAATAACAGGTTTGAACGAGTGCATTACTATAAAACAGGTCAAAAGGTGATGAATAATTCTGACCAGTCATAAACTAGAATTCAGCAGCGATGCTAGAAATACCTATTAGTCTAAAGATCACAAACTGTTAACACCAGAAATGAAAAAGGGAAATATAGTAGCTAATAGCAAGTAGCTGAACAAAGAGGAAATTGAGTACAAACAAGTTAAACATCCTTCAGTATCAACAAACATACACAAACGAACATTTCGAGCATATGCTGTTAATCTGAGCTACATCTTTATCATCCACTCTGGTTTCAATTCAAAAAATTAAATGTCACATTCTTTATGAAATAAGATCATAATTACAGTTATGCGCATGTATAAAGCATAAATTCACAGGTACATGTTTGTTGCTGGTCCCCATAACGTTCTGAAACTTGAAATGTGTGTGAAATTTTAAGGAACTTGTGTTTCATCCAGCCTGAATTAGGTGAAATTACATATATAGCATGTATTATTATTTTGTTTGTTTATTTATTTATTTATTTATTTTTATGCTTGATGGTGTTTGAACCTTGGGAAAAAATATTCAGGTACCCATTTGGAAAAAGAAATAAACCTAAAATGCACCTGATTTGCATATTTATGTATTTGTGGTCTAAAGACATCATTTAATATTATGTGAGAAATAAAACATTTTGGTTCGTGTTATTATAGTCAAATAATCTAACACATTTACGTGATGAAGTGCACTTACTGATACTGTTCTCAATAAATAAATAAAAAAGGAAAAGAAACATGATGTATTTTTGTAATTTTAATGTTCCACATGATTCTTGCATGTTTGTCCCCATAATGTTTTGAAACCTGAAAAGTGTGAAATGTTGAGAAAAACCTTTTTCTATCTTTCCATGGCTGCATGTATTTGTGTGCTGCACCACCATCTCTAACTGCATGTGTGTTAGATTGAATGAGGCTGTCAGCACAGAGGAAACCCCTCGTAACTCCGCCTCCATCATTCTCTCCTCACACCCACAGCCCGTCCATCTTATTTCCCCCCAAATCCCAGATGACCCCGGGGGAACCCATGCATCGATTTGCACAGCACCACAAGCAGAAATAAAACTCGATATATCATAATTGAAGGACAAAATAAGAATAATCCAGATGTGAGCTAAGAACTTGATGACAAGACAGGCAATTCCAGGCATGCGTCTACAGTCAGTCATGGAAGGGACATTACTTTTCCCTCTGGAAAAGTGTGAGGTGACTATTAAATATTGAAGCTGACGAGGAGGGTGGAGGGCTCTCGTCTCGCCGAGTGCAGCTGAGCCCGACGAGGAAAAAAAAATAAAAAATCAATATGGCTCCAGGAGGCCTTGGGGAAAAGGTCACGCTGCGAGCTCATTTCCCTGCTAAAAGCGCACCGCTGCAATTAGAATTCATTTTATAAGCTGCTGCTGTCATGCGCGGGACATCTGCGTTTCACGTAATTAGCAGAGAGAAGTTGGAACTAAAATTCTGAAATTCTGCTGGTTAGTTTCATAGAGAAAAAAGAAAATTTCTTTTCAAGGTAAACAGATGCTTGTAATTTCACCTGCTCCTGACACTAATGCTAAACGATAAATCAGTGGACTAATAGCAATTTCTCTTCTTGTTCTACAGCTACATTAATCAGCTAATTTAATTCAGTGAATTAAAATATGAATTTTACAAAAAGAAACATTAGAACGGACTGCTCTGGATCCTTTTGCATCTTCTCATAACGATTCTTCAATATTACATTTGATCGCCACACCCAGACATTCCCTGATCTCCTTTTGAAATCACAGCCACTCTAACAATTTGACGACCAATCGGGTTCCGACAACCTCGCACCGCACTGATCGCGAGCACGAGTGTCCTGGTTCGTACCTGATAGGTTGTCGTGGCATCGTGCCTGGTGTCTGTTGCCATGCCGACCAGCTTCTCTTTAAGCTCGTACCCGGAGCGGCGGCGCATGCAGAAGAGCGCCCCCGACAGGCCGAGCACCACGGCAACAAACGCCATGGTGACCAGGACCAGAACCAGGAGGTTGCTGGGTTCGAGGCGACTTTGCTTGATCATGGGGATGTGATTCAACTTGGACCTCTGAAAAAGAGTAGAAGAAAAAATATCGATCTAAATAAGCCGATCAAAATAGATTATTTAAAATATTTTAAAATATGTCACTATTTTGGATCTCAGGGTATTTATTTACCTATTTATTTATTTAATTATTTGTTTGTTTATTTATTTATTATGATTAAGCTGTATATTTTGGTAACTGCATCATTCTGAGCGGGGGTGAAAGGACCAGATTAAACCTTCTGGTGTCTGAGCTGGATGTATCAGCAGGGTTTTATCACACACACACACACACACACACGCACACGCGCACACACACACACACACACACACACACAGTGTCAGGGCCTTGCTCTGGTCTTGGCAGGGTGAAGCGTGCCACCACTGAGCAATTAGCCGAGCTCCTCACCGGTACAAGCTTGTTGCTAATTAGCCTCAGCTTTGGCAATGCGTGTGTGTGTGAGAGGTGTTTTTTCGTCTGTGTGTGTTTGTGTGTGTAAGAAGAGTTGGCTCGGACTTCAGACTTAATGAAAATAGGAGGGGAGAATGTGGAGAGAGAGGGGACCACTGGGAGTGTCCATACCCCTGTAATGTCCCTCCATCCCTGCATAGAGGGGGGGCGATGGGTGGGGGTAGGGGGGGGGTAGTGGGGGGAGGTGTCAGGCTTGTTAGCCCCTCAGGGGCACCGGGGGTAGATGAAGGTTTGGGGGAGTGTGTGAGAGTGTGAGTGACAGACAGACAGACAGACAGCGAGAGAGAGAGAGTGTATGTGTGTGTATGTGTGTGTGTGTGTGTGTGTGTGTGGGACGGGAGGCTGAATAGACCATGGCTTCATTCAGAAGGTGTTTCAGAGCCGAGCGCTCTGAGTCTTATACAAAAAACACCGCCTTTCTTCATACTCGCTCCTATCAGAGCTCAGCAAGTGGCCACAGAGCCCTGCTTTCCTCCTCACACACTCTCTCTCACACACACACACTCAAACACACACACACACACGCTCCAGCCTCTAATGTCACAACCGTTACTAAAGCGAATTTCAAAGCTAACGCTCGAGTTTCTGCAGCTTTCGCAGCTCCACAGATGGCGTGCACTCGCACATCCCGTGCGAAATTACACACACACACACACACGCATAAAAACACACACCACACATTGGCTGGCTGTACACCCGAGTCGGGAGTATCTACGGATTACAGCCCCTTTTCTCTTCTCTAGCTATTGTTGCGACAGGAGCAGCCGACCTTCCTCACATCAAATAGGATCAGAAAGACAGAGAGGCAGGATTTAGAGTTCACACACACACACACACACACACACACAATCGATTTACATGAAATCCAGCAGAATAATGCTTTACAATTCAAGATTACAAATTAAAATTTTTTATTAATGTTTAAACGTTTACAACAAGAAAAAATAAACAAACTTATTTAAATATATTTTTGTGTTTTTGTTTTGTAAATGTTATATGAACATGTGATGCTAAAATATATAATATTGTGAAAGCTATCAGATACCAATGACTTTCACACACACACACACACACACACACACGTGATGAGACAGGTAATAAATCTGAGAAATTCTAAAATCTTTAATAAACTAATAATAATAATAATAATAATAATTTGACGAGTAATAACGCATTATGTCTAGTTTGCTTGTTTTTATTCATTCATTCATTCACGTCTGAGGCGTAAGTCTACATTTAACAGAAAAGCACAAAACACTTTGTTTCTGCTAAAAGCAGAGACGAAGGAAAAGGAAGGAATGAGATGCGGAGGGAGGAGAGAAGAGAAAAGAGAGAGAAATAACGAGAGGAAAGAGAGAGAGACGGAGAGAAGCCGAGGCTTTTATTCTTTTGTCGCTGTGTGCTCGTCTGCAGGGAATAACATTGGACTTGCAAATTTTCTTTTTTTCCCCCCCATTCGGTTCACGTGGGTGGTGCGAGGAGAAAAGATGGGCGTCAAGCATGTACCAAAAAAAAAAAGAGGAACGTGTGTCAAAAGGAAAAAATCAAATAAAGAGAAAAACATGGGGATTTTTTTTTTTATTTTTGAACGAGTAAAGATAATCAAACTTTATAGAATTTCTGGATTTCGAGTAAATCAATTGTGTGTCTGTCTGTCTGTCCATTTCATGGTCCCCACAAAATGTCCCCAGAAACAGCGCGAAACCTGAAAAGTGTGTGTAATTGCAGCCTCCTGTTAAGACGTCTTTTTTTCTTTCTTTCTTTCTACCTGATTGCTATGGATTATCTATCTATCT
Source organism: Platyallabes tihoni (assembly GCA_030068045.1). Lineage (NCBI taxonomy): Eukaryota > Metazoa > Chordata > Actinopteri > Siluriformes > Clariidae > Platyallabes > Platyallabes tihoni. Next base: position 3,079,407 of record JAQQZS010000001.1, read on the forward strand.
ATCTATCTATCTATCTATCTATCTATCTATCTATATTAAATGTTATTCCTTGTGTTATTTCATCTGTAAACCTCCAGCATGTAATATTCAAAATGCAAATTAAACATGGACAAAAGCACCGTTGTGCACAATTTTGGACGACTTAAAAAAAAAGACTTTATTTATTTTATTTTAATAATGATTTTTGTTCATCATTTCATCTGTGTCTCTCTGACTCCTTCACTCCTGCGCAGTCTAAAGACTCATAAACATGTCCTGAGTGCAATTGCTGAAAGATTCTTTCTTTCTTTTTCTTTTTACTCTGCACTAACAGAGCCGAGAGGCATTCTCTCCCTCCTTCAAGTTTATTCATCTTTTTCTCTCGTGGATCCTTTCTTCAGATCGGAGGGATTTTGAGAAGAAAAGACAGAATCTGATTTGAATGAGAGTGAAAGAGAGTTAAAAAAGAAAAATGTTGGGTGGCCCTTAGCTTGCAGCGATGTCTAACACCCCCCACCCCCCACATCGCCCCACTCCACCAATCTAAAAAAAATAAAAAATACAGCCCACAAAATGTCGCCTTGAACCTCAGTTAAACACACACACACACACACACACACACACACACACACGATACAAAGTCAGATGAAAAAAAAAAAGAAAACATCCTTAATAAGAACATTGTAAAAAAAAAAAAAAAGAAAAAATCAGCTAATTAACTTTAGAACAATTTATTATGTTTATATTTTATGACCATTTGTGATGTTCGTTGCTTACAAGGGTTCATATGTTAATTCTTACATTTTAGAGTTTACATATTTTGTGTTGCCCTCCGTTTTTTTTACGCATGCACATTTTTAAAATACATTTCTGTATTTTTTTTACGTTTAATTTTTTGTTGTTGTTGTTCTTTGTTTGTTTGTTTTTTTCTCCACATAAACTCTTATCTTCAAAAATTGAAGTGGTGTTTAGTCTCCTTCCAGAAGCTAATTTATCTACATTTAATAATTTATCTTTTGTGCATTTATTTTTTTTTACTAAACGCTACGACAAAGGGTGCAAGTTCGATTTCGATAATTAAACCTCGTCCTTAGTGGAAATGAACAATTTTACAATCCCTCCGTTTCTCTCTCGCTCATAAAACAAGGCAAAGAGGAAGTAAAAAGGAAATCCTTATAATAAAAGTGTTAGAATATAAAATATACAATGAGATGCATAATCCCTTCTGGATAACGAACATGGCGATGTCTCTGGAGGACTGGACGTGTAATCTGGCGTGAAGTTCCACCTGATCGATAAACATGCGGTGCGTGGAGGTGAAACCCGCTTCCTTGTACACAACAGGAAATAACCACAGCTCCTGTCCCTGCTGAAATCACCTCAACGTCTACAATTACCACTCGAATCGTGTGCTGGTGCTGATCGGACGCCTGACGCCTGGGCTGAGAGCGACGCCTGTTTTATTACAGTATGCATTTTAATTTGCCATCAAGTGGTGCATTAACAAGAGCCTTCAAATCATGCGAATGTCTTAGGTATGAAGCATTTTATCAGTCTTATGTTTCACCATCTAACACCTTCATGTGGTGAATCAACACTTACATTTTTAATCCAATTAAAACTCAAAAAGTTTAGAAACTTTAAAAATTTCATTATTAAAAACACTTTGTAATAATGTAATGAATAAACACCTCTAGAAGATCAGTGTTCATTCCAAACACCTTTAATATCAATGTTGAACACCTCTTAACACCTCAGGGTTTTTTTTTTTCCCCAACCTGAACCATACTGATTAAATAACTGCAGTAACGAATCACCACTTTACTGGGCATAAAAAAACTAACACTTCATTTGCTACATTAACGAACGTAGAAAATCCTTGGTTGGTATTAAAACATTTTTATATTTCCAGTTCTTGCAGTGACCATATTTCTGTAATTAACACCTTCAAGTTACAGTGACAATTTCAACACTTTGTGAATCAACGCCATCATTGTTTTATCAACTGCAAATTTAGCCTTAAGGGGATATAAATGTAAAAAAAAAAAAAAAAAACCTAATTCTTAAAATAAGACACAATCAGGTGTTGAGACTGAACACACATGTCCCAGTGTTGAACTGACGCCTGTTCTGACAGTCTGGAATTAACACCACATCATGTAGGATCCATTAATGGATTTATATTTACAGTTAATTTGAGAAATTAACACCTAATGATAAAGAATACTACATGAGGTGTTTATAAGCACTGGATTAACACCTACAATGTTTCTATCGACAAATTCACTTCCATGCCCAAAAATGAGATGAACACCTGCACTATGATCTAAGCATTTCCAATGCTTTTGAGGTTATCTAATATTCAAATACTGTATTAACACTGAAATAGTATTTGTTCAACTTGAATTCATTATATATAAAATAACACATGAAACTGTGGATAAACACCAACATTTTGAATATGATCAACGTAAAACTATCATGATGGATTAATGTGGGGTGACGGTAACACCAGCGTTCAGGGTGAACACAAGTGGGGTGCTGAAATTAACACCCACAGTCCTGGTGTGTCTAGACTCAACACCGTGATTGTGTTTGCCATATAGAATTTGTCGGAAATTAACATTGTAATGCTGAATGATTGGATTGACACCTAATAAGCGGCTTGTTTCAGCATTTCGGTCATTAAAACGGTCACCAGTGATGGATTAACACCTAATAAACACTACTATTTATTAAATAAAGACTAACTGTTGAATTAGCACTGTACAGAGTAAGGGATAGTTATAACACCCACACTTACTGTAGACTGTTTCACTCTAACACTTACTCTACGAGTCTTAGATGAACCCTCACACTGATGGACGAACACCAACAAACCAGAATTAATACTTATATTTGCGTATTAATGGACATTGTCAGTTTGAGGTAGTATTTAAAAGAGAGCAGAGAGACTGCTGAATGGAATTAATGTCTAGAATTAACACCTTTATGGTTGTATAAATACTATAGATACAAATAAACACTATGCGAACACTACAGTGGAGGATTTAAGAAGAGTTATTCCAGTTGTAAACGAATCCTTAATGGTGTTTATTCAATGGTGATTTTACAAAAAGCATTAAAAAATCATTAGTGTTTAATTAATCTTGTTGGAGGAAATTTTGGGGGGAAAAATTATAATATTAATACTATAAATTCAACTAAAACTCAAAGTGTTCATTTAACGCTAGTGGATTTTACTATAACACACACACACACACACACACACACACACACACACGCAATATCATCTCCTCAAATTCATATACACGTTACAGGTCATTAAGAAATAATTACAGTGAATCGCAGATTAAACACCACCAAAACGATTATCAATTAGACATCAATTAGGTTAAGATCGACAAGAAAAACCACAACAGCAAATCGTGTTCACGCGCTCCAGAGCGCAGGCACATCCCAGAGTCGAGGGAAAGTTTCGTTTCACCCCGGCGGAGAAAAACCACACGGGACGTTTTTTTCTTTTTTTTCTGTTTTTTTTTTCTTTGCGCTATCCATCCTGCCTAAACACCACATTGTTAAATAATTATAAGCATGAGGTTACCTAAATCCAGACTCGTAGCTGGGTTAGCCATGATCCCCAGTGCAGATCTCTCACACGCAAGGTCCCGCCAAAAAGGAAAAAAAAAGAAAAAAATCCAACAAAAAGAAAAAACAAAAAGAAAAAAACCCAAACCACGTATAATTAGCAGGTGCTCATGTCTTTCTTTTCCTTTTCTCTCTCTCTTTCTATTTTTTAGGAAGTGCAAAAAAATGAGAAAAAGAGAGATAAAATATTTTTTTTAAAAAAAAGAAAGCTCAGAAGGCACAGGGGATCTCCCGCCAGCTGCGTCGTGTCGCTTCGCTTCTCCTCCAATGCTCGAATGTGCGAGCGCGCTCATCACAAACCGTTTTTTTTTTGTTGTTGTTTCTCTCTCTCTCCCTCTCTCTTTTTTTCTCCACGCCGCCCCTCCTTATATCTCTGGACTCGCTGTCTGCAGCACATGTCACCCAAACCGGTTGCTATAGCGATGCCTCCACATGTTGCCGACAGCGAGAGAGCGAGAGAAGAAAAGAGAGCGAGAGAGCGCGGGATGCTAATAAGTCCCCGGCCGATAAGAATGGGCCGAGAGCTTGTCACTCATTTGTTTAGCTGCTTGAGCTTTCTGAGCGTCGCTGAATGAAAGCGCTCTTCAGTTGCCCCCACCCCCCCCTCTCCGAACCACCCTTCATTTACCCCCCCCCCCCATGACCTCTACTACCTACATAATGTCCCCACATGCCCACAAACCACCCCGTTTACCCCACTATTGTTTGTTTTTGTTAGAGTTTCATTAAGACTAATATTAATTGCTTTGCATAGTAAAATAGTGGTGACGGTAAGTGAGGTGCATTAATCTGAAACGGTGAGCGTGGAATCAGGAAATTGTTTTTTTTTCTTTTTATTCAAAATAGAATATTTGATTAATATTTGCTACGCATGATGTAAGAGGTGCAGAAACGTTACGTTTGAACATTAAACACATTAAAGACAATGAACAAAACTAAAGCATGTTTTGTTTAGTGTTGCCGCTTTCATCAACCTTATTATAGTCTGTCTGGATACCACCTCATGCTAATAATGCTAAAGTTTGTGTGCATATGGTGTGAAGGTCCCCCATCTTCTCCTATAGTTCCTTTATAATTTTCAGTGTTGACTTCTTTTAATAGGCCTATCGTCTATTCAGTTTGCGAAAAATCTATCATAATGCAACTAATATGAACTTTAAATTAGGAATCACGTCTTTTTCAACCTCTGCGTGTTTGAGCTCACGTGTTAGCAACAATTTATCCATCTAAATGTCCTAAGTGATGTATATCTGCCATAGTGCTCGCTGTGGATGCTCGGAGTGGCCATTTTTATTTGATGTCAGTTGCTGAAGAAAATATATTCAATGTATTCCCTTGGCCTTTATTTTATGCCAGATTTCCTTACTATTGAGACGCTCCCATTTCCTAACCAGGCTTGGGAATGACACTGCATGCACTGTTTGGGTTGTTTAGGATGCAGGGTTAAGGGTCTTGCCCAAGGACCCAACAGTGATGACCCAGCGTTGATGGGGCTCAAATCTCAACCAGCTGAGCCACCAGAGCCCACAATTTACATAAATAAATGTACTTGGGTAAAAAATTACAGAAATGACTAAACTGTTTTTATTTTTATTTTTTCAGATAATTATTAACTATGCTAACATATTATTTCAAAGAAACAGAGTGGTTAAAGACAGAGTTCCGCTGGTTAAAGACTCCTGGGGCTGTATATACAAAGCTTCTTAGAATTCTCTCAGAGAGCTCCTATCTTAGCTTAAAAAGTCCTAGCTGGGAGTCCTAGACTGAAAGTGATTTAGAAAACTTCTTAAAGGCCTGGAAATGCGCGCTTTGTGAAAATAGAATACATGATAATAGAATAAACAGTAAAATCATAATGTTTGTATATAAAGAAATTGTATAATTATGACTACAGGCTACTTAATGTAAAGTGTCTGTTAAATGCTAAATATCTTAAAGTTAATAAAACAGCCAAATATTGAAAATGTGTCTACTTTTGAAGCAACCAATTTCCACACAGTAGTTATTATATTTAAGTTCTTACATTTATTTACCATACTGATTTTAGTACTTGTAATCCATTTCAGATTGATGGAAGCAAAATGGCTGACCTTTTACCAATTTGGACAGAAGAGCAGTGTTTACTTTTAGCTTTACGTTCAGTGTTTGTAGAATATTTCTTCTTTCCGACATTTTGTCCTCTGCTATAGAAACTCTTAAGCCTCTTAAAAGTCCTCCTCTCTACTCTTAACAAGTTTTACCTTAGGAGCTGTTTTTAGGGCTAAGATGTTTCGTGAATCATGTTTATCTTTACTAAGATTTAGTCCTAAATTTAAGGGAAAATTCTAAGAAAATGTCATAGTTCTAGAATTGTCTTAGAATTTCGTCACTAGGAGCAACTTTTAGGCTAAAGATGCTTTGTGAATACGGGCCCAGATGTACAACTTTCAGGAACTCACTGGCCACACCCGTTTCTGAGTAGCTCCTCTGTATATTTTGTCACTTCATCTTGTAATACAGTGCTTATTATTGTATGATTATTGGAGCATGTTCTAGCCAATCTTTAAGGTTTATAATGATAAGCACTGCACCATCAAACTATTACTGATGTCCTAACATAGGTGGACTGATGACATGGATTCTTACCATGGATATTTAAATTTACAGCCTCTGGCAGACACCCTTATCTAGAGTGACTTATAATTGATCTCTTTAAACATCTGAGTAGTTGAGGGTTAACAGTGGTGGAGGTACAGTGGAGGGTTAACAGTGGAGGGTTAATAGTGGTGGTGCTGGGTTTTGAACCTGGGACCTACTGACCAGGTACTGACCAATGGTTTAACCATGGAGCTACCACTTGACCGTCAAACATGTCAGAATCAAGACTAGGGGTTGCTTTAATTACGTACAGCTTTTTACCAAAATTATTTATAGAAATTGTTGAAAATAGACTAAACTTTAGTACCCTTGTTGCTTTAGTAGTATCGTCTTGTGTACTTTTGTCTCTTTAGTATGATTTTATTTTACTTACACATTTCCTAACAGTGCAGCTTTAAAACTTTCCTCTAAAAGATCATTAAGTATTTTGAAGGTTCACTATATCCACATTAGAAAGACTCCCATTATCGGTACAAAAGATAACTGTACCACCCCAGCACCAAGATAAGGTACTGTTTAACTTTCTTCTGAGAAAATTGGACACGGTTCCACGGTGCTTCGTCACCAGATACAGCTTGGACTTCTAAAGTACTGGAGAACTGTATAGAAGGCTGAGGCACAGGATAAAAATGAAAAAAAAAAAAATCTATAAAGAAGATCCTGTAAAAAGCAAAGAGAAGTATGTCGGATCGATAAGTGGCGACCCTTTACTTTTAAACCTGCATTAATTCTCCCAGGTGCAGTCTGGTGCAGTTTTGTAAGAAAATCTGATGCCTGGTTTGTTCCAAGCTTCTTGGAGAAGGTCCACATTTCTTCTGCTCTTGGCTTTTTTAGCTATAAATAATCAACGTTTATTTATTTATTTTTTCTTTGCAAAGTGATCAGTTCGGTTTTGTTACAGAATTCGAAAATCTGATATGATCTTTGCAAGGCTGAAGTTTATCTATCCTTAAAGCGTTTCCTAAAATCTGATAAGTTACAGCTACAGTTTAATAAGAAAATGAGATTAAAGTTGGATCATCGACTGGAAAATTTGGGTTCAAAGAAAGAACAAACAACAACAATCATAATTTCTCAGACAACAAAGTTTCAGTTTATGACAAAATCTGTGAATGTTTTTTTTTTATATAATTTAGTTCTTTAAATTCCTTATCTTTTTTACCCACATTATAATTTTTTTTACATCTATAAAGTTATATATACCATGACATATACATTACAAATTGTGTGCAATATATATCATGAACTAATGTTAATTAGTTCATCAAATGCATTTATGAATTGACTAATTAATATATATATATATATATATATATATATATATATATATATATTATAATACTAATGATAGAAATTATTAACCTTTATCATTCTTTATTGTCATTAAACGATCAAACAGAATAAATTATGAATGAATAATTATGAAAAAAAAATAAATGAAAAAAGTCAATACATTAATTAATTTATATTAATCTTGCTTAGGCAAGGTCTCTGAAAAAAGGAATTATTATTATTATTATTATTATTATTATTATTATTATTATTATTGATAAATGAATGTAATCCAATGTTCCTGTTTCGCAGCTTTGCTTTTTATTACAGTTTTTTTTTACAGACTTTAGGCCATTACAGTTATGTGTAGCTCCTGAAGACATTGCAAAGCCTCTATGCAAATCTGAACTTCTTGTAGAATGGATTAGATTTGTATCAGTGATAACGGAACGAGTTTATTGTGATCAATAGAGAGAGGAACAGCTGCACTTAACACAGAGAGAGAGAGAGAGAGAGAGAGAGAGAGAGAGAGAGAGAGAGAGAGAGGGGATTACCTCAAATGAACAAAGTGGGTTCTTAAGGTGGATAAATGTGTGTGAGTGCGTGTGTGTGTGTATGTGACAGGAACAAGAGAAAACGTACATTATGAAAGCAGCTGAGAGACAAAATGTACATAAGTGTGTGTGTGTGTGTGTGTGTGTGTGTGTGTGTTACAGAAGGGGCTGTCAGATGCAGATGATGAGTGTAAGGAGGGGTTTTCTGTTTATCTTTCTTTCTATTT
>JAQQZS010000001.1:3140878-3154015 GCA_030068045.1 Platyallabes tihoni
ATGTAGAAAGAAATAAAAATCAGGAACCATCATGGAGTTAGAAAGTGACCCCAAACTTTTGAATGGTAGTGTATATATATATATATATATTTAGTTTAGCTTTAGTTCTTGGGTTATGTTAAGAAAAAAATGTACTATTTTTTTTAAATACATGCGTTTTAAATACATCTGCTTCAGTTTATTCTGGATCATAAAAAGCATCATGGCGATTGACATATAAATCCCAATAAGAGGTTACATATAAGAAAAAACCTTGAAGCGGACAATGAAAAAGGAAAAAAAGCCAAATAATTCTGACTTTGTCCCTGAATATAGCTATGCCTCATGGCCATTGGTCTGCAGCATTGTCTACTTTTAAAGCAAATTTTCAGGCCAACCAGAACATTCTAGGATGTGTCCAATTGTTTAAACATAGCCTACTAGTACATGCTGGTCAGTGCCTCAACTCAACACCCACAGCACGTCGCTCAAGCAAAGACAAGTAAATAAAAGGAGCAGATGCCAGACAGGTAAGCATGGCTATAGAGCCTCTGAAAGGAGAACAAACTAACAGAGCTGTGGCAGAAGCACGAGTGGCTGCGCATTGTCAATTTGAGGAACCATCACAACAAAATCTGAGCCGAGATTGCCTTGAGCCACATGGGTGACTCGACAATAGAGGCGCCGTTCGTGTCCCGCTGATATTACGCTTGCAAATATGTGTGCAAAGTAAAGATAAAAGACATTTTAAAGGCAGGTGCAATGTCCTTCAAAAACAAGCTACGTGCAAATAAAAATTGACAGCGAACTACGGCACTGCCACCTAGACCAGCCTACTAGAATTGCATTACATTTTTAAAATATAGAGAAAATTGTATTGTTTCAGCGTTAAGGGTTGAATCTGGTTAAATCTAAGAACATACATAATGCGATTAAACAACTCACTCACTCACTGACTCATCATCTATACCACTTTATCCTATGTACAGGGTCACTGAGGGCCTGGAGACTATCCCAGGAGACTTGGAGCCCAAGGTAGGGTCACTATGGGAGGAAACCTGGAGGGAACCCATCAAGCACAGGAAGAACATGCAAACTCCAGGCACACAGACTCAATCAAACACAATTCCCAATGCCAATGCCCAAAACCCAGCTTCTGGAAGCAGTACCGGTACCAAGCCTGGATAATAGGGGAAAGGTTATGTAAAACCTGTGACAGCTGTGGTGACACTTCGACCAACTATAAAGTGAAAAATGCAGGGTTGAATGATGAATTGTGGAACTACCAGAGTGAGAAAATAAAAACATCATTCTGTTTTTTTTTTGTTTGTGTGTTTTGTTTGTTTTATCTTGTCATATGTCTTCCTAAATGTTTATATTTGCTTTAGGAAGGGGTACATGATGCTGCAGATTTTGAGAAACAAATCAGACGCAGGGCGTTCAGGCTGATCAGGGTGATTCTTCTAAAAGAAGGTATGACAGTTTGACAACCGCACCACTTTCATGACATCTTGGCCTCCCACATCTTGTTAATTGACTCCTCCCCCATGCTTGATCCGTTTCTCCACACCACTGGTGGTGAAAAAACATTTACCTCTGTAGAAAGGGTTGACGCCCGCCATAACCGTTAGTGAGCGATCGTTCCGGTGCTAAACTGGCCGCTGTGACAGACGGCCCACCCGGCACAGCTGAAACCTGCCACGGACTGATCCATCACCCAGAGATGGAGCAAGAGAAAGACAGAAAGGTTGATGCATGGCACACCTTGTCCATTTTTCCTCCATAATGGGAAAGGAATGATGACTGCAAACCAAGCAAGAGCACCAAATGCGACTGATTTTTATAAATTATAACTGCATTAAATCCTTTGTACTGCAAGGCATTAGGGGGCAAGTTTGCACTTGTGCAATTATGACATAAATTCAGCCCGTTAGAGGCTCCGGTGTGATGTTCCTCATTTTTGCAGGAGGAAAAAAATGGAGAAATAAGGTACATAAATTCAAGCAGCATACGATTTTCTCCTTTCGAAGAAAGGAACAATCAGGCGCTCACCAATCGCTCTGCTGAATTTCAATGTCGGTTCGAGCAGGCTTTTGATAAACCAGCGAGATGGAATCAAAGCAGGAAGCCGTCTGCTACTCCGAGTCAACAAATGAATATGAGAGAAAGAGGGATAGACAGAGTGTGTGAAAGAGAGAAAGAGAGAGATAAAGATGGAAAGAGATAGAAGAAAGTGAAACTGAGAGACATATGATGGTAATGACGATACGGAATGAAGACAGAGAGACCGAGCAAGAGAGAGAGAGAGAGGGAGATGAAAGCAGAGGTGGGGGATAAAAGAAAGGGCGAGCTGGAGAGATGGAGAGACAGATGAGAGGAAATGGAAACAAAAAGAAAGAAGAGTTTCTAACACACACCATTGGAAAAGCAGCTTCTTAGGCAAAACGGTTGCCGTGCAGTTACTCCCTCTTGTTTAAAGTCGTGCATTTGTAAGCTTTGCACCTTATTAAAACCATGCACCACGCACATGCACATTAAAGTAAGTGTGTGTGTGTGTGTGTGTGTGTGTGCATATGTGTGTGTGTAACTGTCCACTCTCATTTCCCCAGCATGATAACGGTTGTCACAATCGCTTTGCTTCCCCCAATACTAAAACGCTTTGAGATCTATTTCACGCACCATACGGCAGAATTATTTATTCCCCCTTTCTACCTCCTTTCATATCTTGGGCTGTGATCGATGTCTGATTGGTCCACCTGAGAGGGGGCGCTCAGGACACAGCGCCTGATAGGTTTAATATAACCTTCATGATGGGTCATAACTGCCCTGCATTGTGTCCTGTATCATTTGAAATGAATACTCCACAATTTTCAGATGATCGTTTTTTTAGCCCATTCAAAGCAAACACACACATACAGAGTCTCACATGCACGCTCTGAATCCGTTAACAGGTTCTGTAATACCGGGGATAAATTCACCTGGGATAAGAGTGGAGAGGCGCGCCAATCTTTCTCACTGATTTAAGCTTTTTTCCCCCCGCTCATTCTTTTCTCCACTTTAATCGAGACATTGTGCTTCTCGAACACTGTTATGAAGGATTCAATTTTTACATTAATGTAAAAAAAAACCTGAGTGTCTGAACATTCAAAATCAATTAGGAACATTCTGGAAAGCCATGTCTGTGTCATTATTTTATTCTCAGGCTTATTCATCATCCCATGACTTGCTCTTGATTTGAGTCTTGATCCTGGTCTGGTAAATCAAAGTCTTGGTGTAGAAGTACTCTGACTAATAGTACCCTAATTTTTGGTCTCATTCTCACATGTCCGGGTCTTTCCCTTTATCTGGTCGAAGTGATCATTTTGTGTTCTTTGAATCTCTTGGTTTTGGTCCACATTAATCTGAGACTTGACCTTCCTTTGGGATTCAATACTTAATACCCAATACACAGTGCAATAATTGGTCAGAATCTGATTACTCTGGCTATATTCATATTACAGCCCTGAAGTTACTCAATTCTGATTTTTTTTTTTTACCCTAACTTGGCTCAGATCTGGGCAGTGGTGGTGGTGGCAAGGTTCTGGGTTACTGATTTAAAAGATGGAGGTTCAAGCCCCATCACCGCCAAAAACTGCCACTGTTGAGCCCTTGAGAAAAACAGTTAACTCTATCTGTTCTGGGCACTGTATCCTAACTGACCCTAACTTAGCCTTTGAGTCTGGACTTGATATTGGTTCTATTACTCTGAGTCTTGATCTTTGTCCAAGTGGCATTGTGCTTAGCTTTGGTTCAGGTCCAGTTACTCCTGATCTTTATCCAGAATCTTAATTGCTATTTTATTAATCAGAATGTCTTTATAGTGAAATTTCATTCAGCTGTCATTGTTTTGGTTACATTTTTAGGTCTTGACCTTGATTTACGTCTCATAACTTATGCATTGGTTTAGGTTTCATTCCTCTGATGTCTTGGTATTGGTTCACCTGTTCTGAATCATTTTCCAATTTTTAATGCCATGAGTCCAAATCCAGTACTTCGACTCTGGAGCATTGTGTCATTACACTTAATCTTGGGTTAGGTCCCATTACTCTGTGTCCTAACCTCGGTTGTCAGCTCATTATTCAATCTCTTGTTCTGGATTTCTTTTCGGTGTTTTATTAGACAAAATTACTATTGAGAATTTTGGTCTGGGTCTTGTTACTTAAATTTTTGATCTTGATTTGACCCTATGAATCTCGAGTATGGTCCGGGTTCCTGACCTTGGTCTAAGTCACATTAACCTCAGGCTTGGTCGGAAACTCATTATACTGGTGCCTGGTCTGAGTCTGATTATTTAGCATTTTCACCTTCTTCTGAGTTTCTTTACTTTCATTGCATTTTGATTTTGGTCAGAGAATCATTACTTTAATATATTGTCTTTGTCAAATTATATTAAACCTAGCTCTAGTAAATTACTCTAGTTCCTGACACTCTGGGTTTTGGTTTGGTTTCATGATCTGGGTCTATTTATTCTGAACACTTATTTGAGTCATAGTATTTTAAGTCAAGGTCTAGATCTCATAAGTCTTGGTTTAGGTCCCATTACTCTGTGACTTGACTTTGGACTTAGGTCGCATTACTCACTCATGGTCTGGGTTTTATTTCTCAGAGTTTTGGTCTGTTTGCTGTTGTGTCTAAGTACTTTGGTGCTCTGGATACCAGTAAAATAAGCCCTCATCTTCAGCCTTATTACTGTGGATCCGATGACCTTGATGTTTTTGGTATTTGAAAATCTTGGTTTGTGAGTCAGAACTCTAACTCTTGTCTCGGTTCTCTCTAATTTCAGTCCTGGTCTGGGTCTTATTACTTTGGGACCTACCCATTACTCAAATTGTCTTCTTTATCTAATTGCACTTGGTTACTATTAGTCTTGGCTTTGACTCATTGATGTTCAGTCTGAGTCTCATGAATCAGACTCTTGGTGTTGGTCTCATTACCTGGTGTCTTGTCCCGTAGTCAGTTTTGGTCTTGCTCTGGACCCTATTACTCTGGCCTTGATCGATTAATATGAGTATTTGTCTGGGTGCCATCACTTCAAGTGTGGATTTTGGTCGCATTACTCAAGGTGCACATCTGCGTCTCATTACTCTTAGTCTGGCTTTCAGGGTTGCTGATATAATGCACTACCTGCAGGCTGTGCAATGAAGCACCTTTAAAAATGGGATTAGCCAAAGATAGACAAGCATTTAGAGCTCACTGCACTGGACACAGAGAGAGAGAGAGGGAGAAAGAGAGAAAGAGAGAGAGAGACTCATAATAATACAGCTGGCAGTGTGCCACAACTCATGGGCATCCAGCCAGCAGAAGATCCTCTCTAGGGCTATCTCACACACCATACACACAAAACGACAATTAATGCACATAAACGCATACACACATTCTATCACATTCATGCATGGGCTCATCTTTCACACACCACACACACACATTCCCTACTGAGTACACACTGACAGTGGAAGCTCCACCTGCCAATGTAGTAGCAAATTATCCTCTAGACTCGCACTATGGCTGAACTCCTTCAGGAGACCCAATTAGCAAAGATTAAAATCATCTCTCACTCTCTCTCTCTCTCTTTCTCTTTATCCATCCATATATCCATGCATGTTTTCTCTTTTGTCGTGTCTCTAATTTAAACAGCAGTAAAGCAGAATGTGCTATAATTCTTTCAGACCATCACAGATAGATTTGTAATCAGGACTCTTTGAAGTTCAGCAATCCTGTTTCACATCAACTGCATTCATCAGGATGTCAAAGGCAAAAACAAGCAGGGGAAAAAAATACTTGCACAACAACAATTCTCCTCCCTGCATGGCCTACAAATGAGAGTTTTAAATAAAAACAAGCAAATTCTACCTTAGAATGGATTAAATTCTGCCCTGTTTTGGCTGACAAAATGAGTTCTATCTATTAAATTTGCAATATTATAAATTTGCCTATTATAAATTATGAGTTAGCCTTTCACAGTGTTCTAGTTTCAATGCACACGAACTGTATCTAGTTTGGATTCCTTCTAACATGAGACCTTAAAGCCAATTGTACGTTGGTAGATTCTATTCCAGTTGATGGACAGTACTGTGAAAAAGCCTTGACCACGCCCTTTTTTTTAGTAGTTTCAGAGGATTTTTTTTAAACAGTATGACCTATGAATCATAATAACGCATCTACCTTACAGTAAGGCATGACCCAGTGAGAAAGAGGTGCAGATGATGACAGATGATCAGGCCGATGATTAGTATACTGGTGATGCTGAATGCTGAGTGATTGGGAATGATGAGAGGGGAAATGAGGTCGCTGCTAAAGTTGCTACATAAAGAATCCATTTTTCAATTGTCAAACACTTTTGTTCAAATTTTCTTAATTGACATCATGAAATAAAGGGCTGGCTCAAGACGTTTGCACATCACTATATTCCTAGACACTGAAAATTAGATCTACCAACATAAGAAATGTATCAAGAAAGACAGCTTGACAGGAGCCGAGCTCATTTCTGATGTTCGATTTCAGGAAGCAAGTAAGGGAGCCAGCTGCAACTTCCACCCTCCAGAAGCAATGAGACACAGCGGGAGGGGAGCCATTTTGGAGGTGAGAATGAGATTCAGACGCTCAGTGGAGCTCCATTTCCGGATGGTCTTCATTGACAGGAAAAAAAAAACATGTACATGTGCACAAACTATCTCTCTGATTTGTCACAAGTACATATAGTATAGATTACTGTGCATACAGGATAGAATCTATACCATTTGATTAAATGCAACCAACATGATATAGATTTACAGGAGGTGTGGTGGGTTTAGAAATAAATAAATGTCATTAAATGCTTTAAACTGTGTGACTACAACAATGTTAATAAAATAATTAGGCAATAAAACTAAATACGATCTGCTGTTACAGGAAAATAATCAACAATGGTGTGATGAGATTATAGGATAATGTGAAGTTGGATATATTTCTCAGAAGAGCAATTACCATAGCATTTTATTTCCCTTTTTATATCAGCCTTTTTTCATTTATAATTGTATTGAATGCTGTAAAATACTGACTGCTAGTTTCCGTTCTCACTTACGCTGTATTTATTTGTTAAAGATATTTATCAAGCCACTGTACTGTAGCTCTCTCACTCACCTTCTATACCGCTTTATCCTGTATTCAGGGTCGGGGGGGCCTGGAGCCGATCCCAGGAGACTTAGGGCACGAGGCAGGGTACACGTTCTGGACAGGGTGCCAATCCATCGCAGGGCACATATGCATACACACACTCAAACACTCATTCACACACTACGGGCAATTTGGGAACGGCAATCAGCCTAACCTGCATATCTTTGAAGGAAACCGGAGTACCCGAAGGAAACCCACAAAGCACGGGGAGAACATGCAAACTCCATGCACACAGAGCCTGGCCGGGAATCAAACCCAGACCCTGGAGGTGCAAGGCGACATTGCTAACCACTACACCACCGTGCCTGTAGCTCAAATATTAAAATAAAAAATTTATAGTTTGACAGCAAAATTAGATAACTCCATTTTTTCAGCTTTGAGCAGAAACATTTTTTTTCTTCAAATGAAAAAGAAGTAAGTTTATACACACCTTTTAACTCCATGGTTGTTCCTGGTTTTTATTTCTTTCTACACTGTAAAACAATACTGAAGGCATCCAAAATATGCAATAATCTCCTTTGAACAGTTGATATTGAGATGTATATCTGCTACTTCTGCTCTGTAAATCCTTCATAACGGCTCTAATCTGAGGTGCTGTTTGTTTTTTGGTGATTTCTGAAGCTGGTAACTCTAAATGAACTTAGTTCTGGTCTTCCTTTCCTGGGAAGGTCTTCATGAGAGACGGCTTCATCATGGAGCTTAATGGGTCTTACAAATGCACTCGACAATACTGTTCTTGGAAGAACTGTTCCAGAACAGCTGAGCTTCATGTCTTTAAATAACAACTGACTGTTAGTGTTGCTATGGAATCACTTATCACTAAACAAAAAAACATTGAATTAGAGGAAGTGTCCAAACTTTTGAGTGGTACTGTAAATAACATGGTGTTCACACAAGATCCAAATCACATAATGCAATAATTCACAGAATGTACAGCAGACATTAAGTGACACATAACTGCAGAGGTCAGAGATGGGAGTTAAGTTAGTTGTTACTGTACTGATGTGTAGTATTTGAAGAGGGAATTTCATCACCTGCTGGCTATTATTGCAGGACTTGGCATGCCTTTCCTTTGAGACACACCTAATAATGTAACAGGAGTTTAAAATCAGAAGGTTTGCTGGTTGCAGACATCAACAAAAACAGAAAGTTCAGAATCAGGAAGCGGTGAGAATCAGAAAGAGAAAGACAGAGAGAGAGAGAACCTACAGTGAGAATACTGTATAAGTCATTCTAAATTAGTAAATTTGAAGGTGAGTACTTTTGTATTTTTCCTCAGTTAAACAAGCAAATCAAGGACTCTACATTTACTTCAGTAATATTTGCCCTAGGGAATCTATACTTTTACTCAAGGACAAGAAATGTGCACTCTGTCCAAACATTCTCGAAAAAAACCCTGAGCACATTTAAGCGACATGCTGCAGCTGTGGTTTCCTCACATTTCCCCTGTTGCACTGGAAGTATCTTCGCTCCACTGATCATGTGACAGAAAGAAGTGATGCGATTGGCTACTCATCATGCAACAACTTTTGCTGAAAAATTGGGCAGCTACCATGTTTTTCCCAATTTTCTCCCTAATTTAGTTCGTATCCAAATCCCACCCATCACTAGGGGGCTCCCACAACAAGGCTGCTACAACCCGTCTGGGAGGACCAAAGACTATCACGTGTGTCCTCCAAACCACATGACGTCAGCCAACCGCATCTATTCGAACTGCCCGCTCATGCACCATTGGGGCAGCGTAACACACTCTGAGGACAGCTCTGTCCACTCCTTCCAATTGCATGAGCTCACAGACACCCCTGATTGACTATAGAGCCAATGATTAATGTGAGAGCACTAAGTGCCTCCCATCCCAGCCTGCTGAGAGAGCTCGGCCAATCAGCTCTCTCTAGGCTCCAGGCTGCGAGAAGCTACAGCATCACCCGGGAACTGAATGCTGGCTGGTTTCTTAGCAAAAGTTGATGCATAGCTGATATCATGACATCAAACTTCTACCTAACATGAATGACAATAAACATGTCCAGTAAAACATTTCTGTACCCTGATGAGACTAGTAAATAAATGTTTACATCAAAAGATAAAGATTGTGGTGGATTGTTGATTGTAAATGCCCACTAGAGATTCTGAGCACCTCGATAGCCTTCCATCCCCCTTCTCCAAAATCTTGACAAAGCCTTGACTATAGGTTGTTGAGGCTTGGCTGCTAGAAGATGAATTAGCAATTACACCGACCATCTCCATGTCTGGTAGTGTTGTGTTGTTGATTCCTGGAAGTTACTTTTTTTCTGTGGAGGGATAAGGATGCAATAACAAACATCGATCGTTCCCTGAAATGGCTTTTCCAAAAGCTCTGGGACCTTTTATGATCAAATACTAGCCAGGTACATCGGTTCCTGCCTTAAAAGGAATACATCTTCACCGACAGCCATTATGGATCCTTTTGAGCAAGCCAGGCTGGTTATCATGCACTGGAAATGGTGAGAGGAAGAGACAAAGCAAAAAAAAAAAAAAACAGGAAGCTGAGCACAAGGTCACCTCATTACAGCCCATTTGTTCCAGCTGTCATTAGGAATCACACGGAGTGTCACTCATCCCAGGAACGAGAGAGAGAGAAGGAACGAGAAAGACACACGGGGCTGGTCGAAGATGTCACCCATCATATCAGTGCCAAAGCTCACACTTTTAAATGCTTTACTGTATCACTCCATTATGACCTTGTGTCTCATGAAACCACACTCGGGCTCGTCTCTCCGTACTTCCCCATCCCTCCCGTCCCTCCCTCCTGCCTGCTTTTGTCCCTCTTCAATAAGGAGGAAGGGAATCTTTAATAAGATGTTATCGTGTGGGATGAGGAGATAAGCGTGGGCTCTGGATGGCTAATCATTAGCAGCGGTGGCGGCGGTTTCAAAATGGCCGCCCTGCAGCTAGGTTTTCCATTTTGTTTCTCAAGAGAGATAAAGAAACCCTGCTGCGAGGCACAATGTCGTTCATGCCACGAAAACCACTGCCGTTATTGATGAAGAAGCCCCCGCTGAATACACACACACACAGCACAGCACAACACAACACACACGCACACTCCAATTTATGGGAATTTGTTTGAATTGCTGGAGTGGAAAAAAAGAGGATTCCCAAGCATGGAGGAAAAAGCATATAAAGAGGTCTAAATGTTGGATTTGACCTGTCAGAAAGGTAGAAAAGCCATCCAGAAAGAAGAAATGATATTCAGTATAAGGTGATAGTGTGTGTGTGTGTGTGTGTGTGTGTGTTAATCAAATGAGCTTCTACACTCTGAACTGACAGGAGCTAAATGAACAAATATAACTGAACGTGAGAACCATGAAATTTTAGATTCGCTTTTGTATGAAAAGTTTTTTTGTTTTTTTTTTTTCCCTTGGAAAAGTTGTACAAGATGAACTGTGTGTGAACTCTTTTACCCTTCACTTTAGCAGACTCCAAACTTTCCTTTTATGTTTGACTTACCAAGAACAAACATATGCTGTACATTTAAGCGACAGCATTGTTGGATTCTGGAATGGTTCACACTACCTCATACAGTGGGACAAAATCAGGGATGTGTTTACTATCTGCATGATTTTACACTGTGTGCTCCTGACATACTGTATGTTTGGCTGGTTAGAAGAATATGACAATAAACAGGAGGACTGGTCGTCGTCACTCATCATCTATACCGCTTTATCCTGTAATCAGGGTCACGGAGAAACTTAGGACACAAGGTACAACATGCAAGAACTTGCAAGAACATGTGCAAACTTCATGCACACAGAGACATGAATCGAACCCAGACTCTGGAGGTGCAAGTGTTTTTTTTTTTTTTTTTTACCTTTCGGATGCTTTCCAGTTCAATATTTTGATAAATCGCTGTTGTGTGGGTTTTTTTTTTTCATGCCCAGACATTTACTCTGCCCCTAGTGGTCTCGTATCCCAATTATCCTGTACAGGGAAGCATGGATCCTATTGCAGGGGACTCATTGGATTAGCTGGGGTACACCTTGAACAGAGTGCCAATCCATCGCAGGGCATACAGTACAAGCAAACACACTCACAAACTATGGACAATTAGCCTAATCTACATGTCCTTGGACTGTGGGAGGAAACTGGAGTAGTCAGAGTAAAGCCGCCAAGCTCAAGGGGAACATGCAAACTCCACTCATGCTAACCTGGGGAGGGAATAAAACCCTTGGCCAGGACGTTGCCATTTGTTTCATATTAATATTGTTTTTAAATAATTGTTTTTTGCAACATTGTGTTAGGGGAATTCGTTCAACATCATCCCATCATCATGTACTCCATGTTGTTCCAGAATGATTTGATCAAAGTAATTAAAAACGAAAACAACCTAATACCAATATTGCCCCAGCGTCTTTAACATCACTAATTTAACATCACCACATTTTGTCAAACCAAAAATTCATGCTGGGTCAGAAGAAATCTTAAGTTAACATTTGTAACCAAGCAAGAAGGATGATATGATGAAAGTACTTCACTACAGTGGACGAGTACATGGTGGTCTGTTTATCCACTAGGAGTGGATGGGTGCCAATACATTTGAATTCTGACTTATCCACAAAATATATTTTAAACAAATAATCATGCATGTCCAACACACCCAGTTCATAAGAGATTTCCCCACAACCAGTGGACCTATTTGGACGTGATTAACTTCTCTAGGTTGACGTCAATTGTAATTACCTTCACAGTGAGAAAACTCGGATTCGTTTTGGTTTATTTTTCTATGAACTGGGTTGTTTTCCTACTTTACTGGCTTATGTATTTATAGAGATCTAGAATCACAATGTTACAGCATGTGTGCATATAAAGCGGGGATTTATTGCAGCTGTGGCTGTCATTAGGCTTTATAAAGCCCCACTTTGTATGTACATATGCTACAGCTAATTTAATCAGCACGTATGATTGCTCATGCAAGCTTTTGTTTTTCATCCAGCAAAAAGGATGGAAAACATAGTGACTTTTCATTTCTTTTTTTCATTATTATTATTATTATTATTATTATTATTTCCTTATTTATTTTTGCCTGGAGTGTTACGACTCTCTGGTTACACCCTGCAAAAAGTACAAATCAGTAAAAATGGTTACAAATTGTTGCATCATCACATAAAGCAGCCACCAAAACATTTTCCCATACAAGAAGCCATTTCTGATGATAAAATGGCAGACGTCTATCCAAACAGAGCTGAACAATTCTCACTTGCAAGAAAAAAACAACAACAACAAAAAAAAAAACAATGTGTTCTTCAGAGTGGAAATTTCCTCAAGGGAGGAGGACGGACCGAAATAAAATTACACAGCAGCACCTGGTAAAATAACGCATAAAGTAACCCCGACTTCATGGTTAAACCTAATGGTGGCCACATAAGCCGAACGCCAGACACAAAAGGCTGAATTTCCCACCGTAATCAAACTCAAATGTTGCTTACACAACCGCACTGCTGTGCTCTTTACAGCCGCGAAGCACATGCGTTCTGGCACCATGGGCTTATTCCTGGTATAATAACCAATAATAACTATAATTATGGCTGAAACTGCCATGCAGGGATATATAGGGCAGATTGTACTCGTGATAATTTTATGGCTCGAGCTTTGACGGAAAAAAAAAAAAAACAAATCGAGTCGAGTCTAAAATCATGGAGGTGTTCTCTTAATAAAGCCTCTTATCATAAAAAAAACTGAAGATATAGACATTCTGGATATAGCATGAGTGTGCCAACACTGATCTGGGACAGTTCTGTTATGCAAGATCATAATACCTTGGCTGGATGTATAGACTTATGCTAGCTAAACTCACTCACTCACTCATCGTCGATGGTGGCCAATCCATCACAAGGCACACACACACATACAGGATATATATATATATATATATATATATATATATACAGTGGTGTGAAAAACTATTTGCCCCTCTCCTGATTTCTTATTCTT
>JAQQZS010000001.1:3188551-3202108 GCA_030068045.1 Platyallabes tihoni
TTAAAGCACTTTTTGTAAGTCGCTCTGGATAAGAGCGTCTGCCAAATGCCTAAATGTAAATGTAAATGTAAATGTAAGTATAAGTGTAACATGGAAGAAAATATCACTTATTAGTTTTTATTGGTTCATACTCACTCATGTGGTTTCATATTTAACTTAAAAAAAAGTAACAACGAACAGAGAATGCTATGCTAATGAGAGACATTCTGGAATATACATTTAAACTTAGCAGTAACCTCCTGTGGTAACTTTAGCTAACAATAACCTCCTGTGGTAACTTTAGCTAACAATAACCTCTTGTGGTAACTTTAGCTAACAATAACCTCCTGTGGTAACTTTAGCTAACAATAACCTCCTGTGGTAACTTTAGCTAACAATAACTTCCTGTGGTAACTTTAGCTAACAATAACCTCCTGTGGTAATTTTAGCTAACAATAACCTCCTGTGGTAACTTTAGCTAA
Organism: Platyallabes tihoni; assembly: GCA_030068045.1. Lineage (NCBI taxonomy): Eukaryota > Metazoa > Chordata > Actinopteri > Siluriformes > Clariidae > Platyallabes > Platyallabes tihoni. The sequence goes on from JAQQZS010000001.1 coordinate 3,189,013, forward strand.
CAATAACTTACTGTGGTAACTTTAGCTAACAATAACTTCCTGTGGTAACTTTATCTAGCAGTAACCTACAGTACTAGTATAAAATAAACAAGCAGTAAGCTTCTGTAATAATTTTAGCTAGCGGAAACAGACTGTTGTAACTTTAGCTAGCAATAATTTCCTGAGGAAACTTTATCTAGCAGTAACTTCCTGTGGTGACATTAATTAGCAGTAACTTACTTTGATAATGTTATTTAACAGTAAAATTCTGAAATAATTTCACCTACAGTAACAGGAACCTCCTATGGTAACTTTATATATATATATTTTAACATGCTAACACTAACAATGAAGTAGTCTTTAATTCAGTTGGATTTCTTTTTTCCATGAAACATAAACTGACCGTAATTTGAAAGCTGGAAAGTTTTTACTGAGCCGCTGTAGAGGGATCTTAGGCAACGCCAGTAGTTCTCTGGATATTGCTTGCTGTGCAGCGTCATCTTGCCACGTATAACCTGCCACCAAAAATACAGGAGGTCAGAGATTTACAGCCTGAACAGAAAAACAAAAGCATAAATAAAGAAACATCGTTATGAAAAAGGCCAGTGGTCAAAACATTTATTTTATTTGGGATTATTTTTACGATTGCTCTTAAACAGACGTGTAATCATCTAAATAGTGTACTATTGTTTACAGTAAGCCTTGTCATTCATTTTCTTCATGGTTAATATTTCTAACATTCCTGATTAATGGGCAGCAAAATGTGTGTCATGAGACATACATGCAATGTTTAGTCACTACGAAATGTTATTAAATAAGTATTAGAGAAGTAGTATTTATAAAATGCGAAATAAATCCTTTAAAATTTCTTTTTTACTTTTTCCTCTTTTTTTTTTTTTTGGTAAAGTGACATTGAGGGTTATAAAGGCTGAGTAAATTGTTTGATAAAAAAAAAAAGTATGACTTCAGTTTCAGCTTTAAATTTTATAGTATAATACATTATTTATCTGTTAAAAGTGAGCGTACATGTCACAGTTTTCACCTTTGCATTGTGAATCTTATGGTGGAGAACACTATCTCATATGATCATGTTTCCTTTACTTTCAGGAAAAAAAACAAAAAAAAAGCCTTGTCATTGGTTTGAGTGTATTTATCTATATGCGTGTGTGAATGCTGACCGGAGGTCCCACCATAGTTGTAAAAATGGGATTAGTTGGACTACAGAGGTTCCAAGATGATGGATGGATTGATGTTCTCATCTATAGTGTGATAATTGTTGAGTTTTGTTTTTTTTATATTCACTGTGTCATTGCCTGTTGTGAAGTCTTAGTATGTTTGTAGTTACTTCAGCACGGATATTTTGACTGTACAACATTAAATGGACAAAAGTATTTAGCCAAACCTGCAATGACATTGTAACCAGATCAGTGGAGGCCAGTCAATAAGGGGCCGGATGTAATTATTTAACATAATAATTATTTATTTTAATCATGAAATAAAGTCATTTAGTCACAATATTCCACTGTATTCATTAATATAAATTATTTACAATTAAAAAAATCTAAACTGTATTACGCTCATTTGTGTTCGTGTACGCGGGGCGCCAGACAAATGAGTGTCTATGTAGGCACCTACAATTTTGAAAAGCATCTGATTTGAGGCTGAGCTCTAATTGGATTTTTTCAAATCATCCTTGGTGCGGAGCACTGTGCGCCCCGAACCCTCCCACTTTTGTTCTTAGTGAATCAATATTGTTTTTAAATATTTGGGCTCATGTGATTGGACCATTCTCAACGAGTCTTATTAACGCTCAGCAGATTGTTAGTTAATGTATGGAATAGTGATTGATGTGGAAGCAGATAAATATGAGAGAAAATTCTGTAATTTCTTTGCTAAAATATCCCTTTGCAAGGAGATCGGACAAAGAAAGAAAAAAAAGTTAAAGAGCTTGGAACAGATCAGCCTGATTTTCTAATTAAGCAGCAGTCAAGTGATCGCGGCCGAGCTTACACTCTGTGCTTTTCCAGCACGGAGCTGCTGACTGGATGCGATGTGAGTCATGCCTTTATTTTATAGTAGTAGTAATGATGCTTAATCACCTCATAATTGGCTATTTTGTTTGGGCCCCCCCCAAAAAATTCTTTGCACCAGCCACCACACCTATGGTATAATTGCTTCCACTCTTCTTGGAAAGCCATCCACAAGATTTTAGAGTGTTTCTGTGGAAATTCGTACCCATTCATTCTGTAGAGCATTTATGAGGTCAGGCACTGATGTTGGATGAGAAGGCCTGGCTCACAATCTGGGATGAAGTTCCAGTTCATCCCAGAGGTGCTCGATGGGGTTGAGGTCAGGGATCTGTGTTCGGGCTGGTTGAGTTCTTCCACACCAAACTCATCAAAAAAATTTCTTTATAGTCCTTGCATTGTGCACTGGGACACAGACATGATGGAATAGAAAAGGGCCTTCCCCAAACTGTTGCCACAAAGTTGGAAGTAACATTGTCCAAGATGTCCTTGTATGCTGAAGCATTAAAAATTGCCCTTCATTTGCTGAGGCAGCCACTGCTTTCACGTTGTGTTAGTTATTTGTGGTCTGACTGGAACTACAGTGGCGGCATGGTGGTTTAATGGTTAGCACTGTTGCTTTGCACCTCCAGGGTCTGGGTGCGGTTGCCATCTCAGGGTCAGTGTTTGCATGTTCTCCCTGTGCTTGGTTGGTTTACTTTAGGTTCTTCTGTTTCCTCCCACAGTCCAAAGACATGCAGATTAGGCTAAGTGGTGTTCCCAAATGGTACCTCGTAGTGTGTGTGTGTGTGTGTGTGTGTGTATATGTTGATGGAAGATCCTACCAAGTTTGTACAAAATGAGAATAAATACAATGATCACCGTTGGCCTCTACAGTCCCTAGTTGGACTATAGAGGTTCCTAGACGGATGGATGGATGGAACAAGTAACCTAGCAACTGCAAATTCAGTAAAGAACAAACAGATAGCACCGTAATTCCCCCAAAAACAGCCAGGAGAAAAAGTCGGGAGACTGTACACATAGCCGCAAGATAGCCCTTTAGCATAGACAGATAAATTAGCATGTGTAGGGACTTCCACACTGTACCTTTTTTCTCACAAACATTATCCAGACGAGTCCAGTATCTACAACACTACATTCATATCATATATGAATTTCCCCATGGAGATGAATAAAGTATCTATCTATCTATCTATCTATCTATCTATGACTGAAATATAGAAAACAACAATCGTTCCCCACACGTTTTATTATGGAGAAATAATTATAATTTGTTGGTTTATTAGAGCAGCACTGTAGCAGCTCAAGTTTTTTTGCCATCACTGTATATACACATTACTAAGTTAACAGTTACCCACTATGGTAACTGCATCAAGCTAGTTATAACCAAAGAAAAAAATGGGGTGCCACCTTGTGGCGGTATTTGGCATATACACCTTAATTTAGCTCAGCATTTGTTACAATGTGAGCTAAATTGTATTCTCACGTATTGTACAAGATGAGAATGCTCAAGAATGTATTCTGTATGAAATACACAAGAGCTGTGACCAAAAACATACGCTGGTATCAGTCATTGGCCAAATTATATTATTTTAAACATTGGCATCTGTATTGATCCAGAATTTTACAATTGGTGCATCCATAAGGTCTTTATAAAAGCTTTACACAACGATAACTACTTATTTTATGTGTTCTAGCTATATACAGTATTATATAGATATTATATTTGTAGCATTAATTTTTATATATATAGGCTATATATATTCATACTTAAAAAAATGAATAAGAAGTTTAGCAGCTGTCCTTAGACTTCTATTATAATGAGTTTGGAAAAATATCTGGAAATTCGTATTGTCAGAAATCACACACTGTGGATGCAAAAAGCAATTTTTATCTTAAAAATAATAAACCGACAGACTGAAACAGTGGAAAACCAAATGGATTACAATTATTTAACGAATCCCACATTGTTACACAGTAAGTCTTTAGTCAGAAATCCTATAATGCTAGGTAATAATAACCTGGAAATAAAACTGAAGTGGGAAAACACTTAAATTAACCACAGCGGAAAGCGTTAGCATTTCAAGAACATCAGGTTACATGATTAGACTAAACTATAATGAGTAGCTCTGAGCCTGATTACACTTTTTGTGAAGTATTTCTCGTAATAACATTAAACTATTATGATGTAATGGTTGGTTGTGAATTTAATCTTGTGCTGTTTAACCAATGTAAAATAAAATATGATTTTGGCAAGAAAAAAAAAATCAGGGATTCATTAGGAGAAAAATAATATTTCAATTAATATTTAAAGAAATTAAAGAGAAAATGTTATTTAGTCTAATTTCCTTTTGTAGAAATAGTGGAAAGTGTTAATATTTACCAGGGAACAGGCACAGTATTTGTTCTTGAACGGATCAAATTTTCATTTATTTGATTTAACATTCGTACAGTTATGAATGTCACAATTCTGCAGAAGCTTTCTGTTGACTTTTGTTCACCATCCTCTCGAAAAATCTCATTCAAAATCTGTACCATAGGTCAGGGACACTCGTGTTGGAAGGTAGGAGTGTAAATAAAAGACGAAGGAAATGCAACTGACAATAAAATATCGTTTTGTTGTTAGTCTTGTGATATATGCCAGATAACACACTTGGTGACCAGTGTTGGGTGTAACTACGTGTAGTTAGAGTGCTTGGATTACTTTTTTGATGTAACGAGTAACCACGTTAGGTCCGCCATTTAAATACTCAGTCATTTAGTTATATTTTTAAAAATGCAATCCTTTATTCAGACAATTTATGTAATCTGTGAGCCAGACAGCAGTCATTCCGTTAGTGTGTGTGTGTGAAAGTCATCCTACAAGCTCCCCCTCAGCCCCCCCCCCTCCCCCTCTGTTATTCCTGCTGTTATACCCCTTTCTCACATATGCGGTTTGACTTGCGGTAAGAAACGCCGTTAGGCCGCCGCGAGTGGCTACCGACGTTCCGCAAAGTTCTGCCAGGTCCGCAAAGTTCTGCGAGGACCAGCGCACGGAAAGATGGAGATGCAATCACAGCGCCAAAACTCGCTGTGAATCATAATGAACCATACTTACGGCCACCGCGCAAAACCGCGTAGGTGAGACGGGGTATTAGTAGTTAACAGATTATGGGCCAAACTTGGCTGAGTGATGAGGGTAGAATAATTATAAAGGTCTTGACTAAAACAACATGCATGAGGAATCACAAAGGAGTTTTCATTTTCTGCAATGGAAAAGTACTCAAAATAGTTACTTTTATCAGAAAGAAACGCTGTAATGTAACTGATTACTTTTTAATAACAGTAATTTTGTAATGTAGTTACTTTAAAAAGTAACACTGTTGGTGACATAATTTCGTAGGAAAATAATCAATGTTGAGGTGATGACATTAACATACTGTTCAAGTGGTAACTTACTAACCATCCCACCATGCCATTCTTGATTATTTGTCTACAAGAGCACAAAACAGTGTATTATTCATTATTTAAAAAAAAAAAAAAAAAAAAAGAAAAATCTAAATATTCTCGAATCTTAGTGCAAACAGATTTTCTTTAGCCCTGGTGATGTTAATATGCATCTCTTCGCTCCTCATCAGTGCCTATAGGCCAGTATTCATCCATGCCGTCATGCTCAAAGCCAAAGCTGCCTCTTGGCAAGATCGTCACCTCGTGTATTGACCCAGTGAGTCATTTGGAATGATTAAAGAGCCGAGACTGTGCCCAGGCTTGCCAGAACAATTTTGCATTCAGGCAGGAAGCCTGTTCCTCATTTCTCCCCACAGCCTGATGAGCCTCTGCCCACAAAAGAATCAAATTCCACAACATGCAAATAAATAAATAAATAAATAAAAATCTCAGAGAGATGGAAAGAAAGCAAAAACATGTTGGAGACAAGACCCACCCCCGTATGTCGTCTTTTTTGCATATTTCACTCCTCGAGAATGTCAGTAGGCATTCTTGAGAGTTTTTTTTTTTTTTTTTTGTATTTTTCGCCCACTGCTCATGCCATAGCGTCCACTCAGACGTGCTCGAGATGCTCCTGGGCGCGCAGTGGAGCGAGAGGTCACCGGCTGAGAGCGGCATTAAAAAAGGAATGCATGCACAGCAACGTGGCATATCAAGATCTCCTCCTGAAGCATGTCTGGACTTCATTAGCTCTGGATTAGCAGAAGTTGCATCCATGATGATGTGTTTACATGGAAACCTGCCAGCGGAGTTTTATTTTAATTCACAATGCTAACTCACCTGGGGACAACGGGAACATTTGAGTACCGTACATGCCGTGCTGGTTGTAGCGGCGCTAAGAACTTATATAAGACATTGAAATGAGTTGGATTTTTAACATTTAAATCAGATTGTCTTTTATGAAAATAAGTGCAACAGATAGTTGTTGGGGAACTGATGCTTGTGACACATCACAGGAAAGGTCCATGAATGAGAATTCTAGTCAACTAAGGAAGCAAACTCAGACCAACCAAACTCAGCCAATGCTGGCTTGTTCATAGCTTGTCAGGTTGTGTATAAAATTACTCTTATACTGCGAGGATGATTGTCTTGGCTGAGGTCAGCCTGCCAGATAAAGTTGCACAGTTAGACTTTTTCAAAGCAACAATCCCAGATTAGTGGATGGAAGATTACAGATCACTGGATAAAATGCTCCGGATAAAAATAAATCCAGCCGGAGGGAACATGGCCCCAAACAGCGACTCCTGAAACAACAGGGCCACCAACGGTCATAATGGCAAAAGCTATTGTAAAAGTAAATCCAAACAGGAGTAATAAAGAACTGTAAAAAGACAAGCAGTACAATAATAATAATAATAACAGTGATGAAACCTGGTGTTACATAAAACACCACAGATGCAGTCACAGCGAGGTGCAGGTGCCAAAATATGCAGTTCTCTCATCCCTTATCCAAACCAACGCCACCAGAGACAATTCTCAAGTCAGGTTCAACTAAATATAAAGTATAAGAAGGATGATAATCAATAAAAGTAATCAAAGTAACCTCGACAAGGATGCCAGCTTAAATGGAGCAGTGGTGATCATCTCAGGTAGTTCTCAGGTATTCAGAGGAAAGAAGAAAATTGAAAACTAGAAAAAGGAACGTTGAGATTTCCATCCAGTCTCCTGCTCACTTGTTCAGATCCTCAACTACTATATTACTATTATTAAGAAACATTCGGATGAATTAAACTATATATGTAGGCCGCATAGTGTGGCCTCGCACCTCCAGGGTCAGGGGTTTGATTTCCGCCTCGGGTCTGTGTGTGTGTGTGTGTTTGTAGAGTTGGCTTGTTTTCCCCATGCTTGGTGGGTTTCCTCCCACAGTCCAAAGACATGGATTGTCACCCTGTCCAGGATGTACCCTGGGATAGGCTCCAGACTATAGGCTCCAGACTTCCCGCGACCACGTACAAAGTAAGTGTTATAGAAAATGAATCAATTAAAGAATAATTTATGTATGTGTGTAAATGTGTGAATTATATACTTACTCATGCCGCATTGCCTTTCCTGTCTTTCAAGATGTCATGCAATACAGTTACCATTGCAGCTAATGGGTAGAAAATGGTAACTGCAATCAGTCAATCTAGTAGTGACATTGGTTGAGTTGACAAATTCGCCATGTTCAAAATTACACTACAGCAAGACGGATTCAAGTATGTCCATATGTTCAACATGCGTGCACTCCATAAAGACCTTGTTAAGAAATAGATAACAGTATTTCTTCCTTTCCAGTTCTTGATTATGTTGGGTGAGTGCCAGGATAGAAAACACACCTGCTCAAACACTGCTGAACTGAGTGATTCTACAGTACGTTGTCGACTCTCAGCTGCCTGTAACTGGTTTACTCACAAGATAGTAATCCTACGACTTCATGTTGTTTGAAGCCATGTGCTTATTAATGCCATCCTCCATCACAGAAATCCGTCCCAGCAGGAGTATGTGCTTATCAAAATGTTCTGCTGATTTTAATTTGGCAACGCTACAGTACAGTCATTGGGACAATGTACAGGTATTACTGTAGGTATTACTGTAGGCTGGTTTTGAAAGTGAGAATGACTTTGATTATGAAATGATTTTGGAACAACCTTCGTGACATGAAAAAAACAACATTGATATCAAACCAATGATTCAAGCATGACTCAAACTCCAGTCATTGTGGTAAAAGCACTGCATTCAACTACTACAATCACTCAGGAACTTGGTATTGTTGCTAGGAAAGTAGAGCAATTTCCTGAAATATTAAATTGTTAAGCAGCTAAAAAAAAAAAAAAAAACTAACAAAAGAAAGCACTTTAATATTTGAGTCTGTATGCTGGATGCTGAGCAAACACCATATTACAGTAGAGTAATTTAGGAGGCAAGATGCACATCAAGTTAATATTTCTGAAAGGAAATGAAACAGACAGAAAAACATCATGTTAAAGCACTAAAGCCTTGTTCAGACTGCCAGCGCAAGACTTATTTTTGGCATATCCAGATTGCAACCAGTTTGCTTCCATGTAGTCTGAATAATAAATAAATAAATAAATAAATAACAATCAAACAAAATAAATAATTATTTTGTTTAATTAAATAATTAAATAAATAAAAATGATTCCTAAAGATCTGTCTCAGTCTGAACACTCGACTTGACTCAAATTGGATTTCAGACTAAACTACTAAATCACTTGCAACCCGACATGGACTTTGAAGCCCACATGATTACATGGTACGGGACATGGATCCATGGTGAGGCTTCATTTAAAACATGCATGGAGATGGTGGAAGAAAGATAAATTGCTACGCTTAAGGAGGTCTCTGGGGGTCTTTTTCCACTTTGGGGTAGGTAAAAGCGTAAAAGCTGCGCCTTTGAATTTGAATGTGACTGGATGAACCTTGTTTTTCAAAAGAGTGGCTGGCTTAACTGCAACATGGAAATGGTGAATAATAGTTCATCGGTGTTGTTGCCACAGCAACCAATGGAAATAGGTCAACATTGTGTCAGATTTGAGCTGGCAGTCTGAACAGAGCTAAATCCAATTTGATCACTTTCAAATTGCAGTGTGGACAGTCAGTCCTGAGGATCAGAATCAAGACCTATGTTATACAGGACATGAGATACACACGCTGTGTGTGGGAAGCTGTTGTATCTGTCCCAATCTTTGATTTAAATTCGAAACCTTGTTAAATGCTCCTCCAAAGGTTGTTTTGGTTTTATTTACAATATTGCGTTTGGGTCACTCATCTCAATGTTATTATATGAAAGTCATTCAAAATAAAAATAAAAAAATCTTTATATAACAACTATATAACAACATTCTTCCAATGTCGGGGGTCCTGTTGAAACGATATAAAGTAGCAGTAAAATAATTTTGAACACACCTTCTAATTCAATGGTTTTCCTTCAGTTATTTATTGTCCACATTCTCGAACAATATTGGAGATTTCAAAACTATACGGAATCAGGTAATTCAGGAGAAGGTCAGATGTTCTGGAACAGTTCTTGCTAGAACAGTATTGTGTCGAGTGCATTTGCGAAACCCATCAAGCTCCATGATGAAACTGTCCCTCATGAAGACCTTCCCAGGAAAGCAAGACCAGAACTGAGCTCTGCTGCAGAGGAGACGTTCATTTAGAGTCACCAGCCTCAGGAATCACCAATTAACCTCAACCAGCACCTCAGATTAGAGCCGTTATGAAGCTTTACAGAGCAGAAGTAGCAGATATACATCTCAATATCAACTGTTCAAAGGAGATTATTGTGGATTTTGGATAAACACCTTCAGTATTGTTTTACAGTGTAGAAAGAAATAAACATCAGGAACGACCATGGAGTTGGTGTGTCCTCCTATAGCAACACATACACAATTCTACAGGTGGCTTATTATATCTATTACGTCTAGTGGCTTTTTTTTTTTTTTTACAAACAGAACACTGCTCTGCTGTTTGGATATTTTGGATAACTTTGGATATTTTCATGCAACAGGATCATCATCATCATCATCATCATCATCAACATTTGAAGCTTATAATGATGCTGTCTGTGAACCCTGACCACGAATGGTTAATTTATGTTAGTATTTTGTATAAACTGAAGTTAACAAATAAATTCTGATTCAGACTTGGAATTCAAACGTGCCCCCACCAGACAAGAGGGCAAACATGTTACCAAACCACCCAGGAGCCAAGTGATAATTACTGTATATTAGAGCTATCAAAGTATGAAGCCAAAACATATAAAATGTCCCGCCGTTTAATCGTGTCGACACTACGACAACTGCTACATAGTGGCGTCCTTGTGCGGTATCTTCCTGGCCACTTCTCGGTTAGTCAGTAAGGACAGGAGCAGATTGCTTTCTGATTGCTTTCATTGCTTTCAGAAGCTGAAATTGTCTCGACCTCTTAATCGTCCACAGCCCCATTAACCACCATCTGTGTTTCCTGCGCTTGGTTTCAAATGGAGATGAGATGACTAGCGTTAATGAATGTACTGCTTGACCAATAGCACTGATAAATACCGAACTGAGAGCATCGAACAATCGACAGACTTACCTGTGGGTGTGTGTGTGTGTGTGTGTGTGTGTGTGCCTGTGCATGTATTTAATAGTTAGTGACTTCAAAGGAAAAGCACAAAAGAACTACAGTAGTGTCGCTGGTAAACACACACTAAAGTCTCGGAGGTCACGACTATCCACTTGTAGATGCATATTTGAGCCATGTATATTGGTGTGTGTGTGTGTGTAAAGCACTCTATTATGCACATGCTAGACTTCCCACTTGTGAAGAATATTGATCAAAGCCCAGAAAGCTACAAGAGCCTTCCTCAAAGCAGATGAATCTGAAGTGCCTGCAATCAGATAAAACCATCAAAGGTTACTTCCCCAAACTAGACGTACGGGACATGCATTAAACAACATGAATTTGTGATCAAAGATCTGAGCGCAGTTCAAAATAAAGGACACGGCGCAGGATGTATTGTGAATATGACCAGGTGCGGCTCCGGGAAGAAACCGTGTCAACTTTTCATAATTTGGATAGATAACCGAGGAGCATTCAAAACTGGTCTGAAGTAATTCCTCATTGTATTTATTTATTTATTTATTTATACACGTTATGAAGAAAAGTCCAGCCTGGGTACGAACCAGCAAAGATTAACAATGCCTCTGGTGAGCGTACAAAGGTAGTACAATTAATCTGCTTTGCTAATCTACAGTAATCTGCGAATGAAGCTAGCATGACACCTGGCTAATCTGTTTTTATCTACTACTTAGGTCAATGTGTTTTATTAAAATTAATTTGTTTATGTTTTACCTGAGGCGTTCAAGTCAAACCGGGACCTGTGATGAAATTTCTGTTGAATGAAAAAATAAAAGTGATTCACATTTATAGGAAACATCAAGGTGATGAGACTTTTAGCCACAGTAATGCATTTAAACGTTAATTAAAGAAGGCTGTACGTCCATGAATGACGATGCCGGTTGAGGTGGCTCGGAGAGCGCTGCAGTCAGTCCAGTAAAATATTCAGAGAGTGGAACACATGATCCTTGAAAATTGGCAGATAACGTGTCGCCAACGTGATGAAAAAGAGATGTTGAGCCGCCGAGTGGCGCAGTGGTAAAGCGCTCGTCCTATCATCCGGAGATCGCTGGTTCGAACCCCGGGTGATGCTGTTGCCTCTCACAGCCGGAGGCACAGAGAGATCTGATTGGCTGAGCTCTCTCAGGGGGGAGGGACGAGAGGTACTTCGTGCTCCCACATTAACGACGGCTCTACAAGCCAATCAGGGGCGTCTATGAGCTCGCGTAAGCGGAGGGAGCGGATAGCGCTGTTCTCCGAGTGTGTTACGCCGCCCCCAACGGTGCGTGAGCGAGCAGTTCGAAAAAAATGGTCGGTGACGCCACGTGGGTCGGAGGAAACACGTGGGCGGTCTGCGGCCCTCCAGACTGAGTAGCGGTATGAGCTTAATGTGGGAGCCCCCTAGTGACTGGGAGGAATTGGACACGATTAAATTAGGGGAGAAAATCGGGCAAAAATTGGGGGGAAATAATCAAAAAAATAAAAATAAAAAAAACAGAAAAAGAGACGTATCTGTCTGTGGGATCTGTGCACATAGTCATTCACGAACACGCTAAAGGAACTCGGCTGGGAGTTATTGCTGCAGCAAAACACAATGCTAGTTACTGTACAATGCTACGCTAGTTAAACACCGGCTTATAGAACTCCAAGTCCTCCGTGTACATTATACAATTACAGCTGCATTTCAGATGTATCGATGATTTAAAATTCCTCAAACAAAAAATGAAATTATTTATATTATAATATTATTTCTGTGCGTATGTGTGTGTGCCCTGCGATGGATTGGCACCCTGTCCAGGGTGTACCCCGCCTTGTGCCCGAGAGCCTCCTGGGATAGGCTCCAGGCCCCCCGCGACCCTGATCACAGGATGAAGCGGTATAGAGGATGAAGATAACTTTATTAAAAATCATTTTGATTTGCCTGGAGGAAGACACACGTCATGCAAAGATGCTGGATAAATGTGAACAAATCTTTGCTCGTACTCAACTCACTTTGAGACAGTCTGACCCAGCGCAGCTGCCTCCAAACGTCTAGCACTCAAAATACCCCGCTACGCTAGCCACATTGTCGAGTTCAGCCTCCTATTCAGAGCGAACTGACGTCCTGCAGGTGCAGTCAGCTCAGAAACTGTCACTATTAAAAAGTGTTTAAAAGCGTGGCACATGTCACAAGGCTAGCCAAACATCTGCGCAGCCCGCACTCTCTTAGTCCTCCGAATGCAGTGGCATTGTTCCACAGCCATTTACTGTTCTGTTTGTTTCATGCCAACACAACACAATGCTCGTCATAACACTAGTCAAACACCTGCGTGGCCTGATGTGGGGGCGGGAAATATTGCAAAAATATTGCTTTGATTTTGGTAATATCAACAATTTTGTTGAGTATATAGATGTTTTTGGGGGGAGGGTCATTTTAATGAACTTACATGAACATACAGTACAGGCCAAAAGTTTGGACACACCTTCACTCATTCAATGTGTTTTCTTTATTTTCATGACCATTTACA
>JAQQZS010000001.1:3494016-3504880 GCA_030068045.1 Platyallabes tihoni
AGAAGTTCATTTAGAGTTATCAGCCTGAAAAATGACCAATTAATAGCACCTCAGATTAGAGGCGTTATGAAGTCTTTACAGAGAAGAAATAGCAGAAACATCTTAATATCAATAACTGTTCAAAGGAGATTAATGAATTTTTTGGACGCCTTCAGCATTCCTTTACAATGTAGAAAGTGACCCCAATCTTTTGAACTTTTATATATATATATAATTCATAAGCAGAAAGGTGACTGTTGTATTTCTTAAAGGATGCAGATTAGATTACCTGAATAAAAATTAACCGTGTTGTAACGTCTGGGCCAACACGGTCCGGGGGAAATAGAGTTGGGTCTCCGGAGTACTGAGCCGACACTTTGTCCCCAGCTAGTGTGTCAATGTTGTTATGTCATCACAATCACTAATTTTGTGCACCTGTGTCTCACCCTTGTGTGTCCCTATATAAGCCGGCCGAACCCATAGCGTCTCGTCCGTGCACCGTTGTGTTATATGTAAAACTCACATGTGTCACCTATGCTGAACTATCGTGTCTTCCCCTCAGCACTAACCGGGAAAGCAGCAGCACCGGAGGAGAAACAGAGACTGTTCCAAGCTCCGTCCTTAAGTTCAAGTTCAAGTTGACGAACAGACCTCACGGGAGGGTCGTCATTTCGGCACAGTAGGAGGTGCACAAAAAACGTTTCCAGGAGTCAAAGACCGGTGTGCTGCTGTGATCGAGGGAGGCCGAGTTCTGTTGTGTGTTATTGTGCTTTTGTTGTTTTTTGCGTTTGTTTAGTAGTCTCTCCAAAAAGAAAAACGTTCTAAGTTGAACTTTACTAAAAGACGAGAAGATCAAACTCCTGCATCTGTGTCCGCCTTTCTGCACCACACGTGAGGGAATCATGACACTTGTGTTTGAATGTCTTTGTTTGCATTCATAAATATAATTATTTTGATTATATTACTAATCTTTTCTGTTTTTCTTCCCCTCTTTAGTGCTGATTTCACTTGTACCAGTGGCCCATGCTCAAGGTGATTTATGATTCATCCTGCTGCTTTCTGTCTTTCCTGTTCTTTCTCATTCTTTGTGATGTCAATCAAACCATAAGTAAAAAGTCAAACAGAGAATTTATAATTAACAAACTTGCATTTATTCCATATTGATTCATAACATTTTTGGATTGTTGGATAGTTGGTTTCTGTGGGCATTTCAGGGAGGTAACAGTATTTTGACCTTATATGCTACATACTGTAAGCTTAACTTATAAACTATTATGAATAGACTGGCTAAAAAAATGTATGAAAGTCTTTTGGAATTTCATAGTTTTCTGCATTAATTTATGATAAAATGTAATAATAATAATAATAATAATAATAATAATAATAATAATGTGCCTAAAATAATAACACAAAAAATGCCATGTCTTTATTGTGAACAACAATAAAAAAAACTCATAGTGCTAGTAGAAAAACTATGTGAATCCTTGAGGTAATGAAGACTGCTGGTATGCTAACACCTGACTCCAGTTAGCATACTGTACCAGCAATCTTCTTAAGAAAATTAGTTTGGAGGTGTGAACTCCTCCGAACTTTAACTGATAAAAACCTCTCAAATGTTTTGATTTTGCTCTGCTTACTAAAAAGAATATTACTGCATGCCTAAAATTTGCAAAAATTCACATTGACCCTCCACAGTGGTACTGGCAAAATGTTTTGTACACTGATGAAACTAACATTTAACTATTTGGAAAGAACATGCAGCGCTATCTGGCATAAAAAGGGCACTTAATATCATTATGAAAACATCATCCCAATCATAAAATATCATGGAGGGAACATCATGATTTGGGCCTGCTTTACTGCATCAGGGCCTGGCCAGCTCGGAGTCATAGAGCGGAGGATAAATTCCCAAGCGTATCAAAAAAATTCTTCCCGAAAACAGGGGAATGTCTGTACATCAGCTGAAACCCTGTAGAAATTGGGACTCAACAATACACCAGAGCAAGTTCACAACAGAATGGCTTCACAACAACAAAATCCACCTTTTGGAGTGGCCAAGTCACAACCTAATCGAGATCCTATGGAATAAATTGAAGAGAATCATACACATGAGGGATACAAAGAGTATGACTAAGATAAGGCAGTTATGCCAGGAAGAATGGGCAAATATTTCTCTTGAACAACGTGCAGGTTTGATTCACAGCTACAGGACATGCTTTGATGAGGTTATTGCTGGTTATTGAATGTTGAATGAGTCTGTTCAATAAGAGATATTTTAAGACAGACAGAAATAAGACAGAATAGTTTTGTGTTATAGTTTTAGGCAGATATAGATATATTGTCTACATGGAGTGAGTCATTGCATAACCTGGCAGGAACAAAAATATGCGGATTCACTTTTTATCATTCTTGTAGACTTTAACAGAGCAAATCTACCCAGTGAACTACCAAAATACAGGTAGCATATTAATTTTCCTGCTTGAGAAAATAACACATTTACATTTATTTAATAACACAGTTCTCAAGGATGCATATCATTCTGTACCCCGGGCAGCTTTGGGACACTCTTACAACTGCTTGGTTCATCTTATTTCAACCTACAGGCAAAAACTTAAAATGCCTTAGCCTGTGGTCAAAACAGTAAAGATATGGACCAGTGTAGCAAAACAAGAACTACAAGACTACTTTAACTGCACCGACTGAAGTGTTTTCAAAAAATGCAACTGACAATCTGGATGAGCTGACAGACATTTTGAAATCTTACAGTACATCAGTTTTTGTGAAGATATGTATGCCAACTAAAACCTTCCGCACAAATAACAAGCCATGATTCACAGCCAGACTGAAACACCTTCGTCAGGCTAAGGAAGAAGTCTACAGGAGTGGAGACAGAGCTCTGTATAATTAGGCCAGGAACACGCTGACAAAAGAGATCAGACTGGTTAAAAGAAGCTACACTGATAAGCTGGAAAGCAAGAAAAACAAGCTGCATCAGTGTGGAGAGGCCTGTAAGACATTAAAAACTACAGGAGACCATCCCTCCCCTCTGACACAAACAAAAACCATGCTGATGACCTCAACACCTTTTTTTTAGTGTACCTACAGTAGTGGGTTTGAATGGTTTAACTTGAATCATTTGCAACTTAACATCACCAAAACAAACAAGATGGTTATTGACTACAGAAAGAGCCCCCAGTCTCTTGTTGCTATTGAGGGTGAGGGTGTGCAGGTAGTCAGCAATTACAAATAACAGGGGGTGCACTTGGATGACAAACTGGACTGGAGCACAAATACGGTGGCTGTATACAAAAAGGCACTGAGTCACCACTATTTCCTGAGATTCAGGTCCTTTGGTTTTGCAGAACACTTTTGAATGTTTAATGCTGTGGTTTGCTGGTGCAAATGTTTAATGCTGGTGGTATGAGTGTGGAAGATGCCACTGGTCTTGATAAGCTTCTCAGTAAAGAAACCTCTGTATCGCAGCTGGACTGGACTCACTAGATCAAACAAAGCACACTTAAAATATACAAACCAAAACTCTCCTTTCCTCCCTCAAACACTCAGGTTTCCACACGGATCTCAGCATCTGATGGGCATCTCATCCTGGATGACAGCTCAACAAATTAATCTTAATCACAGTAAAACTGAACTGCTTTTCATTGCAGGTGATTTATCCCCCTGTCAGGATCTTATGATCTCCATAGACAACAATTCAGATCACTCCTTCCATCACGGCCCCGCAACCTTGGGGTAACTCTGGACAATCAACTGTCATTTTCTCCATACAGTGCCAACTTTACTGGCACTTTTGTCAATTTCTTCATTATGACATCAGAAGAATTCATCCATTACACTCCACACAGGCCATTCAGGTGATATATCAGTTTTTTTTTTCCCGTTATTTCAAGACTAGACTACTACAATTTGCTCCTGGCCAGACTGCCTCTATGCACAATTCATTTTCTGCAGCTGATCCAGAATTCAAAGTCAAATAAAAATTTGGGACATGATTATTTGTCACATACAGAGTCATACACAGTATGGAATCCAGTGAAATGCTTGTTTGACTGCCCATGAGCTAAAAAAAAAAGAAATAGAGTATTTAAAATAAAATATAAAATAATAATATAATAATAAATAAGAAAAAATATTATTTTATAATAATAAAATAAAGAATATTCAAATAAAGAATATAAAATATGAAATAAGAGTAAAATTATAAAAATTACACAAATATAGAATGTATAGAAAACCATTAGTAAAATTTACCCTATGTACAAGTAATAAAATGGAACTGAAATATAAAAGCAATGTCCAGTCATGAGAAGAACAATGTGCAAAGTTCCAGGTGTGCAAAATATTGATCATGTGCAAATGTGAGTAAAATGTACAAATGTGCAACATGATCAGTGGTCTACGAGTAAGAAGAGTGTTATTGTGCTATTGTTGAGAGAATTAAGAAAGCTGATCAGAGTGTTTAGTCCTGTGTAGTGTTATGTTTGAGGATCTCCTTAGTCTTTTTCTGTTGGCCTTCAAGAAGCAGAAGTGCTTTCCTGAACACAACAGAGAGAACAGTTCATTGTTAGGGTGGCTGAGGTCCTTCATGATCTTCCTGGTCTTGGTCCAGCACCGCTTGTTATAAATTGAGTGCAAGTCAGGGGATTTGGTGCAGATGGTGTCCTCATCTTATTGCATCACCCTCTGTAGAGCTCATCTGTCCTGCATGGTGCTGTTCTTGAATGAGGTTGCAATGTTTCCCACCATGATGATCTCTATGGTGCTGGAATAAAACTTTCTAAGCACTTCGGTGGGCACTCTGAAGTCTGTCAAGCATCTGAGGTGGTAGAGATGCTGCCATGCCTTTTTTACTATGATGATGATTTGACAGGAACATGAAAGATCCTGCGTGATGTGAACACCGAGGTATCTGAAACAGTCCACTCTTTCCACTGAGCTCTCGTTGATCATGGGGGTCTGGTAGTTTCTCTCCTGCTTTGTACGAAAGTCCACTATCAGCTCCTTTGTCCTGCTAATGTTAAGGAGGAGGGTGTTCCTGTAGCACCAGTTCTCTGGATTTCTAATCGTTCTAATCATGATGAGGTAGGCTGCCTCATTGTTGTCAGAGATCAGGCCCACCACAACGGTGTCGTCAGAAAACTTGATGATGGTTTTGGAGTTGGTAGTGGCCCAGCAGTGATAGGTTATATAGTGAGTACAGCAAAGACTTAGAACACAACCCTGGGAAACTCCAGTGCTCGGGCTGAGGGAGGCTGAGACATGTCTGCCCACCCTTACTACTGTGGTCTGCCAGTTAGGAAACTGGAGCTCCACTGACACAGAGATGGGCTGAGTCTCAGGTGCTCTAGCTTGGTGGTGAGTATGGAGGGAATTATAGTGTTAAATGCTGATCTTTAGTCGACAAAGAGCATTTTAACATAATTCCCCCTTCTACTGCCCAGGTGAATGAGTGATGTGTGAAAGAGGTGTAACATGGCATCATCTGTTGAACGGTTTGGACGGTAAGCAAACTGTAGTGGATCAAGTGTGTCAGGTAATGAAGAGATGATGAGGTCTCTGACCAGCTGCTCAGAAAAAAGGGTTACTTTAGGACAGGAACAATGTTGGACTCCTTAAAATATGTGGGGATTACCAATTGGGTTAAGGAGAGGTTCATATTTTTATGAACACAGATGCTAGCTGGTCAATGCAGGCTCTGAGGACTCAACCTGAGATGCTTTCTGGTCCTTCTGCTTTCCTGGTGTTCACTCTCTTGAAGGCTCTTTTCACATCATGCTTGGAGATATTGAGCACATTTCCAGTGTTAGCATTCTCTTCCTCTCTGCAGCCATTAGCACCACTAGCAATAGCATTATATTTAGCATTAGCATTGCAATTAGCAGCATTAGAATTTGAATTGAATTTGAAATTTGAATTTAGCTGCATCCTTGAAGCGAGCGTAGAAAGTTCACCTCATCTGCCAGAGACACATCTGTGTTCGTCATAACAGATGTTTGTGCTTTAAAGTCAGTTATTGTCCTTAATCCCTCCCACAGGCTCCTAGAATCCCTCTGCTGGAGCTGTGACTCTAGTTTCCACTTATAACATTGCTTTGTCTCCTTCACCACTTTCCTAACTTTATATGACATGGCCTTGTATAAGTCAATATTACCCGCCGCAAGTCCTGCGTTATAGGCAACAGTGTGAGAACTCAGAGTCACAGATGGTTTTATCCACCCTTGACTTCTTACTGGGAAATGTTCTGGTGGTCATTTTTGCATTGTATCATTTGCTAGTTTCCCGATGAATTCCACTACCACTTCCGTAAACACTTTGATGTCATCAGAGCTGTGTCAGACCATGTTCCAGCCTGCGTCATCTGAGCTGGAGTTTCCTGTTTGAGCATTTGTTTATATTTTGGCATGAGGAAGATGGCGGCGTGGTCGGATCTTCCAAACGAGGTCGAGATTGTGTCTTGTAGCCGTCTTTCAGTGTTGTGTAGCAATGGTCCAGTGTCCTTTCACCCCAGGTGGGGCAGGTGCTGTGCTGATAAAAATTTGGTGCTGCATTTGAAATTGGCTATGGCTGTGTTAATGCATGGATTGGCACCCTGTCCAGGGTGTACCCCGCCTTGTGCCCTAAGCCTCCTGGGATAGGCTCCAGGTCCCCGCGACCCTGAATAGAGGATAAAGCGGTATAGAAGATGAATTAATGAATGAATGTGTTAATGCTTCCTGCAACTCACATAAGGCAGTGTCTGTGTCTGCTTGAGGTGGAATGTAAATGGCGCTGATTATGACCAAAGTAAACTCCCAAGGAAGGTAAAAAGGTACAAAATTTAATGGTCAATAGTTTCAGGCTGGGTATGCAGGAGTGCATGAGAGGAACAATGCTCACACCGTTGCACCAGCTATTGTTCACCATTAAACACATACCACCTCCCTCTGACTTCTCCAATTCCAGTGTTCTGTCTATGCGGTGAACTGGATGGCGTGGTGCGTCGATGTCTCTGTGAAGCAGAGGAGATTGCAGTCCTGAATGTCTCTCTGGAACTTTACCCTGGCACTGAGGTCATCAAGCTTGTTGAGGTCATATGATCAGGATGCAAGGCAGAGGTGTGCGGTGTGCACGAGCTCTCAGCCTATTCCTAATGTCGGCTTGTTTCCCCCGTGTCCACTGTTTTGGGTTGCGGCCTTTGTTTTTTCCCTCAGGATCTCACTTGGTCATCTTGCATCCGGGACTAAAACCGCAGAATTGGGATTACATTGTATACCAATAGAAATAAGAATATGGTAAAAAAAAAAAATTACTGATTTAAAGTTACTGAAAGTTAGCTTAAAAGATAAAAAACAAAGAAAAAGAGGTCAGAGCAGTCGTGATGGCCGCTGACCTCACCGGTGCCATCTTGGGTGCAGAATGTTTCTGCATGCCTTGTTTTCAACCTTAATTCTCCACACAACCCCACTTCTCTACTACCTCCATTGGCTTTCTGTAGCTGCCTGCATCAAATTCAAAACATTGATGCATGCCTTAAAATCTAAAATCAGCTAAGCACCCACTTACCTCAAAGCTTTACAAAACACCCTGCCCTGCACCATGTTCCCTGAGAGCCTAAAGGACTATGTGACTGGTCCCACATTCTTTAAAGGATTAAAGAAGACAGGCATCTAGATTGTTTTCTGTCCTAACTCCTAGATGATGGAATAAACTTTCTCTAGACATCCATACAGCTGAGTCACTGCCAATCTTTAAGTAATGACTAAAGACCTATCTATTTCTTAGGTATTTGGGCACTCTGGACTTGTGTACTCTTGATAAGAGTGTCTGTAAATGTAACCATATTGAAAAATTCAGCACATTCAGTAACTGATTCAGACACGTTTGCTGCACTAAGGAGTGGTATGGGAGGTCATTTATACCTTCAGCCATTAGGATCTTTAATGAGTCTCTGCAGGGCCAGGCTACTGTTGACCTCCTTGATGGTGATGAGTAGTGAATTGCCACTATATATATGTTTATTTTCGCAACTGTTGGACAATCTTACACATGATATGTGCAATATTTGCACAAATGTCTTCTTTAGACATACTACCCCACTGTACAAGTGTATATATTTATAAACAGTACTTTTGTGTGCTTGGTCCGTTTTACCTTATTGTACTTTTTATTTTTTGCTCCTTCCGCTAAGTACTTGTGTATGTTTTAGTCTGTGCTTTTGTCTGAGCTGCTGCAGAACTGAAATATCCCTTAAAATTAATAAAGATTTCCATCTATCCATCCATCTTGGAACCTACTGTATATAGTCCAACCCGGGACCAAATATGTATTCATATTTTGACCAACTATGGTAGGATTTTCAGTCAACATTCACACACTACAGGCAATTCGTGAACCCCAATTAGCCTAATCTGCATGTCTTTGGACCTTGGGAGGAATCCAGAGAACCCGAAGGAAACCTAGCAAGCATGGGGAAAACATGCAAACTCTATGCACACAATGGCAATCGAACCCAGGACTTGGAGGTGCAAGGTGACAGTGCTAACCAATATGCCACTGATAAAGATTTGATTGATTTTATCTTATCTTAATGTGTAAAGGAATTAATGTTACGTATGTAACATAAAAAAGTAGGGTGGATAACGCGCCCAGATTTGGTTCAATATGTACCAAAACTTTGTACTTGTAAAAAATGCCATTGCTGTCTATTTGTTGTTTGTCTCTGTCCAACTCTGTGTACTTTAGAATCTTATTCATGTAAATGTATTTTATCAATCGTTCTATAGGCAGTCATAAAGCCGTGGTGTCCATGAAGCCTGCTACACATGTGTTCATTGGAGAACGCATTACTCTCAGATGTGACATACAGGGGGGAGGAGGCACTCAGTGGACATACAGCTGGTATAAGAATAATAATAGACTCCATCAATATGGAAAATCATTTACTATCTGGCTTGTTACAAATTTTGACAGTGGAGACTACACCTGCGGAGGAGAATATTCAAACATCAGTGATGCTGTTAAACTCACAGTATCAGGTGAGTCTGTGGGATTGGTTTTGTTTGTAAAACCTTATCATTATTTGATGTTATGTTTTGGATTTTGAGTTGTCGATATCTGAGGTTTGATCAGTGTTTATTTTTGCTTCTTCATGTAATGTGCTTATTTATTTCAAAAGAATAAGCATGACTTGCAATAACACTTACAAATTGTATTACACCTGGGCTTTATATTATATTCTATTTTTATAGTTATCAAGTGCATCATGTACATAATTACATATGTACATATGTTGTTACTCTCATTAACAAAAGCTAAACGCTAAATGCTAATTAGCACATCCCATAACAGCAATAACATTCAGTGCAAGAGAAACATATAGAACCCAATAAAGCATATGACTGTGTATGTGATACTTGGGGGTTGATAAGTTTTAGGCCAGTGCCACCATTGTGCATAGTTACAAAAGACCACCCAGTAACGACAAAATTGCTAATCTCTTATAAAGATGTTTATATCTATATGGAAACAGAAATACTAGAACATTATATCTTATATTATATCTTATGCTTATGTGGCATGCTACCATGTAACTCCAGTGTATGACTGTGAAAATCCTAAATTATGATAAATATCATCAAAATATTTTTCAATTTTGTGTTGAAATTTGGGCATTGTTCTCTCTTTGTTTGCCTGCTGCATCATTGTATCAATCTTGCTTTCTCTCATTAACAAATGCCAAATGCTAATTAGCACACAACATAACAGCAATAACATTCAGTGCCAGAGAAACATATAGAACCCATTAGAGCATATAACTGTATGTGGTACTCAGGAGTTGATGATTTTTATTCCAGTGCCACCTTTGTGCTTGTCTGTAAAAATTATTAGTCATTCAGGTGACCAATGGATTATCTGGATATCTTCTCTGGTGACCTTAATATTTGTGTCATTTACTGTATGTTAATAACACCACATACACAAGTTCACTTCAAAATCAGTAAGACTCACCCACCCCAAAGACCGGAAACCAAAACGTAAGAAGTGCAATATAATATACTGTATTCAGTCCAATACAGTGAAGAGTGTTCAGAACTCTACATGGGGGAGACAAGACATAAGAGAATGTATCAATGAAGAAAAAGCCTGCCTCTGGTCCTGAATCAACAGTATACATTCACTTGAAAAACAAAGAACACGCATTTGTTGCATTAATTCATGGCATTTGAAGGGTGTTCCTTATCCCAAGCGACTTACATTTCAATGTTATTATACATCTGAGCATTTGAAGGTCAAAAGCCTTGCTCCAAGGCCAAAGTTAAAATGGCCCAGCACTCACTTAGTTATCAGCTGTATTCACACCCCACACTACATCACAGAGACCAGGGGACTAGGGCTATCTTTCAAGCAGAAGTTACTCTTTATTGAGAACTCACTGTGCATCGCTGTAGTCATTCAAATCTGACTATAGCTCAGCGCTGTAGAGTTCATACCTTTCAAGGGTCAGGTATACATAGAGATGGAGGCAATATAAACAAAGCATGCAAATTCAGTACAGGAATCAGCCTGGTAACGGAATTTCCCCAGCCCTGATCTCATCAGGCGGCATGATTGTGTAGTGGTTAGCACTGTCGCCTTGCACCTCCAGAGTCCAGGTTCGATTCCCAGCTAGGATCGATTCCTGTCTCTCCCCGTGCTTGGTGGGTTTTCTCTGGGTTCTCCGGTTTCCTCCCACAGTCCAAAGATATGCAGGTTAGGCTAATTGCCATTCCCAAATTGCCCAGTGTGTGTGTGTGTATGTGTATGTGCCCTGCGATGAATTGGCACCCTGTCCAGGGTGTACCCTGCCTCATGCCCGAAGCCTCCTGGGATAGGCTCCCGGGGGGGGGGG
>JAQQZS010000001.1:3736626-3749279 GCA_030068045.1 Platyallabes tihoni
TTGCTTCAAGCACCTTGTCGACATCCTCGTCGAACTGCCTCCAGACTGCCGTCTTACAAGCCTGTGGCCACTTGATTTGCACCTTTGCCTGGGGCAGAAGACCTGGAGGAATGGTTTGTGGCACACGAAGGCTCTGAGCACTATGGGGTGCTTCCTGGGCCGGCTCCTCCTGCGTCTCATCAGATGTAACATCTGTGCACTGTGACACATGTCCGTTCTCCAAACACTTTGTCCTGGCTTGGTGGATCTTCAGGCCACGGCTGTTTTTGCAGGTTTTCCCGCACCTGCATACTGCGGTCGTAATCGTTTCTCCGAATATGACAATGTGAACAATTTGTAGGTCTGATCCACATTTACAGGAAGTGTCAGGTTAAGGTTATGCTGCCAAGGGGGATGGTCAACCAGTTATTAATTTACTTACTTTTTTTCACTACCATTTTAAATGTTGAATAAATGTGTTCAATAAAAACATAAAAGATCAGCTTATTTTAGGCACATTATATTTGTCAATACCCTTGACTTAGATCAGCTCACATTTTATAACAAATGAATGCAGAAAACCATGAAATTCCAAAAGATTCACATATGTTTTCTTGCCACTGTATTAAAAAACCTTGGAGGCAGAACTGAGGAAGACCTTTACACTGATATCACCAAGAGCTGTATTAGTCACCTGTATGTATTTTAAAGTGTCTATTATGGTGGTTAATCTTGGTGGTTTCACAATTACATTTACATGTCACATTACAACTACAAATGTAAATGTATTTTATTAAGATTTTATATGATAAACCAATACAAAGCTTAGTCAGATTCAATGAAAAGCATCTTTGTGAACAGCAATTTTCAAGTATTGCCACAGATTCTCAGTTGGATTTTGGTCTGGACTTTGATTGGCCATTTTAACACATGAATATGCTTTGATCTAAACCATTCCATTTAGGCTCTGGATGTATCTTTAGGGTCATTCTCCTGCTGGAAGGTAAACGTCTGTCCTGATCTCAAGTTCTCTGCAGACACTAACTGGTTGTCTTCTAAGATTGTCCTGTATTTGGCTGCATCCAATTTCCCACCAACTCTGATCAGCTTTCCTGTCCCTGCTGAAGAAAAGAAGACCCAAATCATGATCCTGCCACCTCCATGTTATACGGTGTTCAGGATGATGTGCATGTAATATTGCGTTTAGTTAAAAAAATTACATTTTGGTCTCATCAGACCAGAGCATTTTCTACCTCATGTTTGCTGTGTCCCCCACATGACTTGTTGAAAACTGCAAATGACTTCTTATGCCTTTTTTCCACAATTATTTCTGCTCTTCTTCTGACTTTATTGAATTTTCAATGGGAGGCGGAAGACGACGCAGTCGTTGGCTGTTCGCCGCTTCTCCATGCTATGTCAATGTTATGCAGAGGCGGGTAGAGAAGGCAAAAAATTTACCCAAGTAAGAGTAGCTGCACTATAAAATAATATTACTTAAGTAGAAGTAAAAAGTAGTCATCTAAAATATGACTCAAGTAAGAGTAAAAAAGTATTCGGTGAAAAGACTACTCAAGTACTGAGTAACTGAGTAACTGTTTCAATCGCAATGTCCGATTTATTTTTTAAAGAAATTATAATAATTATATATTAGTGTGTGTGTGTACACACACACTAATATATAATTATTATAATTTCTTAAAAAAATAAATAACACACACACACACACACACACACACACAATATACTGTATATATGCTGTCTGTTTTGGCAGACAGAGAAGACACAGTAGTATGAAGCTCTTTTTTTGCAGGCAAAACATGGTTTGTATATGATGCCAGGGATGCATCATATTTTTTGAGATGCATAAAAATGTACAACCCATGTGTTGCCGATTAATTCTGTACTGAAATATACTCATATATACTTATATAGACTATTAAAGTAACATTACATGCCACTTGACCTGATTGGTCAAACAGAGTCATGTGATTATTGTTGCTGCACCTGATTGGTGAAACAGTACCTGCTGCATGTGTAGAATAAATGGTCAGAAAAGTAACGAGTCGAGTCTAGCCGAATGTAGTGGAGTAAGAGTAGTGTTTCTTCTTCACAAATCTTCACAAATCTCAAAAAACTACTCTTAGTACATTTTTCCAAAAAGTTAATGTAATGGAATAAATGTAACTCGTTACTTTCCACCTCTGCTGTGTGCACATGGACTATGGCTACCTTTTTACATTCACCAGCACAGCTGATGGAGCTCAACAACCACAGCCTCACATCAGACATTGGAGTCATTAAAAAGAATTTAGTAATAATCCTTGGTGATACCTTTGAATGTGTGGCAATTAAATGTAAGCATCCACTCTCTATAACAATATTCCTTATTTACCGATCACCAAAACAACACCCTAGTTTCATCACAGAAAAGCTGGGTTTCTTTCAACTTTCTGCACGTCATCATCCAGTGGGTTAATACTCAGAGACCTGAACATCCATGACATACCTTCTAATCATTTTGTTGCTGAGTTTCAAGAACTTTTAAATTGCTTAAACCTAAAGCAGAATGTTAAGTTACTCACCCATAGTGAGGGCCACAACTCAACTTTACTCATTACATCCTCATTGCTGACTCGATCCCTATCTCAAATCTCCAAGTATATGACCTGCCTGTTTCTGACCATGAAATAACTTTGATAGATCTTCCCATATTTCCTTTTTTGCCCAGAACATTACACTCTCAAACTCTGTTAATAACCTGGGGGTCAAGTTTAATCTCCACCCCTCTCTCTCCCTCTCCCTCTGTGACATTGAAAGGCTGTCTCCTCCAGTCTGGACAATTGTAATGCACTCCTCCTTGGAATCTCTGGCAGGAATCTTCAAAAGCTCCAACACATTTAAAACAGTATTGTCAGGATCCTTAAGAGAGTGCCAAAATATGAGCACATCACTCCAATCCTCCGGACACTTCATTGGCTCCCGATCCACCTCTGTATTGAATATAACTCTCTCTAATTATCCACCAGTGTATCCATGGAAATGCCCCAAACTATCTTAAAGAACTCCTCACTTTACAATTTACAACAAGACATCTCCGCTGCACAAATACTTACTGTCTTTGCCCCCCAGGACATTTCACAAATTGGAGGATCAAGCCTTCTTAGCAGTCCCTCCACAGCTTTGGAATTCCTTGCCTGAGAACTTGAGGGCACCACAGACTGTGGACTGTTTAAAAAAAAAAACAGTCCACAGTCTGTTCTGGGGAGGTGGGGGGAGGGGGGGATAGCACTTTGAGATTTGTCCATCAATGTAAAGTGCTTTATTAATAAAATGAATTATTCTTAGTACTCTTCCATAAAGGCCAGATTACTGGAGCGCTCTTCTAAAACTCTCTTCTTTAACTCTTTAAAGCTCTTTATTTTTTTCTGAAAACAATTTTCTATGTTTAAGGTGAATCTCCTCCAGTCTCTCTGATCGTCAATCCCAGAAGAACTCAACACTTTACTGGTCACTCTCTCTCACTGAGCTGTGAGGACCAGAGTCACTCTACTGGATGGACAGTGAGACTATACATACAGAATCGGAGGGTTTTGAATTGCTCACAGGGATCAGTCAGAGGACCTACATGCAAAATCTATTCTATCAGTCGAGTTCATAGTGGATGTTACTGGTGTCACTCTGAATCTGGAGGTTCTAGCAATCCTGCCAACATTACAGTGCATGGTGAGTCTCTGACAATCTCACTGGGATATCCATTCATATAACACAAAACCTATTTATCTTAAACTATTCATAATTCCTTTAATTGCATAACTGCTCTTATCCATGAAATTGGGACCAAACATGTACCAATACCACATACCATTATTTGTATCAATGCAGATCAATTGTAATTGTATCAATTACTGCACAGTTGAATGTTTTCTCACTGGTTAGTCCAACGGATCTGGTTCTGCAGATTCCACAGGTATATAATCTACACATCCATGAATTTGAGAAGTTCTATTAACATTATCTAAACCTCTCAAGTATAGATTTCCTTATTGGGATCAAATTAAATTGTTAATCTGATTTCCCATGTTCTAGATGGTGATGTGATCCTGGAGAGTCCTGTCCATCCTGTGACTGAGGGACATCCTCTGACTCTACGCTGTTTATATCGCAACACAAAGCCCTCAATCCTCCGAGCTGATTTCTATAAAGATGGATCAGTTCTCCAGACACAGACTACAGGAGAGATGATTGTTCATCATGTCTCAAAGTCAGATCAAGGTTTCTACTATTGTATATACCCAGAGAGAGGAGAGTCACCGAAAAGCTGGGTCTCAGTCAGAGGTCAGACATTATTTATTTCAATTTCATTTTCTTTAAAATATTTTTGTTTTGCAATTTTTAAATGCAAATTATATTATCTTCCTTTCTCATAGCTTCTACTACAAGTGGTAGAACAGCAAGAGTGGCTCTGGGACTGAGTTTTGCTGTTTGGTTTAACACATTGCTGATCTTATATTTCTTCCTGGGGTGCAGAAAAGAAAGGAAAGGTTTGAAAGCTGCTTTTGACAGAATATTCATGATTTCTAAAGTATAGACTTTAGACTTTGTCAAGTCACAGATTATATAGTTTATCTGATATAGAAATGATTAAGCATAGATAAAACTCTTACATTACAGAATACCTAGTGTGTGAATGTATTTAAAAAAGTAATAATAAAACAAATTCCACATTTAATACATAGTAAATATTACAATATGAATTTAATAAAATTATTTGCAACACTTTTAGGGCAAGCTTATTTATTTGCTTGATTATTACAATCTTGGCCTCCTAAACAGCCCTGTTGAACATCGACAGGGTTTTTTTCTTCCCATTTATGGGTGACATTCTGAGCATGCACAATGTAGGTCATTGTGCCATTTCCAATGCAAAATTTATTGTATTACCAGCATTAAAATGCAATTGAGTGTAAGTGCATCAGTCATTTTGCTCAATGGCTTCATAACTATGAAGTTAGGGCCTATTAATAGTTGCTATACAGTATATGTTAACTTTTTTTTTACAATACACGTATGTTTATGTATTGCTATTTGTCACATATACATTACTGCACTGTGAAATTCTTCATTCTTCACATATCCCAGCTTCTTGTTAGTAGACTGAGCACAGGGTCAGCCATTATATGATGCCCATGGAGCAGACAGGGTTAAAGGCCTTGCTCAAGGGCCAACCTGGCAGAGCTGGCGCTTGAACCGTTGACCATCCGATCAGTAACTCAGAACAAAATGATCCACTGCCCTATGTACACCCTGTTCAGATTGTGGAAATAACCCTAACCCTAGAATCTTTCTCTCTATATAGAAAAGCAGCAGAAAGGCAATCAGACCTCAGAGCAGAATCAGAGCCGGTCAGAAGTTGAAGACTCTGTCAGGACACACACCACTTCAGGCTGGTCTATATATATATATATATATATATATATAAGCAAACA
The DNA here is from genome assembly GCA_030068045.1 of Platyallabes tihoni. Taxonomy (NCBI): domain Eukaryota; kingdom Metazoa; phylum Chordata; class Actinopteri; order Siluriformes; family Clariidae; genus Platyallabes; species Platyallabes tihoni. The sequence goes on from JAQQZS010000001.1 coordinate 3,742,092, forward strand.
AATAGTTTCAATGCATTTGATTAATTATGAAATAAACAAATAAACACTTTATACAATGACACATACACATAGATTTGGCCAATTTGGGAATGGCAATTAGCCTAATCTGCATGTATTTGGACTGTGGGAGGAAATCCACCAAGCACGTGGAGAACATGCAAATTCCATGCACACAGAGGCAGGAATTGAGCCTGGCCGGGAATCGAACCCGGAACCTGGAGGAGCAAGGCAACACCTTGCACTTCCGTGCCTGCCGCCTAATATATCATTCATAATTTTTAATTAATTAAAGAAGTACATTCTACAGTTCTTTTATTCATTTATAGCTACATTTAATGTTGTATAAGAAGGCTTTACATGGCAAAAGATCATTAATAAGTAAGATCATTAGTTTTGTTTTCTGCTACTACAGGTGCTGATCTTAAATCCATTGCTGGTTCTGTGACTTACGCTGACCTTGATCTAAAACCGCTGAAAAAAGGAAGGAGTATACGAGGTAGAAGGAAAATAAAGAAACTTAATTTCCATATTGTTCATCACCATATCTTGTTTTATGCAATAAATAGAACAATATGTGTATTAATTTAGTAGGAAAATAATCAACGTCATGGTGGTATGATGTAGTGGAGTTCCTGTTACCATCCTGAGGTTGATTACTTTTCGTACCAGCATATACTGTACTGTACTGCAGTCTTGTATTTGCCAACAGCTACACATTTTGTACCATGTTCTCACTTGTGATATGGGAACTATATCAGGAACACAAGTTCCTCATAAGTTTCTCTATGTCCTTTTGAAGTTCTTACAGAAAATAATTTAACTAATAATTAAAACATCTGTAATTATTATTTAAAACAATAACAAATAATCATTTAATTATTGTTTTTGGAAACGTGTTTCAAAATATCTTTTTATTTAGATTATCTGTATTATATTATGTCCATGTGAACGAGCAGTTACTATAGAAACATATTACAGCAATTGCATTAATACAAACATTTTGTCCAATCATAACCAAGAATTTATTACTAATATGGTATAAAATATTCTAATTTCGACTTTACAAATTAAAATGGTTGTAATTCTGTTGACACTTAAGTCAGGATTTCTTGTTTCCCACTCGGAAGGGCCAGTGCGGGTGATATTATTTACTCAGAGATGAAGCACAACATGTAGGTAAGACTCATGACATTTACAGTATCAATTTTAAGAGACAAACCAAAAACATGAAGTACGAAATATGTTTAAAGGTATTTTGGGTAGAATTTGGCATCTAGGACATTCAGTATCCATGTACACAAAACCCAACCTCAAAGAATCATCTCATTCTACTTGAAACTATTATGGAATAATTATGACCATGAAATATACTAACACGCCAAATAATAATAATTCTCATAATTATTTCATTTATTTATTTTTGTTGTGGTCACTGATTTAAATACTATATTGTAGAATGATATGTATTGAAAAGTATATCAATGAGAAGGTGTATAACATGTATAATGTGTAAATGTTCCCTGTGTTTCTGTCTGCAGTGAACAATGAATGCTGATGAATACAATGTTATCAGCTAGAAAATGTCAGTTTCTCCTTTTCTTCCCAAAATAAAAGCTGCTTGGTTACTTTTTTCTAATTCCTTAAAAAATAAGAAATGACAAAGAATTTGTCCACATCATCCACTGACTGAACCTGCATGTGCCAAATAATAGCCTTTCCTGAGACATGTGTACTGTTTATGAGTGTTATAAAAGAATTTCTCTTTTATCAGTTCATTTCTGTGTCAAAACTCAAATTAAAATGTAATATGAAAAATGGCAATGTAATTTAAATTTATATTTCCAACTTGTATATGCAACTTTATGCTTAAAATTCAACAATTCCATTTCCATTTCCATTTGTTGTACTACTATTGAGATTTTATTTATACTGGCAATTTGGATGCTTCTTAAGCATATTTAATTAATACCTATATTTAAATGAAATGTATTTCCCAAATTGAATTATTCTGTTGCTATTAGTAAAACCAAATCAAAATGATAATTAAAATGTTATCCATATGTCAGTACTAGCAATGTATTTCACTTTTAATTATTAAACTAATCACCTGATAGTTTATACATTTGCAAACAATTTTGCTGTCATGCAGTGATAACTGTAGCAGTGTCTACGACCAAGCACAGGGGAGAAGAGGTGAGCTGTTTTTCGAATACCAAAATCCAAGGTCTCAGGAATATATTTTAACATCTGGATTGCTCATTAGAGATTTAAAACAATATCTGGATTATTTTTAAACGTCTGTTAAATGCATCTTTTGTTAGCAACAAACTAGCCAAGTAATTGTGATGAGTGATGTATATTTCCCTTCTTAAAACAGTGATATCTGGTAGACAGGATAACTTGGAAAAATTGATTGTTCTAAGATGAATATATGTATATCCATTATAACAAAGTTAAAGGTCTGCTAATCTGTTCACTGCTGATGGTGTTAGTGGCCATGTTGACTTGGCATCACATGCTGAACTCAGCGATTAAGAGACCATGCCAAGTTCCCAAGATGTTAATCCAGGATTTTCTTTGATTTGCTGCCAAGTTGGCTGAATTAACATTTACAGGCACAGAAATGTGTGTTTTCTGCTGACACATATTATACCGCAATATATTTTGTATTCACTTGCAGGAGTTAACTTCCTCAGAATGGCACAACGAATGATTAGGTAGTTAGGAAGCGAAATGACATTCACCACTGCTGGGAGCCTCAAGAAAGGACTTTGGAAAGATGAAGCTTTTGGCTTCATGTGCATCAAAGGTAGCAGATGATGGCCTACATCCTGGTTGGTAGCTGGATAGGGGAGTGCCCCAACAAGACGGGTGGGAATTGGATTTGGATACAACTATTTTAGGGAGAAAATATGGTATGGAAAGCATCATATTAAACATCATATTAAAATACATTGTTACCTCATACCTCCAAAGTTGACGGTTTGATTTTCATGTTTGTACATTGAAATTATTCAACTGTTAAGTCCTATCATATTTACACTGTTTCACTGTTGGATGAAAAGAGCTTTAAAATAAATGTCTCTATGCGTGAACGACAAATTTATACACACTAGGTTTATTTCAGGTGGTGTACATAAAAGAAGCAAGTTTATAAGTATCACATTTCATAAATCAGTTTCACATCGGTTTCAGGTATCATAATTAACGGATACATCACCTTTAATGTAAAATCAAACCATAAATCAAATCTAATCATGTATAAAAGTATTATAAAGGATGCCCTTGATTTCTGAAAGACAGTCCAGACTCCTGCAGACTTACGTTTCACATCTCAGCATCTGTCACGCATGAAAGCTTCCTAAAGAAACATTCACCAACCAGGCACAGTTCCTCGAGCGTAATAAAAGACATTCTGGTAAAATCTTTGAATTAAAAACAAACAAACAAAAAAAGGTTTAAAATATAAAAACACAACATGAACACAAAAATATAAAGAAAAAAATCAGTTGAAATGCTGAACAGAAAAGGCAAATCACGCCTTATTATGAATATATGATCAGTCCCTCCGCATGTTATCTGCTGGTGCATGTAGGATATGTTGATGTACTGACATCATTTTCTGGGGGAAAAAAAAAAAATCTAAATAATTATGTGAAAAGAAGCATGTAGAGTTCAGGCTCATGAGGGGTTTTAGCCACCCTGTATTAAACCTCCTTGACATTTCCAGAACGTCCACAAGGGGGCCTCATTGTCCAAAGAGCCTTCGCCACAAAGACAGGAAAAAAAAATCTGACTACGATTACTTTACTCCATAATATCTGATCAATGATGCCAATCTAGCCCCGATAAATCAAGTCCATCACTTTGTCAAGACCCAGGAAACATTCCAGAAATGAGAAGAGAAAAAGTGACATCTTGTTAGCTGATGATCTGGCTGGAGTTACACACACAGGGCTCGGGGGAACCTGAGAGCGACACAGACAGAGACAAAGAGAGAGAAATGTCATCTTTCCAAAGATCAAATCACAAATGTCACAAGCTCTGACCTTTCAAACGTATTGCGTGGACGGGCATTTTTGTACTTCCTGTGTGCAGAGGAAATCAAGTGACCTCACCTGTCCTCACTGAAGCCATCCATTTCCTCCTCATCGTCTTCCAGCTCCATATCCAGCTCGTTGTCAAGGCAAGCACGACCGTAGCTACTGAGGACACTGAAGAAAAGAACAAATTGAGATCAGACAATGTTCGTCATTGACTAGTGTGTATTTGCCGTTGTGTGTGTGTGTGTAGGTGCTTCATCCTGACCTGACGGAGCGACAAGTGAAGAAAACGATGCGTTTGAGTTTCTTGTTGTAGAAGAAGTAGTTGAAGGACCAGAGGTTGCCCTCCTCACCAAAAGGGTCTGAATCTAGATCTGGGTTATAGCTAAAACACACACATGCACACAATTATAGAGTAACACTTTTTAAGTTGCAGATACAAAATAAGTGAAAATAAAAACAAAAACTTTCCCTTTAATCTTCAAGATCTCCTTTTCTACTTTAACTTCCTTTAAATTGCAAATATAAAACGTGATTTAAAATGTTGCTTGATGAAGAAAAAGGGTACTAATAAAACGTAACGAAATGTGTGGATAGCTTTTTTGAAAACATTTTAAAATGTAAAACTAAACAGGAATTATATATAGCTAGGTTTTTGTTTAAATACATGTACATGTTTGCATTTGAGGCAGTAATATGTTGCAGTTCCTCTATAATCCTACAGGTGGTGCTCTCCCAAACTGTCACATATCGGCAGGCACTGGATTTATTTTCAGAGTTTGTTTAGAATTCTTACGGAATCTGAAAATAAATATATAAATATATATCTCGAATCGGGATAAAATCGCAACACAAATCAAATCGACACCTTGGTATCGTGATTCTATCGTATCGTCCTAGTAATTTCTAAGAGTCATTCATCAAGTCGTGTCTTTGTCGTGGTTGAATCTTAGATCGTGTTCAGCTGGCAATAAAGTGCACTATGAGCGGTATACAACACTTTTACATTACATCCTATGTGGTTTGCATACATATATGTGAATAATAATAATAATGATAATAATATTTTTAGTTTTGGGGATATAAGCACACTATATATAACTCATGATAACATCCACACTTCAGGAGTTTTGGTTACATAACACACACCTGTAAATGTCACAGCTCTGCAGATTGATCTCTTGGTCGATGGCGTTCCACAGCTCCGGCCCGAGGGAGTTAAACTCCTCCCCTACAGAGGAGTACAGGCTGCTGTTCACAGCATTGGTCACCTGATGGGTAGTAGAGAGGCAGAGAGACAGTCAGGCTTCATCTTACAGTCAAACTAAAACCCTAAAGCAGGACCAACAGCATTCTCACAGAAGCAACCTCTGAACCACGTCATCAAAATAATTAAATAGCAACAATAAAAAACCCATTAGTGCGAGCGCATTTATATGAACCTGTAATTTACAGCTACTACAGTCAGAGCTTCTCTTATAAAAAAAAATTAATGCTCTTCTTCTGACTCATCGTAAACCAGAACTCAACAGCAGTGTTGCATTACACACCTTATTTCCAACAAATACAATCTACCGTATTTTCACTTCCTTCAGGTGTTACACAATTTTGTATTTCAGGAGTGTAATGTCAGACTTTCCCTAAATGAGGCCACGTATCCGTAGTAGAACAATCGCTTTCATGAATCAATAACGGGTAAATCATGGACAAGATTCAGATCCAATAACGCATTTTAGTGGCTCAGACCAAGCAACAAGAAAACACTGTAGCAGAAACCATGTTACAATACAGACAATGTGTTGTAGTTTACACAAGTGCCTACACCTAAGCTTTTAAACTTTTATAAAATCCACCACATTAAAAGTAATTCCATCCCTTTTTTTAAAGTATGTATATTCTGTGAAAATGCACATGCTGACAAAATTGTGCATTATATTTCTAATTTAAGTACAATTACCAACCCATAGTACCAGTTATGGTGGAAAACTGTACAACCTGGCAACAATGCCTATGAGTTTACTTTATGACTTATAAGACTGGCAATTTGGCCCAGAGATGATGATGATGAAAAACTACTTGACCCGACTCACCCAGTTGAAGCTCGGCTCGCGGCTGAACTCGTGCGCTCGGGCAGCGCTGAAATCATAATCGGGACGGAACGATTCGTTCAGCGTGGTGATGAGGTAGAACAGAGTCTTCCTGCAGCACTTATCGCTCAGAGGGTTCTCAGCTTCATCACCACTCTTTCCCAACCTGAGAAAAGGGAGACAGAGAGAAAGAGAGACCATCAGATTATCAGAAACTGGATAAAACACGAATGTTCTAGGTACAAGGAAGTGAGTCCTCAGATAGAACATGCAGTTTATTAAAAGAGGTCAGGATGGCCATTTGAAGGGAAAAAAAAAAAAAAAAAAAAAACATGATGTACATGAGTGTGGTTAAGCCTTGTGATTTTGTTGATGATGGCTAAAGGTTTCAGTTGGGGGGAAAAAAAAAAAAAATTCTCATTAACCGAACATGAAACATGACCTCGATTCCGATGACCTCATAGTTCTGTCTGGTAGAGATTTCAAGTAAAGATCGGAAAGCCCCGGCCTGAGCCGTGTGGCCATTTGAATATGTGCATAACACACGTCATTCACATGTGGGATAGTGTTTCTCACACTCGGCCCGGATTAGAAGACCTAGTTCTCTGCCATATTTTCCCCCCTCAGTTTGTTGGTTATGGCAGTAAACCATAAAACCTTCAGTTTTGGGCTGATAAACATCTACTACATCAGTAATACGCTTGGTGGCGATGTGGTGTGAGGAAGCAGAGTTACTACTGCAGATAGATAATTTTTCCTATTCTGCCATGTTCCAAAATGGTTTAATCCTTCTGTACAAAAGACAAAAATGTCATATTTGGAAGAAACCACAAGAAGGTAAAATCTTGTGTTATTAGTCTGAGACAACATGGCACATTTGCTGTACAAGTCCAGGTGAATGAGCTGTGACTATAGAATGATGTAACAACTGTCCGAGCCACGTAGAATGTTTTAAAATAAAATACACTACATGAACATACGTATGGCGGCGCGGTGGTGTAGTGGTTAGCACTGTCGCCTTGCACCTCCAGGGTCCGGGTTCGATTCCCCGGCCAGGC
>JAQQZS010000001.1:3756318-3771244 GCA_030068045.1 Platyallabes tihoni
AAATAAACCTATGTGTAAATTAAAGCATACCAATAATAAACTCAGGCATAACGAGTTTTAACTCTGTGCAAGTGTTAGATAAGATGTGCGTTTGTAATAGACTAATTTTCTTTTCATTTGAAGTTTTCTTTTTTAGTTTCAATACCGCATATTCAAACTAGCTATGTACAAAGTAACGCTCACCCTTGTCATTTATCCAAATCTCCATGTCTTTGGACTGAGGGAGGAAACCGGAGTACTTGGAGGGAAACCCACCAAGCACATGGGTAATAAGCAAACTAACACAGACCCCTAGGCGGGAATCGAACCCTAATTTAAGCAGTGAGTTATGCTAAATTAAATGTATAGTTGCAGAGTTTCACTCATACTGCTGCTGTCATACCCACACGGCAAGTCTTTACCTTTTCATACGGCACATTCTGCATGTCCTGTGTAATTTTTACTTTGATATATTTCTATTTTAAGTATATTTCACGGTAACTTTGTAAATAGATACATTTGTAGATACTGTATAAACATTCATTCCAAATTATTTGTTTTCCTTTATTGCAGTAAAATCTTTCTATTCTGTCCTCTCTTTCTATTTGAGGTCATATAAGAATTTCACTGCATTTCATATTGTGTATGATTGTGTACATACCAAATAAAATTTTAGTCCCAAGTGTTAGCATTTGTATGTTTATAAGAGTTTAGTCTTGTTCTGAGTAAAGTCTTCATAACATGGTTTAACATTATTATTTTTTTATTATTTTTTTTTTTACCACTTGTTAAATTTTGTAATCGTAGCAAACTACTCATTAGCATCAGTGATTAACAATGGCATATTGGTTAGCTCTGTTGCCTCACGCCTCCAGAGCTGGACATCTGTTCATGTGAAATTTGCATATTCTTCCAGTGCTTTGTATGTTTCTTCTTCTTCTTCTTCTTCTTCTTTGTTTAACGGCAGCTGGAATCCAGTAGGTTACATTACTACCAACCAGTTCTGGCCTGTGGGTTGTGAGGCCCTAGGTAAGAACATGAAAACTGGGTCCACTGGTGTAAATAACTGTCCTACAATTTCTCAAGTTAGGGGAAAGCACATAAAATGACAATATTTAAGTGTATAAATATGCATTAAGTATAAAATATTCAACATACAATACATGGTGTAAAAACATTTAATCAGATTTAAACAAGTTTGCCTATTAATAAATGGTAAGGGCAGATTTAAAAGGGACATTTAGGACATTTTCTTTTTGGCTTTCTATCAAACGTGAGCCATTTGAAGAGATATAGTGGAATCTATGTGCACGAATACTATAATCATTACAGCACTCCAGTTCTCCCAGTATACCACAGGTAATGTTATGCAAATTATTATGTGGTACTTCTGTGTACATTTCAAATATTTTATGCTTTTATTTTAATTGTTGTTTTGTATTTATTATAATTTTCAGCTATTTGTCATGTATTAATTATACATAGTTATTATTTTAATTTAATATGGTGGATGATGTTTTTTTTTTTACTCACCGTTGTTGTGAATTATATCACATTTAAATGAGTCCATGTACAACAACATGTTCATTAGTGATGGGAAGTTTGAATCATTTTAGTGACTCATAATGAGCAAATCTTTTTTTTGTCATTTAGTTCTTATGTTCAGAAATAAAATGTTACATTTTCAATAAACAGACCCCTAACATGTCTACATACACGAATTTTGGCTGTAGTTCCAATAATGAAAATATTTGAATGCAGCTAAGGACATATTATTATAAACAGAATGAGCAGCTCACCTCTTATATCCTCTGGTCCGAGTCGTTCATTCATTTGAATCTATTGCAATGCATAGCATCTATGGGAGTCACATGACAAAAGAACGAACGATTCGGACCAATAGACTCAAATGTAACTACTCATTTGTGTTTCCTGTACATAACCTACAGAGATGCTGCGATGCTTTGCACATACACGCCCAGTAGAAAATTAATGAATCACTCTCCTAGACTACTCGTTCTTCTGAGTAACGTTAAAGACTTGTTCAAAAAGAGCGAATCGTTCATTAACAACCCATCACTAATGTTCACGTATTGACGTTCTATCGTGGTGAGAAGGAAATGCTTTTAATATGTGCGTGGGGCCCTTGTCATAAGGCTGGGCCTGTGGAAGGGCCGGCACTGCCACCAACTGCAGGTCTCATTCTCCCTCATCTTCCAGACCAGCCATCCTAAAAATGCTCCCTGATCTTATTTTGTCTTATTCTGTGTCTCAAACTCTTCACCTGCATCATCTAAAACTTCCACACTCTCCTCGACATGTATCTTCTCAGTACCATTTTAGTTTGAGTTCTGTAGGCTACATCACCGGTCCACTTTAGTTTGAGTTCTGTAGGCTGCATCACCGGTCCTCTTTCTCTCCTTTAAAGTTGACTTTCCAGTTCAGTCTCTCTATAAAAAAAATAAAATTAAAAAAAAAACTGGTTTGATTGAGTGTGTGTGCTTGTGCTCTGAGTTCACTGGTATGGGCTCCAGGACACCTATGACCCTACAAATGAACAGTTCAGGCCCTCAGGAAAATAACTCACACACACACACACAGCACCCTGTCACACACCTCCAGTCTCAATAGTTTCCCATTTTACTCAACTCCAAAATGTTTTGAACCACCACCTGTACTAATCTAATCTCAGTAAGTATAAACTGCGCTGAGATGCAGAAAGTCGACGTGCCTCTACGCAACTACTGAAAACCCCCTAAAGCGATAGTGTTACACACCGCGCATGCGTAGTTCGTCCTGCGCATGCGCTACGCAGATGGCTCCGGCAGGGACGGGGCAGTTACCGTGTTTCTAATGACACATTTTGAAAGCGCATGAGCAACATTGTAACCAAGTTCGAGCTGAAGAAGCTGAAGTGAAACTGGATTGTGTGTGTGTTTTTTTTTCCTCCTTTGCTTTGTGTCCTTGTTGTATCTCCGGGAGTGAGTTATTAGATATGAGTGCGGCGTGTAATTATGTAGCAGCAACAGAGTAGCGGCGGTTGAAGGGGAATCGGCGGTGGAATGAGAAGTTCTCGGCGGTGACGGTGGAATGTCGCAGAGCTCCGGAGCTCCGCAGCCGACCCCGGGTCCGCCTTCCTCCTTCTGCTCCTCTCTGGCCGGCCTCGAGGCCCCGGCGGCGGGATGCAGCACCGTCCTGATGTCGGTCAGAGTGTCGGCGAGTCACTCCGGGATCCGGCCGCTGTGTCTGCCCGGCTGCGGGGACGAGGCTCTGCGGCTCCAGCTCAGCATGGACCCGGGCAAGGCGGGGGAATTCCGACTGGCCCTCCGACACGGCAGCGGAACTAACTCGGTAACTCAAACTGAAACCCGAACGCGCCGCTCGCTTCTTTTCAAAAGGGGTTTATTTATATATTTATTAATTTTTTTTTAGGAAGAGTTACAATGTTTTTCATTTCCGCTCGGACCACTCACGTCACGTGATCGCCGTGTTATTGTTTACAGCGTCGAGGCTAAAAAGATAAGGCGCGTTTTAAACAGTTCTGAGAACAGCTCTAGGGTTCGCAGAGCTGCTTTATTGATTCTAAAACTGTTCTCAGAACTGCCTCTCAAATCGAGCGCGCGCGCGCGCGCTTAGTAGTGGCTAGAGTGAGGCGTTCGATACTCTGACGTCATCACAGTCGAAAATTTATTTATTTATTTATTTATTTATTTATTTATTTTTTGGGGGGAAAATTTGCATGTCAAGAATGTTGAGATGTTTGGGAAAGAAAAAATGACACATTAATTAAGGTTGAAGTTAATTCCCTTAAAAAAAGAATAATAATAATCATAAAAAAAAAAAAAAAAAAACTTTAGATGACGTGACTTAAAAAAAGGGGGGTGGGGAGGTGGTGGCTGAGTGTGTTAAGGCCCTGTGGTACTGTTCGAGAGGTCAGCAGTTGTTGGGCCCTTGAGCAAGGCCCTTAACTCTGTCTGCTACAGAGGCGCCATATAATACCTGACCCTGTGCTCTGATCCCTGCCTACTAGCAAAAAAGCTGGGATTTGTGAAGAATAAATAATTTTACTGTGTTTGTGATGAATAAAAGAACTTAAAAACATAAAGATTAGAAATGAGGGAATTGACATGGCGTGATTAATGTATCAGCACACTGACTACGAAATATATGGATTTTTTTATTATTATTATTATTTTTTTATCTATATATGTTTGAATTAGGGGGCACGGCAGCGTAGAGGTTAGCACGGTGGCGTTGCACCTCCATGGTCAAGGGTTCGATTTCCGCCTTGGAGTTTGCATGTTCTCCCCGTGCTTGGTAGGTTTACTGTGGGTACTCTGGTTCCCTCCCACAGTCCAAACCCCATGCAGATTAGGTTAATTGGTGTTCCTGGATTGCCTGTAGTGTGTGTGTGCCCTGTAATGGATTGCCACCCTGTCCAGGGTGTACCCCACCTCGTGCCCAAAGTCTTCTGGGATAGGCTCCAGCCCACCCGTGACCCTGTATACAAAATAAAGCGGTATAGACGTTGAATGACTTCATCTTTTTGAGGTTGTAAAATATTGCAGTTCCTCTAAAATCCTACACAAAGAGGATCCTGTGTGAGTGAATTATTCACTACCTTTGTTTTAAAATTTTAAACAAAAAATCTCAAAAACATAACATTTACCTTATAAAATCACAATTCAAATTGAATCAGCACGTAAGTATTGTGGTAATATTGTATCAGGTTGTACAAAAAAATACAAAGCAACAACTTCTTACAACAACCTTATCCTAACTGTTATACAAATATTTCATCCCTTCTTGCCAAGTAGATTTGAACCAGATTGGAGGGTATTTATTCAGCAGTTAGAGTTTTTTAGTGTGATAGAACTACAATTATAAACTTAGTAAAGGAAAAAAAAAACTAAATCAGTGAGGTTTAAAGATTTCATTGTCAGTAAACATACTTTCTCACACATACACAGATTTCCTGTGTGTTGATGTCGAGTAGTGATTAAATGATCTTGAGCTAAGAGCTCCTGTCCTCCTGTAGAGTCGCGTTAACGGGCTTTAGGGCTGGAGTTTTTGCTGATGATTGTCGATTGTAATCTTGTTCATGCTATTGTAGACCTCATTCTCACAACATCTGTTATCGCTTATTATGCAGACATAACTCATAATTCCCAACTAAACCTGAGGGAGTGCATAAGTGCGTCTTTTAGTTTAGATTTGATCATTTAGCTTTAGTGTTTTACTGATGTGTCATTATTGGCACTAGCACCTGGTTTTAAAACTATGCACATCTTTTTTATTATTATTATTTTTCCCCTTTAGTGCATTGCCGATTTCGACCTCAGGACGTTGCGCTATGAAGTCAAGACACCACGGAGTCATGACCTGGTCTTGATCGCTCCCCCTTACGACCGCATCACCTTCAACTTCCACAGCGAACAGGAAGCCCAAGCCTGGGCCACCGTGGTGATGTCATCGCTCCGCGAGGCTCGCCGGGGTGAGGCACATTGTGGCACTCGCCAAATTTAGATTTAATACCCAAATTATCCTGATCTTTTTCAACACTAAAATCCGGATGCAAAAAACAGCCGGTATGATAAAAAGGTGCCTTTTTAAAGAAGGTCGATTAGGTTTAATACTGACAGTGTTTGTGACTCCTCCCCTCAGTGGCCATTGGCTGTTCTGTAGAGGTTGATGGACAGCTGCTGCACCAGCCCCTGGTTGTACAAATGCCTTCCTCCCTGTCCAGCACGGGTACGTCCTCGCATCCTCTCCTTGCTCGCTGTTTCCAAACAAAGCACAAAAGTCTCAATTGTGCATTGTGTGGAGAAAAATAGCAGACTGTCTCTCGTCCCACTCCTCTGCATTCTTCCTCCCTCCCACACAGACTGTGTGCTGGAGCTGATTTTTAACACAAGGGATACATTTGCAGGTCAGATGCATATGTGTAAAATAGGATTCGGTCTTAGATGATGTGCCAAACACTCGGTATGTGTGTTTAATGAACATGCACTGCAGTGAGTAAAATCGTTTATGTGCATGATTTAATTACAGTCTTGGTTAAATGCTTTTTCCACCTTTCACTTCTACACACACACACACGCACACTTTTCTCTCTTTGTTGTCCCTTTTTTTTCCCTGTTTACTCAACTCTTCTCATCTTTTATTGTTATCTCTCTCTTTATTCTCCCTCTCCCCACCTTTCCCTTCTCTCTCTCTCTCTCTCTCTCTCTCTCTCTCTCTCTCTCTCTCTCTTTCCGTGTAGAGGAGCTGTGTATGGAGCTGGTGAGGGCTATAGAGGCCGGTGATGTTCAGGGGGCGTCTGTGTGTGCGGAGTCTCTGGCTCGTCAGCACACTCCACTGTGCATCCAGCCAGATCACAAACACTACACCAACATCAACACCAACAAGGAGATCAGGTAGTAAAACAGAATATCTGTATGTCTTTTGTCATATACTGGATCCATAAGGGTTTTTATTTTATTTATTTATAATTTTTTTGGTGGAACTCAGCAATACCAGAAGGCTTGGTAGCCAACTTAAATGGTTGAACATCATAAAGAAAACTCTTACATTACATAAGAAGTCAAGAACACGCTTGATTAGGCAGGTATATCATTGTTAAAGTCATCAAGAGACACTTTCAGGGCGCACCACAGGGGCACGCAAGAACAGATCAGTCTTTGCTAAATAACCTGCCATGCACTTGATACAAGATGGTATTGAAGTCTCAGTTTTAGACAAATACTGCAAGACTAATTGAGTTGAAAATTGCAAATGGACAGCGCTTCACAATACAGATGAATAATGACATGAAACAGACAGAAGAATCTACCCGAGGGCAAATTGGTCAGATGACTTGAACTCTATTAAACATGGCTAGCATTAGCTGAAGTCAAACCTGGAGGCAGAAAGTCCCACAAACAAGCAGCAACTAAAGTAGAAGATCTGGCAAAAACCTCTCAAGAACATAAACTCAGTTTTTGCTGATGTGTCCATGTGTTCTATAGTTGTAAACCTCCAAGAATTTCAAAGTGTTTGCCTCCAAGTACTAAAAATACAAAAAAAAAAATTTTCCAGTTAGTTTTACGCCTGCAATGTCATATTTAAAAACAACATTTGAATTAAGGCTAAAAGTTTACATTTTAACCACATCTTTATTACTATATTTCACATCCACTCTGATGGTGCACACAGGAACAAGAAATACAATGTTGTATCCTTAAGGACCTGTTTGTACATTTTTATATATTCATGCACACGTCACTTTTTTAAAGCTTATTTCACTTCCTTTATGTTAATAGGAATATAGATACAAGATAGATAGATACAAGAGTCTTGAACTATGGATCCAACTGTTCTGTACTTTGTAACTGTTATACTTTATATGTGTTTATACATTACACACCTAGGATGCATTTATATTGTCTCCTGGCTGGCAAATGATGGCTTATTTACAACTTTTTTTTTTTTTTCGTATGTAAATAATGATAGAAAATGAAAAAGAACAATTTCTCCTAAAATCTAAATCTCACGTTGACGTTCGTTCTGTTCGCCCTCTAGTTTGTCGGTGGTATTGGAGGACGCTTCCTCGTCCTGCTGCGTCATGGTGAAAGTCTTCCCCCACACCACAGTTGCTGCTCTTAAACAACAGGTCAGCACGGATCAGTCTTATTATATGAATTTTATGACCGATGAATTAGAAAGTGTGTTTAGATTTGTTAAGCAAGAGGCACGAACCTGGAAGTAGAGCAGCTGGGTATTCTCTAATACAAATGAACTTTTTTTGTTGTTGTTGTTGTCTTAACTGTGGATTTCTTCGTCCTCCATCTGAGCATTTCAACAAAAATGGCTTCTTAAAAGAATTCAGTTCTTGTCAGAAAATCAAGAAACTTAAACAGCAGCAGTAATCAGATTAAAATGAAATCAGATGATGGAACTCTCCCTGTCTCCTTCTCTCTCTGCTTTAGGTGTTTGTGCAGTACGGCTTCCATCCGCACGTCCAGCGCTGGGTTATCGGTCAGTGTCTGTGCTCTGACTCGCGCTCTCTGGCGTCCTACGGCGTGCAGCAAGACGGAGACACCGCCTTCCTGTACCTTGTGTCCCGGCAGAGGCAGCAGGACCAGGAGAACTTCCCACTCGCTCCCACTTCCTCCCCCGGGGACTTGCAGCCTGTCGGCACCGGGCCGGAGGGAGCACTGAGAGCCTATAACACACTGCCCACTAGACTGCACCCGCAGAACAACACCACCGGTGTGTGTGTGTGTGTGTGTTTACATTAATGCAGAAACAAGCTCAGAATATTAATTGTCTATATTAAGTGAGCGATTTTTCATTGTGACATTACAATAAAAAATATATATTGTTATATATTTTACACTCATTGCACAATAAAATGCTCTTCTGTTAGCTGAAAATATATTGGTCAAACAAATTAAGGGAACACCTTAGTCCTGGTTTGACTCGAACACCTCTCCTATGTGTATATACAATACAGTCAGGCAAGTTTATTTGCTTCATTTTGTAGAAATAAATGCTTTTGATCACCTGGCAATAGAACAAGACAAGTATATAATGAGTAAAAGTACTTTAAATACTCTTCTTAATTGTTTTTAAATATATTACATCTGTACAGTCTTCATTCCTTAAAGTGCGAAACAAGATCTGATATCATTTTGAATCTCGTGACCTCTGACATTTCAGGCAGTTTGGCCGGGACAGAGAGGTTGGGTCCGGGTGAAATCCGAGAGCTCATTAACCTGGAGATGCCGCAGCTGAACGAAGCACTCTTGCCCAACAGAACTAAGACACAGGTACACACAAACACACACACAAATATGTAAACACACAAGAACCCGGAAGAAAAAAAATTACAGTTTGCTGAATTACATAATTATTGCTAAATTTCAAGTATTGTCTCTATTTTTCGAGTAAAGACTCTTTACTATGCCTAGCACAAAAATGAAAGCACAGTTCTGTCGTGTAAAAAAAAAAACACTCCACAATGTAGCAGAATG
This sequence comes from Platyallabes tihoni, assembly GCA_030068045.1. Classification (NCBI taxonomy): domain Eukaryota; kingdom Metazoa; phylum Chordata; class Actinopteri; order Siluriformes; family Clariidae; genus Platyallabes; species Platyallabes tihoni. Next base: position 3,765,312 of record JAQQZS010000001.1, read on the forward strand.
ATGAAGCGGAATAATACATTTATCTAATTTTAGTTACAGTTTATGCTGAGGAATGTCCATGAAACCAGTTAGTTCCTGTTCTCACTTACACAGATGTTCCCTCACCAGCCTCAGTTTCTTCTCTGTAAATGGCACATTCTCAAGACTTTCACAGATTATATAAAGCTCACAGTTTCACTTTCACCTCTGACTGTTATTAAATCCTGACATTGGACACTCTTTTCATGAATGTCACCTCACCATGTCATCTATTATTATTATTATTATTATTATTATTATTATTATTATGTGGAGCATCCCCAAGACAAGCACTTGAAAATAAGCTGTTACTATAGTGCTGTCAATCGATACATTTTTTTAAAATCTATTTAATCAGTAATAGTCCGTGATTAATCGCAATTAATCACAATTTTAAATACTCAGATTTACTTGTATTATAAACATACAGTCTTGAAATAACGAAATGCATGACAAACTGGTTTCAGAAAACAGATTATTCGCTTGTATAATATCTTAAACAGTAACATTTAACAAATGTTAAATTTAAATCTCTCGAATGGGACCGGCACTGCATGCACTGGCTGGGTAGTATGAGGGCGTGGCAACCCACCGACAGCTGGACTCGAACCTGGATCCTCAGATCCGAAAAACTAAAACAGAGTTCCTGAGCTACCACCTATACAACTTTATATTTAATGTGTTCTTTTAAAAACTTTGAAGTTAGCTTGAGAACACAACTTCCATCTAGAAGCTTTTTATGGTGTAACTTGCTTTTCAGCACACCTGGTGATGTTTCCTCAGTCATCTAATTATCCGCGTTAAATGTGCCGTTATCACCCACAGCCGGGTAACCATCCTGCGATTATGTCATTAGGGTCAAACGTGGTCATATGATCAATTTCCATTAAAATTATATCACATTAAAATTTCTGAATTAATTACATGTGGTAATCCGTTAATATTGACAGCCCTCAAATATAAAATATCTGTTAAACATCTAAATGTGTGATATTAAGTCGTATGTATGTGTACAGCTGGGATGGGTGTGTCCGTCCTGTACATACATTAACAAGCCGACGCGTCCCGGCTGTGAGATGTGCAGTGCAGACAGACCCGAGAGTTACATGGTGCCTGGAGGCTACAGACCCGACACACTGGAACTGAGACGCATCCAACAGGAGAAAGAAGCCATTAGACAGTACCAGCAGGTTAGACATCTCACACACTCTCACACACACACACACACACACACACACACACATACATACATACATACACACGCATACACACCTGCTGACCTCAAACTTGCAGCTGTAAAAGCTCTAAATATACATATATTCATTTCAGTAGATGAGATTGGCATTCCAGGAATACTAATACAGTCTCAGGGAATAGACATAATACCTGTTTCAAATCAGATCGACATTACACAAACAGATGCACAGTCAGACTATTCCCTTTCAATACAGCTAGATTGCAGGTTGATGGCATTGTGATGGTTTCATTTTTCAGAGAGATTTTCAGGTTTAGCCGTGTTGTTTAGAACAAAGCTGAAATTTACGTAGCTAGAATTCCTTTGGTGTTTGAAATTTCTTTAGACCAATGTCGCTAAGAAGTAATCCAAATCTTTAGCGCCTGATTATAATATACTTGCATTATTATCCAAAAGATGGCGCTACAACTTTCATTCTTGCATAATGCTAAACTGGTAGCAATAAATGTGTTTAATTAATTAGATTTTTATTAAATTATATAGCAAAATTAGCCACAAATCTTAATAAATAAAAGGAAGATATATATATATATTTTTTTTAATTGAGCAGATTTACCTAAAGAGATAGAAGGCAGGATCTCAGACTATGATTGGCTCCCCGGTCTCACGCTCTTCTCTTCTGTCTGGTTTTCTTTTTTTAAAGGAGAAAGGGAGGAGGGAGGAGCGGAGGGCCAGCAACTCACTACAGTACAACCTCAACCAGGACTACTGACACACACATATACAAACACACATCATACACAGTCGCTATGCACAAAATAACCCTTGAAGAAGCTTGAATGTCTGCTGAGACTTCTTATGAATACACAAAAACAAGACGTCCCAGTAACAGGAATACAGGATATCACACGACACCTTAAAAATAACGTGCAATGAAGACTGAACAAGTATTGCGCTCAGGCTGTGTGAAATCTCTGTGCATGCCAATCTCATCTGTTGTACTTGAGTTGAAATGCTAAACTGGGAAAACAAGGAATGAATCAATGGTTCTCATTTATGATACACAGGTTTAGAGTTTAGCTTGACCTTTTCCTTTAAAGCACTTCTTATTCTTAAAGCACTTTTATATAAACTGATGGTATGTATGTGTTTTTAAAGTTTATTCTTGATGAAAACTCATCACAGGCCAGATTTCTGCACTGTTAGTATGATGATAAACTAAGTTAGAGTAGAATTTCTGAACTGAATTGTACTTCATTTGGTATCTATGGACATAATGGGTCCATATACTGTATAGGGGTTAAGGGTTAGGGTTAGGCTAACCCTAACCCCTGAGAATATATTAAATGTTCAATTATGAACATCATTAGCTATTTTGGGGGTATTTACAAAATATTTGTATATTCTGGTACTCTTGACCCCTCCACTTCGGGATGATGTTAAGCACTGGTGTGAGCACACACTCCTCCTGAAGACTTTTTCTCAAGTCTCATGTTACAAAGTGCTGACACTGAAGACTTTTTCCGTAATTGTATCCTAAGTTTTACTTTGTTAAATGACCTCACGCTTTTAATCCGTTCAGTACTATAGATGGAGATTTCGTCATACAAGCTCTTGTGCAAGTAGTTGAGAATAACACACTTTTCGTTAGCACACTTTAAACAATTTGTCGGGGCACTGGTGGCTCAGTGGTAGGAGTTTCGCCTGCCATGCGATTCCCAGCCAGTGCCCAAACCCCCCAGCCACTGGATGCAGTGCCAGTCCCAAGCCCGGATAAAATGTGAGGGTTGCGTAAGGAAGGGTATCCGGCGTAAAACCTGTGCCAAGTTGTTGTGCGGTCTGGCGACCCCTTGCCGGGAGAAGCCGAAAGAGAACAAAAACAATAAAAACAATTTGGTGTTCAGTCGCAGTATTAACAATAATAAATACATCATAGCACCAGGAAATATTCAGCATAAATGTCTCTCTTCCTCAACTTTCAGTCTTTCATTGTATCATTCAAGATGGATATTAATAACATGTTCTGGAAAAAAAAAATCTCATGGATATATTTTTGCTGTACAAACTTTTAGCTCTAGAGAATTTATACACTCTGCTCTATTATACTAGCATAAGGAGATCTTTCTGATGGTACTTATAAAGCCACTCTGGCTGTCAATGGTGCAAGGCTCACACAGTAGTTTCTTGGGCACAATGTAATTCATTATTCTAAATAAATGGTTATAATAACCAATAATCAGGGATGCATACGTTTATGAAACTGACTTTTCACCCCATGAAGAATGTACACTGATTCTTGGTGTAAACATGACCCAGGCTAATACAGTGAGGTTCAACACAGTCAAGATATAAAATGGATTAGTTCTCTCTCAGTCCTGTGCAATATACCTACTGTGATTAAACTCACTCAAGCTCAGGAAGGGTAGAGTTGTAACAACTACACAAGTCATGAACCTATGCAGTATAGCAAGGGCTGAAAGTAAAGAGCCTTGCTGCGCACTGTTATTTATTATCTGAATAATATCTTACCATGATGAATAACGATGCTAAGAAAGTTAATAAAATTTTATTTGATATATTAAATATGTACTATATGGATTAAACTAGACTTGTCTGTTTTCATTCAGTGTACTGTCTCGTTGAACAATGTTGGTTCTACTGGTGGTCCAGAAAAGAAACGTCTTATATCTATAACAAATAAATAAACAGGAAAGGATTTTTTTGTATCTTGATTACTTATTTGCGTTTCCTTAATATTCAATTAAATGATGTAGATTAAATCAAAGAAACTGGAACAAAGATTTTACTGCGACTGCTTATGAAGTGACTAAATTGGGTGGGAGACTTAAGACACGAGAGTATTTACAAGTATATTTGACTTTTTTTTGAAAAAACTATCAAAATAATTTCCATTATTATATGTCAGAGAGATGAAGGAAATTTTTTGTGAACTCTGTTCATAGAGTTTTAGATAACACTGGAGCATTGCAATAACAAGATTAGTTAGTTTTTTTCATCGTTAAATGAAGGGTCCACTTTATAAATGGTTATCATACATGATCATACATGCAACTTTAACTTGATATAAACAAGTAGCTGTAAAAAAAAAAAAAATTAGGGTTCAGAATGTGGCACGGATAAGAAAAATATACATGGGAGTCAGTTTGCGCACTCTCTCACTCATCATCTATACTGCTTAATTCTGTATTCAAGGTCTCGGGGGGCCTGGAGCCTATCCCAGGAGTCTTAGGGCACGAGGTGGGGTAAACCCTAGACAGGGTGCCAATCCATCACAGGGCAGAAGTCAGTTTACTATTTTGAAAAATGGCATTTCTGTTTTTTCAAATTCCCTTCAAATATAACCTCAAATCTAAAACAGCATAGGGACAAACATCAAAATATAGTTGTGGCCAAAAGGTTTGAGAATGACCCAAATATTTACAAAGGCTGCTGCTTAAGTTTTTAGATATTTTTGTTAGGTCAGATGTTACTACCATTAGTCCTGTGTCATGCCAACGGTGCAGCATCCTGAGACCATTCATGTGTGGGATTTCTTTTCAACTAAGGGAGTGGGCTCACTCACAATTTCGCCTAATAACACACCCCTGGTACAAAAATATCGTCTGAGAGCAACACCACGCAACCATCCAAAAACAGTTTGGGGACGAAAAAAGTGCCTCTTCCAGCATGATGGAGCACCTCGGCATAAGGCAAGTGATAACTAAGTGTCTCGGGGAACAAATTGTTGAAATCTTGAGACTGAAAACTCCAGGAAACTCCCCAGACCTTAATCCCATTAAGAACTTGTGGTCAATCCTCAAGAGGCGGGTCAGAGGTAGACAAATGAAAACCCACAAAATCTGATAAACTTCAAGCATTGATTATGCAAAAATGGGCTTCTATCAGTCAGGATGTGGCGCAGAAGTTGATTGACAGCATGCCAGGGTCAATTGCAGAGGTCTTGAAAAGAAGCGTCAACACTGCAATATATTGACTCTTTTCATACACTTAATGAAAACATACACTTGTATGCTTGTAATTACAATTGTGTATAGTAACATCTTACAAAAAGACCCAAAAACATTTTTTTTTATGTTATATTTGTGTCATTCTCAAAGCTTTTAGCCATGGCTGTATACTGTACTTTATACTTCCAAACCCTCAAATCAAACTGGGACTTTTGATTGTGCAGAATAACAGAACACAGTTATGAGACTAAAAACTTTATTTATTTATTTATATAATCCCGTTACACTAATGCACTTATCCCAGTGTTTCACTAATGCTTGAATGCCATCAAGGTATAAAGTTTTTCCTGGTTCATGTCTGAAATGCTGGTCTCCTGGGAACTCCTTTAATGGCCCAAACATGTTGAAATGGCTTGGAGCGAGGTCAGGACTGTACAGGGGATGTGGCAATAGCCATCAGCAGAGTACTGTAATGTGCAAGTGGTGTTGGTGAATGATTGTGTGTACAGTCGTGGCCAAAAGTTTTGAAAATTACATAAATATTGGAAATTGGAAAAGTTGCTGCTTATATTAGCAATTTGCATATACTCTAGAATAGTATGAAGAGTGATCAGATGAATTGCATAGTCCTTCTTTGCCATGAAAATTAACTTAATCCCCAAAAAACCTTTCCAGTGCATTTCATTGCTGTCATTAAAGGACCTGCTGAGATCATTTCAGTAATCGTCTTGTTAACTCAGGTGAGAATGTTG
>JAQQZS010000001.1:3944184-3955245 GCA_030068045.1 Platyallabes tihoni
TCTTTACACGCGTGCTGTACACACACGCATACAGACACAAAATAAAATATGTTTTACGTGCACACACATGGTCACAGTGTTATAATAAACAGTACAAGCGTGCACGGTTGTTGATTATACCAGTGAGAGACGAGGACTAAGACCCAGACGATTACCCTCACTTCTGCAGCACTAGAGGAAAAACGTTGGCTCAGGTGTGATCACACGACGTTCGGCATCAAAACAAGAAGCGCATGCATTATACACAATACTCAGTGCTCATAAACCAAGACTTGTTTATTTTCCAAGTCCAAATTTATTAAATTTATTGCGTTACTTACAATCCGAAATGTGTGTGTGTGTGTGTGTGTGTGTGTGTGTGTGTGAGTGTTGTCTTTTTGTGTCTGTGGACTTTTGCTCCTGTATCTCTCCATTGCAGACAGCATTCGGGGTGTAGTCAGCGTTAGAGACAGGCTCACTGTTAGTGCTGGACACTGTACACGCACTGTTTGCAGTGGTGTCAGTGTTGGTGTCTGTGCCAGGTGGCTGCGATATGTTGCTGTGGCTCGCTGTAGTTCCCCTTTTTACATTTAAATTTAACATGTCTGTTGGTTCAATGTCTTGGTTATTTAAAGCCATTCAAATTTGCCGATGGAAAGACAGTTGTGTGTCATGTTGGAGCTTTTTCATCTGAGTGGGATAGTTCTCATGGGGTAGACAAACTTCCCAAAGTGGGCCAGCTCCTTCATTATTGCCTCATCTTTTATAAATGGAGGCATGTTTGAAATCACCACTCACGCAGGGGCAGACAGAGGGGTAACAGTAACTTTAACTGCAGATCCTCTCAAATTCATTGAGTGTACTCACAAGGTTAACCTTGGTTAGAAACACCACCACAGTTTTGTTCATCTGGGAGGCTAAATAGATGTTCTCACACTGACCTGCTCTCCCACCTCTAGCAGCACCTCCCCCACCTGTACTCCATCCTCCAGCACACACCTACATTAATGCCTACATTTTTTTCTCACACATACACACTTCCAAATATTTTTCTTTTCTAAACAAAATCTTGTTCATTTTGTGAAGCTGCTTTGAGACAATGACCATTGTTAAAAGCGCTATATAAATAAAAATTGAATTGAATTGAATTGAATTGAATAATGCTATGCTGGAGAGACAGAGTTTCTACACCAGCCTCTGAGGCTATGGTGCCCCACTCACTCTCTGTCTCACTATAAAGTTTTAATATTAGCTAATAATAAAAATAAGCAAATAAAGTGGTGGAAAGAAATATGTTTTTTTTTTTAAAACAGCCTTCCACATGCTCTCCTCACACCCAGCACATATGCAGAGAGAGAGAGAGAGAGAGAGCAAGAAAAATGGAAAGAAAGATAAAGACAGACAACAGTTAGTGTACATTACAGGGGTGAATGTAGTTTAAAATTTTTAATGGTCCTGTGTTGCCAAAAGGTGAGGAGAATAAATTTTGTAGGTGGTGGACAGTCCTGAAATTACATATATAACATAATTAAAATAAATAAATAAATAAATCTTACTGAAAGTGCTTCTGCGATTGCTTTTAAGTGTGGGTTTTGGCAGCCAGCTGATTTCCCCTTTCTAGTACTGTGCGCAGTTCTGACTTACCTTCACCCATGCTGGTGACCAAAAGAGTGCAATTAACAATTGTTAAAACAACATGTGACTTGGAGTAATAAATATGGTTAAATGGCCCAGTGCTGTTAAACGCTATATGTAGAATGCCTCACATCCAATCGAATTACTCAGGTGGAGCTATAATATATAATAATATGTCTGTGAAAAATTTTTAATAGTATATTTAACTGGCAACATTTAACCCTAAGTAAAGCAGTGACTTCTCAGTAACTTCTCATATTTTAAGCAGTCATCACAGAACAAAAAAATAATCAAATTAATGGCATCCTTCAAGTATAAACAAATAGCTGAAATGACTAGAAATTGGCTGGAAACTGCCCAACACATTAATAAAACCTGCAAGGGGAGTTTAGGTGTAATGGTAAAAATGCCAGTAGAAATCATAGCTGCATTTGCACACACTTACAGTAGTGACAATAACTCAGCTGTGCGGCTATAAGACAAAAGTTTTCAGTTCACTAGTGTGCTTAGAAAATGCACTTTTGTAGTAATAAAAAAGTCATGTGAGCTGATGAGTTTATACTGTCACTATTCCAGACTGATTCAGGCTAAGAAAGGAAACATAGGAAGCGATGCACCCATCATGCATAGTGGCCCTTGTACAAGCCTCTGGATGCAGTGTTATGATCTGGAGTTACTTCACTTGGTCAGGCTATCCTCAGCAATATTACGCAGCAAGAAATATATCAGCTTACGAAACGAATAATGGCAAATCACATCAATGGCATTCACTTTCCTTGTGGCACAAGCATATTACAGGGCAACAATTATGAAAGAATGTTTCTAGGAGCATAAAGATTTTTTAAAGAATAATTTTTACACATGAATTGACCACAACAGAGCACTGATCTAAACCCTACCACATCCAGCACAGATAGTTATTTGTTTTGTGGTTTTCATTTTCAGGTAATGTTTAAATGTGACAAATAATGGCCAACTGTACAGTGGCATTAAAAAGTACTTGCCCTTTCCTGAATTGTTATGATTTTGCATATTTGTTACATTTAAATGATTAGGATCATCAAACAGGTAAACCACTATCCAAACATACCTGAGCCTATATGAAAAAGTAACCCTCCACCTTTGCTAAATCGGTTGAATTTTGGTTAAATTTCATTTGACACACCCAAGCCTGATAACTGCCAGACCTGTTACATCAAGAAATCACTTAAATAGAACCTGGCTGACAAAGTGAATATGCTAACAAATATCTCATTATTCAACAATCTAAAGAATTTTAAAAACAGATGATAAAGAAAGTGATTGTCATGTATCAGACTGGGAAAAGTTACAAAGCCATTTCTAAGGCTTCCTCTCCGGTGTAGCACAGTGACAGCCATTATCCACAAAGTGAGAATCTTCCCAAGAGTGGCCAGCCTACCAAAATTACTCGACGAGCACAATGACAACTCATACACAAGCTCATAAAAGAACAACATAGAAAGAACTGCAGGTCTCACTTCCCTCAGATAAGGTCAGTGCTCATGATTCATGTGTTCCAAGGCGAAAGCCACTGCTTGCAAAAAAAGACACAAAACTCCTCTTACATTAGCCATAAAAATATCAATCAATATCAGAAAATATTTACTATCCACGAGACTTTAGGGCAAATATTATGTCAAATGATGTGACAAAATCTGAACTTTTTGGAAGGTGTGCATCCCTTTACAATTGTACGACTGGTGTAAAACTAACAGCATTTCATAAAAAAAAAAATAAATAAAAAATAAAAAAAAAAAAACATCTCAACAGTCAAACATGGTGGTGGTGGTAGTGTGATGGTCTGGGTCAGCTTTGCAGCGTCAGAGTCTGAGTGACTTACCCTAATTGATTGAACTATAAATTCTGTATTCTACAAGAAAATCCTGAAGGAGAACGTCCGACCATCAGCTCATCATCTCAAGCTCAAGCACCCTTGGGTTATGCGGCAGGACATTAATATAAAATACAAGTTCACCTCTGAATGGGTCAAAAATACAAAATTAAGGTTTTGGAGTGGTCTATTTAAGGTATGGATTTAAATCTGATGCCATTCATGCTCGGAAAACCTCCAATGTGGCTGAATTAAAATGATTCTGCTAAGAAGAGTGGGCGAAAATTCCACCACAGTGATGTGAAAGACTCATTGCCAGTTATTGCAATCACTTCATTTGTTGCTACCAAGGTTTATTAGGTAGAGGGGTAATTACATTTGAACATATGTAGGGCCATATGTAGGGCCAGGGGTAGCTGTAGGGCCAGGGTTAGCTCAGTGGTTAAGGCATTGGACTACGGTTCGGAAGATCCCAGGTTCAACCACCAACCACCAAGTTGTCACTGTTGGGCCCTTGAACAAGGCCCTTAACCCTCATATGCTCAGATGTGTAATCAGATAAAAATGTAAGTCGCTCTGGATAAGAGCGTCTGCCAAATGCCTAAATGTAAACATATGACCAGATAGGTTGGGACACTTTTTCTCTTAGGAAATAAAATTACTGTTTTATTATTTGAATAATTTAAGTCTGACAGATATGCAAAAAAATAATATCAGGACAAATTCATCAAGTACATCATGAAAAGACCCATAAGCTTCCTGAACTTTTTTTTTTTTTTTTTTAAATCTAGAATAGTTTCATGACGGTTATGACACATTTACACATCCTTATTTCCTAACACAGTTCTGTTAAATCCTTTCTGCATTTAAAAAAAAAAAAAAAAAAAAAAACATTAGTAGTTAGTAGCATCTAAAGTCATTTTAGTTAATCACAACCATAAATTCCATTGCAATAATTTTCTTTTAGCAGATCAATTGATGAGAGGTTGTCACTGAGCAGCAGATGACAGCAGGACACATAAGATCAGGTACAGATTCCAACAATATAGACTTATTTACACTCATTAGATAATTTAAACCTGTATTTTAAACTTGCTCTACTTGTACTCTTACCTGTTGAATAGTTACTGAGAGTAGTTACACATCAAACTAAACCCTTCTCATAACAGATATGGATCCACTGATCCACCTGAGCAGTCATGCTGAAGTACACACAATGTCCTAATCACACAATAAGCTCATCACTCAGGACATTCAGACTGCAGATGAACAACTTTATACACTTTTTACACTAAATCTAATGAACACACAAAGAGAACATTTACTTACAGAGAATCACAGCGAGTCGACTAAGCTCCATACTGTCACTATATACATATATATTAAACTTCTTCTTTTGTTAATGCAGTCTTTCTTGTACCTGTACCTTCCCCTTTCTGGTAAACTTGCTTTTTGACTCATTCACATACAAAAGTAGCAAATGTAGGCTAATGGCAGATGACGAAGTTCTTTTTGTCAGAATTTCATGATTTCAATGTCTATAGTGAAGTTTGAGCACATTTTGAATGGACTTTCCTGCCTTACCACTGTATAAGACAGTAACAGTTTTATGGTAAAAAATAATAACAACATTAAAATATTTATTTTAATGTAGACTTAGTATTTATTTTAATGTAAACTTAGAGATGTCTCAATTATCCTACAGGTGTCTGACTCAGTTAGTCTTACTTAAACTGTTTTAGGCTCATACTCATAATGTTTACTTTTATACCATTATAAATCCACAATATTATCATCTAATGTTGTATTAGATCTGTTTATTAACTTGGGCTCTTGTAAACTTTACAAGTTTTAAACTAGTATTTGCTCACTCAGGATATGGCATGTCATGTTGGTCCTTGGGGTCATCCTAATGACATTTTCACATCTTCTCATAAGAGGGTGGTGACATTCAGGAAAAAAAAAATATTTTGCATGAAAGGAGACCACAACTTCAGTTGAGTCTTTAACAATGTCAGAATCTACCTCCTCTGAGTTATACTCTGTGTCATCCTCAATCTTTGACACTTCCTCCTCTAAAACCTCCTCAAATATAATTCCACAGCTTTGGGTGCAGTATACAGTGGAACCTTGGATTGCGAGCATAATTCGTTCCAGAAGCATGCTTGTACATCAAAACACTTGCATATCAAAGCAAATTCTCCCCATAATAAATAATAAAAACTCAGAAGATTCATCCCGCAACCCAAAAATATTAATATAAAAATAATTAACACAACATATAAAGTAAAAATAGCATAAATTAACCTACACTTTACCTTTGAAAAAGTGTAGTAACGCAGAGTCGACAGTTCTATAACATATGCCTTTATGGACAACAACAGAAAGGCATGAAATACAGTAGTTATAACAAAAACTAATGAAACACATGTTCTCTGCTTACTGCATTCAGCTACTTGTTCTTCACTGTTTTTGAACATGAAAATCCTTACCATCTAGTGGATAGGTGACAATAAACAATAAACCCTTTTTTACTACAAAAAGAATCCTCGCTGCAGTGATTGAGATCAGAGAGACGAGAGGTGGAAGGGAGGTAAGGGTTCTGCTATTATCGCTACTCGCTCACTCCGTAGGCTCCCTTGATAGGTATGCAAAGGGACGGGTTTGCTCCAGATTATAAAAGCAAAAATAAAAGTTTAGTTTGGGGTTTGGGAAGTATGTGATGCAGTGGAGCATAGGAGAGTGGTTTACTTTTTTTTAAACAAAAACAATCATTAATTAGGATGTGTTTACCCTCACCTTTGATATGTCCGTATGATACAATCAGGCATTCAAATATATAATAATAATAATAATAATAATAATAATAATAATAATCATTTTATTAGACTTAATACTCATTAAGATTAAAACCAACATCTCTTTTTTCCAATATAGATGTAAAATATTACCTAAAATGTTTATTCTGTACACTCATTGATATTTTAAATGTGTGTATGTTGTCATCTCTAGATTTCTAGTTAGATTCTCAAGTGATGCGTGAGCAAGCAGTTCGAAAAGATGCAGTTGGCTGGCATCACATGGTTTGGAATAAACACTTGATCGACTTTGACCCTCCCTGACTGGTAGTAGTAGCCTTTATATGGGAGACCCCTAGTTATAGGTGGGAATTGGATACCACTAAATTAGGAAGAAAATCCAAGAAAACTCCAATACAAAAAATTATTTTATTTTGGTTTGTTGCTTATCTTACTTTATTTAAACAATTATTTCATAGAAAGTGAAGTTGTTACAGTATGTTTGTGTACACCTCGCAGACACATTCACGTCCTGCTTCTGGTGCTTTTCTTGATAAGTATCTTAAACTTGCACCTCTTAAGCCTCTGCTTGGTAAAAGAGTGGTATTTTAAATGCATACCAGAGGGTTATGTATTGTTTGACTTCTTTAACTAGAACAAAATTCTCTGTAATTTTCCAACCAAAAGCAAAATAAATAAATAAATAAAAATCAGGGCACCCAGTTTGAGTCTGATGGGGGAAAACAGAATGTGAGTGCCTATATTTGTTTAAAATTTTAATGGATTGATGTTAGCATGAAACAAGAAATGATCTTTTGGTGGTTATGTTAAAAAAAATGAATGAATGCATGTTTACTTTCTGTTTGGTTCTGTCATTTTGTTTATTCTATTATTATGAATCATGTAAATCTCTGTTAAATTTTTCCAGTTTGTTCTAATAAATTCAAGACTTACACTGTGCCTCTATTGGCTTAATACATTTACAAATGTAAATATCAATTTAAAAAGCAATTTGTCTTAAAAAAAAACTTTATTACCATTGCAAAATGTGCTATACCACAAAGCTTCACAATGCTAAGAATAACAGTCCTTGGGCCCCCAAGTAGCGCAATGGTAAAGTGTTCATCCAATCATCAAGAGATTACAGGGAGATGCTGTAGCATCATGGCTCTACAACCAATCACTGGCATCTGTGAGCTCATGCAAGGAGAAGGTCAAATAGAGCTGTCCTCCGAGTGTGTTGCGCCGCCCCCAATGGTGTATGAATGAGCAGTTTGAAAAGATGCGTTTGGCTGGTGTCACGTGCTTTGAAGGAAACGTAATATTCTTTTTCCCGCCCTGACAGACTAGTAGTAGCCTTAATGTGGAGCCTCCTAGTGACGGGAAGGAATTGGGTATTACTAAATTAGGAAGAAAATAAAATTGAAAGTACATTGAAATACAACATATAATGAATTATAAGCTATATCATGATGGAAACATGTAAATTTCATAGGAATTACTTCAATATGCAAATTAAAATACAGTTGGTTTAGACTGAAAAAGATGAAGAATTCTAAGAATGCAGGATGGGTGCTCTGTCTTTGCTGATATTGAGTTACAAGCTGATATTTTCTTAAAAATATAAAAGGACAGGCAGCCTTTCAACAGATAACAAAAGTCCAGTCTTCTGCTTATTAAACATTTATAAATTTGGCTCATTATTTTAGCTCCTTTAGTATATGTAGACACATTGATTCACTGTAAGGAGAAAAAGAGATCACATTATAGGATCACTGTCTAACTCTATGGTCGTTCCTGAAGTTTGATGTTTATTTCTCTCTACATTGTAAAGCGATGCTGAAGGCTTCCGAAATATGTAATAATCTCCTTTGAACAGTTAATGTTGACTTCTGAGGCTGGTGACTCTAACCTGGCTGGAGGCCCTTCTACTCTGAAGCAGAGGTAAGTTTTGCTCTTCATGAGAGCTAGTTTCATCATGGTACTTGATGTGTTTTGCAAATGCACTTGACAATGCTGTTCTTGCAAGAACTATTGTAGAACAGTTATATTCTAAATATTCTAAATATAACAACTGACAGTTGTTGTTGTTGGTACATAATTACCTAATTTCATATGTGTTATTTCATAGGTCTTGAAATCCCCAGTATTATTGTATAATTTAGAAAAGAAATCACTAGACAAAAACAAACAAACAAAAAATTGTCAAGTGATCCCAAACTTTTGAGCAGTAGTGTACACACAGTGCCAGTCAAAAGTTTGGATGCACCTTCTTATTCAAAGTTTTTTTTTTTTATGTTTTTTTTTATATTGTTTTTTAAACCTGTTAAATAAACCAAAATTTGATTCTTTAAATTAGCCACCTTTTGTATTGATGAGAGCTTTATACAGCCTCATGAGCTACTTACATGGAATGGTTTACCAACAATCATCCCAAATAATCTAAATTGAATTTAGACTGGGTGTATGTGGATCCCAGGTACTTTGATCCAGCTCTCCATCAATCTCCTTCTTGGACAAATTCCTCTTAGATAACCTAGAGATGTTTTTGGGGTCCTTGCCCTATTGGAAAACAAATGATGGTCCCACTAGCGCAATTTGTATGGGATGGCATACCGCAACAAAATTCTCTGGGAGCCATGCTTGCTCAGTGCGGCCTACTGTAAGTTTTGACTAAGTGACCAAGAGTGTCAGTAGCAAAAGAGGACAAACCATCACGCCTCCTCATCCATGCTTCAAAATGGAAAACATACTTTCAGGAATCATACGTTGATTAGAACCAAAAATCTCAATAATTTTGATTAATCAGAGAAAGAGCATAGTTTTCCAGTGTCCACGCTGGTAATTCTAATAAACGTATTCTCTGCAGCATATGTACCTTTTGGTCATCCTTTCTTTGGACCATCCTCATGAGAGCCAGTTTCAAAATTGCATTTGCCAAAAAATTAAGAATTTCAAAAACTTGTATCCCCAAGTGCAGTCACCAAAACCATTAAATGCTCTGATTAAACTGTCTCTTATGAGGATGGTCCCAAGAAAGGAAGACCAAAAATGACATATGGATGCCTTCAGCAACCATTTACAATGTAGAAAAAAAATAAACAGAAAAGACCATTGAATTAGCAGGTGTGTCCAAATTTCTGACTTGAAATGTATAGACACACTGTAACTATCCAAACACATTATTAAATTATTTTGGATACCTGTATTTCATCATAAATATTTGTCTTTCGTTTTATTTCAGCATAAGTCACATCACCACCACTTATTTCAGCATCAACATCTGCAAATAGAAGAACATGGGTTATATTTCTAGGGCAAATACTGTAAGTCTAACAGATGACTGAATATATTGGACAATGTCCTACACTGTAAACCCAGATTTGATATCTAATTAAACAATCAATTACAATGTACAGTACTACATAATTTTAAGTTTGATTGCATTACAATTATAGGAAGTATATTATACTAATTTGTAATACAAAATACTTGCATTTGATAGTAATGGAATATGTAAATAATTTTAAGTTTAATCGCTTAAAAATAGTAATTTTAGCCGTGACCACACCTCTATCTCCATAGAGACCTAATTTAAAGTTGATGATTGGCTGTTTCTTCAGGCAACACAAGAGGGGAATGTGCACGCACCATTGAGGTTAGTTCACCCGCCTGATTCGACCACAATCTGTTATCCAGCTCTTCTTCTTTTAATGTTGTTTTCTTTCACTCGAGAGGCTGATTGTGAGCCGTTGAAATATCAGCTCGACAAAAATTTTATCACCTGTTACTTTGACTGCCGTTAACGGAGCTGGTGTAACGGACTCTGCCCCGCATTAACCTCCCGCCAGGTGACTGAGCCGAGGCGGCTTCCAGCAGGTGAGACCGGAGGGCGATGGTCGGACTGCTGTACCACAGTCTACTGAATCTGGTGAGTGCTATTGGCGAGAAGTATAAACCTACTGCTTTTTTTTTTTGCTATATTTTGCACTGGAGAGGCTGAGTGTGGCAGTATTGAAACTTCGTTGTAATGTTCAACAATTTTTCAACCGCTAAGTTTGCTAGCTAACTGGGAACATGAACGCTCATTTAACGTAATTTTTACCAGCTAAGTTAGCTAGCTAACTTGTATAACATTGTCTTATCACTCTTTCAGCTGTGTTTTAGCACTACAACATGTTGTTTTAATTAGTTTGATGGTCATTTTACCTGTTAGTCACCCGTACGGTAATTTAGCCACCTTATTATTTCATGGTCTGTTTGTGAGCAGTGAAACATGCTTTAACCAGTGTTATACAGTAGGCTATTTTCCACCTCTTCCTTCATTATTGTTTTTTAAGGACTGCTTGGTATTTAACCTTTACTTTAATGGTTTACAGAATAATTAATTTTCTGCACATGACAAATATAAATAGGTGGAGGTAAATAGAGGTATTTTTTGTTGGACAAGGCTGCATTATCTAACTGCCTAATTACAGTATATCTTCCCTTTGTTAATCTGTTAATTTGTTGTTTTTTTTCGGTTAGAATGTAACTAATATGGACTTGTACAGTAAAACACCAGTGTGAGTCCTCTACATTGATCAAGATAAACCTCAGCTCAACCCATGCAGAGTGGACATCATCTTTAAAGGGAGTGTGGTGATGGATAAACTGGCCAACATGCCTCAGGCCTTCAGTGTCCTTTGTGGATGTCATGTTTCACGCCCTGTCTGCCGTCTTTTCCCACGCTGTCACTCCCCCATGTGCTCATGTTTTTGTTTTCCTCCAGCCTGTCACGCGCAGTTCTCACGCCCC
>JAQQZS010000001.1:3969836-3985543 GCA_030068045.1 Platyallabes tihoni
AACAGGTTAGTAACTAAACAGACTAAGATCTAATCAGACTAGGAGACTAGACAGACTATGAGCTAAGCAAGTTAGTAGGTCCATGGTTAGTAGATATACAGACTAATAACTAAACATACAAGAGAGGAACTTACACATGAGGGTAAATACACAAGAGGCTAATTCTCCTAGAGGCTAATCCTGCTAGGAGACACAGAAACCAAGAGACATAAACTAAATAAAGACAGGTGCAAACTTAAATTAAACAGTTCCATAAACCAAATGCCAACTATAACTGAACAAACTAAAACAGAACATAACCAGACAAAACAAATGCGCACTTAACAGAACCATCAATAATGCTCGACCCAGGTTCCCAGAATAAACAGCTATTTATAACTAAACTAATAAGCTACCTCGGTTCAAGTTAGCTCCCGCATCACCTGACCGAGGTGCCTTCTGGGAAACTGAGTCTACAACCAAAAACTACAAAACAAAGACAGTGTCCTCTAGGGGTGAACCCTCACACTTATGTGCAACGAGCAAATAAATTAAATATAAATATGTAAATGTCCATGAATGTCCAGAATGAGTGCAAAAAAGACAAAGGTGCAATATGGTTCAGTCCTGTATGGTGTATTGATTGAGAGACCGTATCACCTGCGGAAAAAAGCTTTTCCTCGGTCTCTCTGTATTGGGCCTGTATTGGAATCACTTTCCTGACTGCTACAGAGAGAACAGTCAATTGCTGGAGTGGCTGAGGTCCTTCACGATCTTCCTGGCCTTTGTCTAACACCGTTTTCCGTAAATTAAGTGCAGGTCAGGGAGCTTGGTGCAGATGATGCGCTCAGCTGATTGTACCACCCTCTGTAGAGCTCATCCGTCCTTCATGGTGCTGTTCACGAACCAGGTCGTGATGTTTCCCATCAGGATGCTCTTTATGGTGCAGGAGTAGAAATTCTTGAGCACCCTGGAGTGCAGTCTGAAGTCTCTCAAGCGTCTGAGGTGGTAGAGGTGCTGCCGGGCCTTTTTCACCATGGTGTTGATGTGACAGGACCATGCCAGGTTGTGCGTGATGGGAACACAGAGGTATCTGAAGCTGTCTGCTCTCTCCACTGGGCTCCTGTTGATCACTGGGGTCTGGTAGTTCCTCTGCTGCTTTGTACTGAAGTCCACTATCAACTCCTTTGTCTTGCTGATGTTTAGAAGGAGATTGTACCTCTGGCACCAGTTCTCTAGATTTGCAATCTCCTCCAGGTATGCCGTCTTATCGTTGTCAGTGATCAGGCCCACCACGACGGTGCCGTCAGCAAACTTAATGATGGTGGTGGAGTTGGTAGTGGTCACGCAGTCATACATGTACAAAGAGTACAGCAGCAGGCTCAGAATACAACCCTGGGTGGCTCCAGTGGGAGAGTGAGAAAGGCTGAGTTATGTTCACCCATCCTTACTGCCTGTGGTCTGCAAGTTAGCACAGAGCCACTGGCACAGAGATAGGCTGAGTCCCAGGTGCTCAACTTTGGTTGTGAGTGTGGAGGAAATTATGGTATTAAATGCTGAGCTGTAATCAACAAAGTGCATTTTAACATAATTCCCCTTTCTAGTGTCCAGGTGAGTGAGAGATGAGTGATGGCATTAGGAGAAAACTGAAGGGAAGGGAGAAAACTGAGAATAAAGGTGAAAAGATTAAGCAAGGAGAAAACTGAAAAGAGGACCGAAAGATATCTCATTAGAGATAAAGAAATAAAGATTTGGAAAATAATAAATAAATAAATAAATAAATAAATAAGCATTTTGCCTTTCACAAAAGGAAGGCGAGAATGTATATTTAGGTTCAGACGCACATGGTTTGCAAGACACTCCCCGTTCTTTAGTTGAGTTACAAATTGGTGTAGGAGCGCCATTTCCTTAGCACTGCGACATGCTTGCCCTAATTGATTAATCCCCACCAAAGTACATTATCAGCCCAAGTCTCAATGCTCCCCTCAAATTCCTTAACAACATATTCGGTGGCGCCATATTGGAGCGCACCTTCATAACACTTGTATTATTTTTTGTTATTTTTATTTAGGATATTTACTCATAATAAATGAGGACTTTCTGGTTATAAACTCTAAGATACCCCCTGATTGAGAGTCCCAAGGTGGCATAGACATCAAGATAAGACTGTATTAAATCTATTAAGTCTATAATTTGGTCTGGACACACATTTTAGCCTCCTGTTATGTCAGTCAGTAACACACACCTATATGATAGCAGTCAAAAACCATGCATT
Organism: Platyallabes tihoni; assembly: GCA_030068045.1. Classification (NCBI taxonomy): domain Eukaryota; kingdom Metazoa; phylum Chordata; class Actinopteri; order Siluriformes; family Clariidae; genus Platyallabes; species Platyallabes tihoni. Next base: position 3,972,091 of record JAQQZS010000001.1, read on the forward strand.
CTCTTGTTTGGACAGAGGGTGTCAGCAATGCATTATCTGCACAATGCACACAATGCACACACACACACACACACACACACACACTTTGTACAATACTAATGACACAAATAAATAAATAAATAAATAACATTTGAGTAAGGTATAATTTTTAAACCAAACCAAAATTATTATTATTATTATTAGGTTTAATTTTTTGGCCACAGTAAACCTTGAACACATTCTGAATGCCTTTTACTGGATGGGGAAGAGGACAATTAGAGTACAACAACTCCTTTGTAAGAACTCTGTGTGTGCGTGTTTGTTCAGGTTTTATTCATCACATATACATTACTGCACAAAGAAAATCTTTATTGTTCACACATACCAGCTTCTTATTAGTGGGCTGAGGTCAGTCATTGCACAATAACCCTGGAGCAGACAGGGTTAAGTGCCTGAGTCTTGTTCTTCTTCTTTGTCTTTCGGCTGTTCCCTTTCAGGGGTCATCACAGAGAATAATTTGCCTAAATATAACCCTATCCTCTTCTCTCACACCAACTAAATTCATGTCCTCTCTCACTGCATCCATAAATCTCCTCTTTGGTCTTCCTCTAGACCTCCTGCCTGTCAGTTCCAACCTCAGCATTCTTCTACCAATAAATTCTCAATCTCGCCTTTGAACATTTCCAAACCACCTCAATCTGGTCTGACTTTATCTCCAAAACATCTAAAATGGAATGTCCCTCTGATGAACTCATTCTTGATCCTATCCATTCCAAAGAGAACCTCAACATCTTCATCTCTGCTACCTCCAATGCTGCCTCCTGTCTTTTCTTTAGTGTCACAGTCTCTAAGCCGTAGAGCATCACTGGTCTCATCACTCTCTTGTACACCTTTCTTTCATTCTCGCTGATATCTATCACAAAACACATTTGATACTTTTCTCTGCCTATTCTAACCTGCCTGTTCATGTCACTTCACCTCCTTCCCACACTTTCCAGATTTTCCTCCACTTATTCCCTGCTCTCGCTACAAAGCACAATGGCATCTGCAAACATCATAGTCCATGGAGACTCCTGTCTAACCTTATCTGTCATCCTGTCCATCACCAGAGTAAACAAGAAGGGGCTCAGAGCCAATACTTGATGCAGACCCACTTCCACCTTGAACACACAACAGTTTTTCTCTGCTCTCGGTCCTCTGTGCAGAGTCTCACTCCAGCAGATAAAATCATTATTGTCTGTTACAACCACAATGCAAACTTCCTAGTGTTTAATTAATACACTATAGTCCAGTACTGTATAATGTATATACTGTAGGTCTGAAAGGATTAAATCAGCACTGAAGATTTTATTGTACATTACATCATTTTATAAAAGTACAAACACTGTACAGTCAATTTCATTTATCAGATGAAATGATGATGAGAGGTTGTTACTGAGCAGCAGATGACAGCAGAACACAGAAGATCAGGTACAGATTCCAACAATACAGACTCATTTACACTAATTAGATTATTTAAACTCTGTGTTTCAAACTTGCTCTACTTGTACTCTTACCTGTTGAACTATCATAGTTACTGAGAGTAGTTACACATCAAACTAAACCCTTCTCATAACAGATATGGATCCACTGATCCACCTGAGCAGTCATGCTGAAGTACACACAATGTCCTAATCACACAATAAGCTCATCACTCAGGACATTCAGACTGTAGATGAACAACTTTATACCCAACATTCACTCTAATGAAGACACAAAGAGAACATTTACTCACAGAGCATCACAGGGAGAGGACTGAACTCCATCCTGTCTATATAATGACTGACTGACTGAGCAGAAGGTGTGTAAAGCCTTATAATTCCCTGTGTTCTCGCTCTCTTCCAGATAGAGAGAGAGATAGAAAGAGAGTTTTATATACTCTTTATTGTGAACAATGTTATGGAAAAACATTTTCACTTTTTTTTAATAATACATTCAATACATTTAAATATCTACAGTACATATTAGATTATAATGAACATACATAAATAGCCACGTTGACTTTTTTTTTGCTTTATTTCTAATCTTCAATAAATATAAATGTATAAAACATTCATTTTTTAAAGAAAAAAGAAATCCAGTGTGGCTGCTCACCCCACCAATAACCCCAATCCTTTTTAAAATATTGGATCTGTTTTCATCTATATCTGTATACAATTTTATCTTTAAAAAAGGGCTTTATTGAAAATGCCTTTGTGTATATTCCAGGGTTTGTGTGTGCTGTGTATTTTTGTTGCTGTAAGGAGTAAAAATATGTGCTTTTAGGATAAAGAGGCTGGTGGAGCAAAACGGGCTCATCGGCTGTACAGCAAGTGTCTGCAAAACAATGCAGGACACATGAGAGGGGCACAAAGTGGAATAAGAGGAGAAGCCTGACTGTGAGGGATGGAGAACTAAGGCAACAGTACGTATGTCAGTGAGTATCTGCATTGAAGAAGGAGTACTGTAGATTGTAGAAGTTTACCATATAGCATTAGTGAAATGAAGAATGAGCTGTAGCAGCCTTGGAGGAGATGCCGGGATGGAACCCACCTTTATAGAGCACACTACCAGTTATTGTGGAGGGGGGGGGGGCAACATCAGAAAATATAATATTGTTTAAAATACCCTTCATTGACGAATTTCTAGAGACATATTTTAGTTGTGTATCATCCTATGATATCCTATGTAAATGTCTGTTTTCATGGTGTGCTGTAATGAACTCATCCAGAGTGTCCCCCGCGCTGTGCCACAAGGTGGAGCTCATGTATAAAAGATATCCAGCTCAGTTTCAACCTGACACTGGTTACGCTGGTTACTAGATTACTAACTAAGTACCATCAAGTCAAAAACTGTTGGGAAAAGTTTTTTTTTTTTTTTTTTTGGCTTTAAGCCAAAAACGTCATGCAGTTTTTAAATGAAGGTTTTTATTATTAAGGGAAAACAAAATCTAAAACTACATGCTCTGTGTGAAAATATGTTTGCCCCCTAAACCTTATAACTGGTTGGGCCACCCTTAGCAGCAACAACTGCAATCAAGCATTTTCAATAACTTGCAATGAATCTGTTACAGTGTTGTGGAGGAATTTTGGCCGACTCATCCTTGCAGAATTGTTGTAATTGGAGGGTTTTCAAGCATGAACCACTTTTTTAAGGTCATGCCACAGCATCTTAATTAGATTCAGGTCAGGACTTTGACTAGGCCATTCCAAAGTCTTAATTTTGTTTATCTTGAGCCATTCAGATATGCTGGACTTGCTGGTGTACTTTGGATCATTGTCCTGCTGCAGAACCCAAGTTCGCTTCAGCTTGAGGTCACAAACAGATGGCCGGACATTCTCCTCCAGGATATTTTGGTACACAGCAGAATTCATGGTTCCATTTATTCCAGGTCCTGAAACAGCAAAACAGCCCCAGACTATCACACTACCACGATCATATTTTACTGTTATGATGTTCTTTTTCTGAAATGGAGTGTTACTTTTACGCCACACATAATGGGACACACGCCTTCCAAAGAATTCAACTTTTGTCTCATCAGTCCACAGAGTATTTGCCCCAAAGTTATGTGGATCACCATGATGTTTTCTGGCAAAACTGACATGAGCGTTTATGTACTTTTTGCTCAGCAGTGGTTTTTGTCTTGGAACTCTGCCATGCAAACCATTTTTATATAGTTAAATTGATTTTACCCACTCACACACTCATCTTCTATACCGCTTTATCCTGTATTCAGGGTCACGGGGACCTGGGGCCTATTCCAGGAGGCTAAGGGCACACACTCATACATACACTAACACACTACAGTCAATTTGGGAATGCCAGTTAGCCTAAACTGCATATCTTTGGACTGTGGGAGGAAACCAGAGTACCCAGAGGAAACCCACCAAACACAGGGAGAACATGCAAACTCCATGCACACAGAGATGAGAATCAAGCCTGATTCTGGAAGTGCAAGGCGACAGTACTAACCACTACACCCCCGTGCCGCATAAATTGGTTTTAATTAAATTAAAATTATCTTCTTTCTTTACACACACATAATGGTAATAATCAAACAAACTGTAATATTCTGCATGGTAATGTCCATTCTAATGACAATTTAAATCAGTTTTGTATCACCTTGAGCATGTGTACAGTAACTGGTATAAGTGAATTGAGTAATTCAATGAAATGTTGGATTGCAAGTAACTTGGTCTGTAAGTGTTTTGCAAGATGAGCAAAATTTTTAAATCAATTTTAACTTGGTAAACGGGCGAGGTAATGAAATACGAGTATAGCAGTATGTATACGCTTTGTCACGTATGCCGAGCATCATGTGATCACAACTGAGCCATGGTTCCTCTCTCTTTCTCTCTCTCTCTCTCTCTCTCTCTCTCTCTCTCTTGCTGTGGGATTGTGGGTAATCATCTCTCATCCTCAGTCTCACTGTGCATACGTACTCGTATAGTCAACAACTGTGTGCGTGTGTACTGTTTACTATTATCAGAATCAGAAGAGTTTTATTGCCAAGTACTCTTGCATGTACAAGGAATTTGTTTTAGTGACTGAGCTTCCAGAACAAAACAATGACAAGACAAAACATCATGGCAAATAATAATAATAAAAAAAAGTTAATAACAAATGGAGTAGGGTGTGGGATTCTATTAAATAAGTTAAATAAATATCTGTGGTATTGCACAGTATATTACACAGTGGTATTGCGCACAATATTGCACATATATTTATTGCACAGTGAGAAGAATGTTTAACTGTTCATGATGTAAATTGCCTGAGGGTGCTCTGTAGCGTCGACCAGATGGCAAAAGTTCAAATAAATATGTAACTTATTTTCTGTTCTTTGCTTTAATTTTTTTTTCGTAATTTCGTTTATATTTCTTAAAATGTTTTATTTTTATCAGTTCCCCTACTTTCCCCAAAAGGCTCAGCCTTTGCCAGGCCACAGTTGTAAATAAGAAACCTGTTCTTAATCTGTCTTGCCTGGTTAAATAAAGGTAAATAAATAAAAATAAAATAAAATTTTGTAGCTGAGCCAAACCAGACAGTTATTAAAGTGTTATTAAAGGACAGATTCAATAACAGATTCTATAACATTGTGACCACGTGTGTGCACACATGTAAATATTTTTTTTAATTTTGTGTCCAAGTATAGTGACTGTCCTTTAGTAACTGTACTGCAACAACGACCCTCATGAAGAAAAAAAGTTTAAAAGGCTGTAACAGTGAGAGAAATTAAACTGTTTAACAACAATGGATAGTCACATCTCTGCGAAAGCAAGTGTCATTAGAGAGGATTCTTGTTAAAAATTGCAGTTTAGCCAACAGAAACTCTGTCTGAGAGCAGTGATTCCATTAGTGTGTGTGTCTGTGTGTATGCGTGCACGTGTGTGTGTGTGTGTGTGTGTGTGTGGAAATTGTTCTATACAGTAGGCCCCCTCCTCCTCCTACTCTCCTCTCTTGTCTTACTACAGCCACGATTCTTTTCAAATTTATTTTTACTTTACACTTTTTTATTAATCATTTATATATGAATATTTCTAGCTTGTGGAAGGAATCATCAGAGTTTCCATTATTTCTTATGGGAGATATTCGCTTTGATATACTAGTGCTTTGGATTACAAGCAATGACAGATAACCTGATTTAAATTAAAAGGATTTAGTGTTTGATGAAAAACAGAACAGAGTACAGAATAAGTTCAAATAATCTAAAGAAACATTTATTATTAATTATCAATTTATCGAACATTTGTGTGTTATTACGCAGATATTATTACCAAGATATGGACTCTGTGGACTTGTTAATCTGAACTGTAAAACATTAACAGTACCGTTTTATGGAATCACAGAGTAATCTAATAATTTGAGACTTTAAAATGCTGTTAAAATTTTTTAAGATATATGCAAAATGTTTGTGTAGCGCAGCCACATAAAGGGGTGTTTTTATAGGCCACAAATAAAGTGGTAAATAAAAAATAAAACCACCAGGCCGTATTCTTGACCCCTATACGGTTTATTTTGTTTCCCAAGGGACTGTGTTTTGGTGCCGGTATAAAGCCGGAACCGGCATAGCACTCGGGGTGGAGAGATGATGCAGTGTGCTGGTTTTTGGAATAGAGACAGAGCGATTGTTTGGTGCACCCGAGGATTACTTTTCCTAGGACCCACAATAATACCCATCTCATTCTGTTTCTCGTGCTCCCGGATTAAACATCATATACCGGTGAGACCAAGCCATCTCTCCCGTTCACCATTACACACTCACAATAACACAGACTTGGACATTCATACATACGCACACACACACGCATACATTACACACTTGGTTTATATTTGTATATATATTTATATATTGGTTTTGGTGCACTTTATTTGTTTGTTTGTCTTTTTCACATAATGATGGAGGCAGATGATTCGCTGTGGCGACCCCTGAACGGGAACAGCCGAAAGACAAAGAAGAAGAGGAAGAAGTCTTTTTCACATAATACACTTTGGTTTGGTTTGGAAGTTGTTGTTGTTACTTGTCTTTCCTTGCTCCGCGAAGATTGTGCAACACCGGAAGTGAGTAATATTAGCCCGTATTTAGATTCTAGACCCCGTAATAGTGTAATTAGCTTAAATATAAAACCTGAGCATTACATAGTGGTCGCCCGTACGGGGAATCTGTTTGCTTGGGTATTTTTCCGGTGTTGGGTGACTTTGCTGAGCAATATAGACGCTAACATGGCTAGCGCTAAGGCTAATGCGTATGCTAATGCTTTTAGTGCTGGGATGTCCAACTTTGTTGTTGTTAGTAGTCTACCGGATGGTATTGATGATGATGATATATATGCACGCCGTAATTCTACAGCTGGAAGAACTTCATTGATTAGATCATTGTATGTAACAGATGGGCATGATGATGACGTTACCATTGGTCATGTATCTAATATTGTTGCTGATGTAAAAACAGTGCAATCTGAATTTGATCAATGTAGGATGGATGTAATGGCTCTTTCTGAGAAAGTGGGTATGTTAGAGAGCGATTTTAGAGAATCCATTAACAGCAGTATAAACCGCGAAATCAGTTTTCGACAGGCAGTGGATGCTAAATTAGATAAGCTGGGGCGCTACTGCCACGAGTCGCTGGAAAAACTGGATCAAGCAGTTACTGACTGTTTCTTGCGCCGTGATCTCATCTGGGACAAGCAGATGAAGAAGCTGTGTCTCTTTAGCATGCCCACCGTCCACAGATTACAAGCCTACACTCAGGCATCTTCACCATCTCCATCTCTACAGAGAGAATTACAAACATAGTGTCTACAGAGAAGGACAGCAAGGGGGCAAAAGAGTTTCAGCAGAAGGAGGGTGCCCGACGCAGCCATGAGGAGGTTCAGGAAGGAGCCCCAGAGCCTGCTTCTACACTGTTCCAGGCCGGACCCTCCAACGCTCAGCCCCTCTCTGCAGCCACTCAGCTCTACTACGCCTTGCCACCAAAAGCAGAACCTCCTCAACTTGCCTCGGAGCGGTCAGCCGCTCAACCCGGGGACCATTCCGAGGCAGTACGAGAACAGCACGAAGGTCTCCAGGTAGCTCTACTGGCCACTGTGGTGGACACCGGAGAGTCCCAGAACCAGGGGGTCTCCTTCGAACACCACCAGGGGGTGCTACATCATAGAGTGCCGGGGAAGAAAGGAGGAGCAGTCCAGCTGGTAGTCCCACCATTTAAGATCCAGACGTTCCTTGAAGACTTTCACCAAAAGCCGACAGGTGGCCACCGGGGGGGCTAAATCCCTATTAAGCCTCTTAGACGTCACCTGGTGGCCCACCATCCGCAAGGACATCTGGCAGTATGTGCAAGCGTGCGAGGTCTGCCAGAGCACCCGGAGCCGGGCCAAGGGACCCAGAGGCCACAGGAGATCGGCCACGCCCTTAGCCCCACATCCCTGTAAACCTGGGGGAAGAGCCGGGAGCTACCACCTGCCAGACCTCACCAGGGACCGCTGGAGCAGCCTACCACCCAACAACATACCACAGACCCAGCCACATATCCAGAACTCATCAACCCAAGGATCACAGCGGAGGAAGTGGGACAATTACCAGCAAGTCAGTCTGCCAAATAAGTCAGCTAACAAAGTTCCCGGAAGAACAAGGCGCCAGAGCTACCGGGCGAGCTGGTTTGGCGACGGACACGCTCTTTCCTCTGCCCATCAAAACTTTCCAGTTAAGCTAGCGCCCAGTGGGAGGGTCCAGCAAGAAAAAGAAGAAAAGAACCAACAGAGTACACTTTGTCTGGGGCAACCCACATAACCAGTGCGTGGTGAAACGCGCTAGAAACACCACAGAACCAGCCACAGATCCAGAACTGTTCAACCCCAGGATCACAGCGGAGGAAGAGGGACAACTACCAGCAAGTCAGTCAGCCAAACAAGCCAGCTAAGAATGTTCCCAGCAGAACGAGGCGACAGAGCTACCGGGCCTGCTGGTTTGGCGACAGGCACCACCTTTTTCCTCCGCCCATCAAAACTTTTCAGGTGAGCTAGCGCCCAGTGGGAGGGACCAGCAAGAAAATCACAAGACTGTAAAAAAAAACCAATGGAGTACACTAGGTCTGGGGACAACCCACTTAACCGAGTGCGTGGTGGTGAAACGCGCTAGTGCTTATGTAGCGTAGCCATATAAGGGGGTTGATTTATAGGCCACAAATAAAGTGGTAAAAAAAAATCCACCAGGCCTTATTATCGACCACTATAAGGTTTATTTTGTTCCCCAAAGGACTGTGTATTGGTTGCGGTGTTAAGCTCTTGCGCAAGGGAATCCCGATGACGTGTCGGGTCACGTGTACCGGCATGAAGCCGGAACCGGCATAGCACTTGTGATGCAGAGATGAAGTTTGCAGCGCTACGTGAAAGAGAGAGAGAGCTAGTTTGTGGCAACCAGAGGATTACTTTTCCCCAGTGGATTAATCTTTTCCTGGACTCCAACTATACCCCTCTCATTTGGTTTCTCATGCTCCCGGACTTAACATCTTTTACCAGTGAGATATATTTGTATATACAGTATTTGTATATATTGGTTTTGGTGCACTTCATTTGTTTGTTTGTCTTTTTCACATAATACACTTTGGTTTGGAAGTTGTTGTTGTTACGTGTCTTTCCTTGCTCCGCGAAGATTGCGCAACACCGGAAGTGAGTAATATTAGCCCGTATTTAGATTCTAGACCCCGTAATAGTGTAATTAGCTTAAATATAAAACCTGAGAATTACAAAATGTTCTACCTACACAAAAGAATGCATAACTGCCTCTCCATCGTTCACTTTAACAAGGTTTTGGTGAAACTTCTTTGTGTACAGGAAACATCATCAGAGGTTCACCATACCAGATAAAATCATTACAGTAATATTACAGTTGCATTACAATTACAAGCACGACTTCCTTTCTAATCATTAAAATATTTAAAGCGTGTGTTTTAACTTGACAACATGGCACTCATGGTAAAAGTAGCCAGTCCTAGGAGTGAAGGTGTGAACCAGGCTTCAGTCCGTCCATGCTCTCCAAGTTACAAAACTCAGCACACAAGCAAACTTTTTTTAGATTTTGAATTTGCAAGTTTACATTTCCTTCTTTGCTGCTCAATATTGGACAACTAAAGACAGTAAATTAAAGTATTAACCTCTGTTAAGGTTTATTTACCACTATTTAGGTAGGCACTTTATTTTAGGAGATAGCATGCTTCATGTTTCAGGAAGTTCAGGTGTTTTGCTTTAAGGCTCATGGTTAATATGTATGAGTGCTTTATTTTCCTTTCTATGTGATTGCTTTATTTTTCCCATGTAAGTATGCATTTGTTTTCTCTCTGTATTACTTATTTCATGTGTATGAGATCTTTGTTTCTAGGATATGCCAACAAACAGGCACACATGCAGGAGACCTATTCACATTAATTTGACTAACTATTAGCACAAATAATATAGTTGATAAACAACTGTACCATATTCATGTGCAATATTTATATGTCAGTTATCACTCTCATATGTTAGTTTTCTAATCCCTTCTGCTAAACTCACAAGACAATAAATAAATAAACAAACAAATAAATGCATTACATGCATACATGCATGCATACATACAGTACATACACACATAAATGCCATTATCTATGTCATTAGGCATTGTAGTGCTAAGATGGTTTCTCTTCGAAACAGGAAACACAACCAGAAGCTCACCACAGCAGATAAAATCAATACAGTTAGTAAAAACCATGACTTCCTTTACACTCATTACATAATTTAAACAATATTTTTTCAAATGGCTCTATTCGTACTTTTACCTGTTAAACTATTATTGTTACTGAGAGTAGGTACACATCAAACTAAACCCTTCTCATAACAGATATGGATCCTTTTTTGATCAGCAAAGTTACTTTTTTAATTTATAGTTACAATTTTATTTATATATTTATATATTTATTTTACTTTTTGGACTCAAACCATTACCTTGGATATTAGACAGTGGGTATTGAGCACATTCAGACTTTGTTTCACTGCATGTGGAAAAGGACATTGTACACTCTGTACTGATGTATAGCATGTTTTACATTCTTTACACTTGCTGTGTTCACAGACAAAGACCTGACAGCTTCTCTTTCTTTGTTTTATATTTTAAAGCTGGTTAAAAACTCACACTGTAAAGCCTCTAATTCAGCTTAGCTGCCATGATTGTCACCTGGCATCTTCAACTTTTAGGAAATTACCAACTTGCTTTGGTAATGCCTGTAACAAAATAAATCAATCTAAGTATTACCATAAATGAATGAATAAATTAAATAAATTAATAAAAAAATAAACAAACAAACTAACAAATAAATTATAGCCACCCTAATCTTAGTCACAAAGAAGTTAGTTAGTATAGATTGGATCTAGGTCTACATTACAAACACTGACTGGTGGTTTGCAAATAGAACTTAGAACTTAGATAGTGACATTCTTTCTCCAATTACAGCAATTGAAACATTTAAAAAATGTTTTAATACATTTACATTTGCTTTTGTTACTTTATATTTATATATAATAAAATGGAAGGGCTACAATAGCTTTAATTGAAAAAAAAAAGGTTATTATTATTTTTATTTGTATAAAATCTTATTACTATCAGCATTACAGCACTAACTACTGGTTATTGCTTATCCATAGAATATAAAGATTGAAATAGTTAAAACAAACAATTAAAAATGCATTATGACTAAATATTGATTTTATTTTATTTTTTTTAATCTGGATTGTTAAACTGGTAACCATTGATATTTAATTTTGCAGAACTACTACTGTATATTGGGTTTCACAGTAGCTTCATGGTTAGCACTGTAGCCTTCCACCTCCAGGGTCTGTGTGCATGGAATTTGCATATTCTCTCTGTGCTTGTTGGGTTTTCTCTGGGTACTACTGTATTCTCCTACAGTCCAAAGATTTTCAGATTAGGCTAATCGTCATGTCTAAATTGTCCATAGTGTGTGTTTGTGTGTGTGTGTGATTGCGTGCGTGTGGGTGTTTCCTCCAATAGATTAGAACCCTCTCCAGGGTGTACCCCACCTTGTGCCATAAGTCTACCCTGCAGGCACCATGCGACTCTGTATACAGGATAAAGTGGTATAGTGGATGGATGAATTAATTACTTTATGTGGTGGAATTTTCTCTTAGCTGTTTGCACTGTTGCCTCACACCTTCAAGATTGTAAATTCTCCTCCTATGGTCTGTCCAGGTGGAGTTTTCATGTTCTTCCCCAGCTTTGTGGGTTTTTTTAGGTGCTTGGGTTTCATTCACAGTTCAAAGACTTGCTGTGGCAAAAAGTCACAATTGCCCATATTGTAGGAACCTCCCATTATCCAGCACAAATGGAAAAAAAAACTCACCTTTTGTCCTAAAATAAAAATGTGAGTGCTCTTACAATCAATTAACAAGCAATTAACACTTTTAATTTTTTTTTTATTATTATTACTTTGGAAACAGACACTGAAAAAACAGGTATGATGTTTTTTTTTTTGTTTTATGTTGAAAAGTGAATAAATTAATAAAACCTTTAACCTCTGTGATTTCTTTGTGTCTTGTCTTCTATCTTTTCCTTTCTGTTTTGTTTCATCTGTTTACTCTGTTATTATGGTTTATATGAGTCTCTGTGTGGGTTTAACAGTTTATATATTAATAAATTAATTACCTGAAATGATAGTTACTCGTAGATAATATGAACCTGCTGAGAATTTTGTTTGTAAAAGTATTTTTATTAATAGAGTTCTTCACATAAGTTACAGTGTGAAATAATGACTAATTAATAATTTTTATTAAAGAATTATCTAAAAATAAGTACAACTATTGAAGAAAAAAATGAAGTAAATTTACAAAAAAAACATGACAAAAATAAAAGTATATGCAAACGAATTTATAAATGCAAGTATGTTTAAAAGCAATTTACCTTAAAATGTAAAACTTTTTTTTTTCATTGCAACGTGTGCTATACAACATGATCTTACAACCTTGAAAAATACCAGTCATTAAACATGGTCCTTTTAGAATTTAAATATTATTGCAGTACAACAAGATATATACAGTACCTATGCTTTTAGAATTGTAAGCTACGGTATGATATAAACAATGAGATTTAGTATAATTGAACTGAATTATGAGCTTTAAATATCATAAGTGACTTTATATTCAATATGGGATTTACTAGAAAACTAGATTAGACTGAATAACAATGGAGTTAATTGAAAGCTCTGACTTTGCTGGTGGTTAATTACAATAGCCTGCTAGCCTTGCAACAGATTACAAAAGCCCAGTCTTGGACAAAATCCAGGCCAAAAATGGTCTGTTCATTACAGCATTGGTGTATTTCATTTATTCTTTTAGTATTACACCATTACACAATTAAACAAATATATAAAAAAAATTAATTCATGCAACCAAATTATAACATATTTGTTGTAGCTTTTGTCTTATTTTTTCCTTTAGATATGTCACATCATCACCACTGGGTTTATCATCAACATCTGCAGAAAGAGAGAACAAAAATCTCATACTGATCGCCAGCCTTACAATGCATAAGATAAAATAGTCCTGGTGAAGTCTCCATTGTTGTGTCTGTAGTAAGAGTAATTCTTATATCATCCAGGATGTGGCAATTTTTCAGGACAGTGACTGTCAATGTCATAGATAACTGAAAATAGGACAGTACAAGACATATAGTCTGATTAAAATACTCTACCATTTTTCTTTTACTTCTTTTTCATCACGATCTGTTCATAAATGGCGTTATTGCTCTCAGATGCAGCTTCACCTAAAAACAGTGTAGTTTGTTAATCAGTATGAAATAAAGCTACTGTGCCATGAAAAAGTATTTGTCCCTTACTGTTTTTTTTCTCACACTTAAATGATTTAGATCATAAAACAAATGTTATTATTGAACAAACATAACCCAAGTAAATAAAAAA
>JAQQZS010000001.1:4043065-4054193 GCA_030068045.1 Platyallabes tihoni
TAAAGGTAAAGTGCAGGTTAATTTGTTTTATTTTTACTTTATATTTTGTGTTAATTATTTTTATTTATTTATTTTTTGAGGCTGTAGAACGAATAATTTGAGTTCCATTATTTCCTATGGGAAAATTAAATTTGGTTTACGAGTGTTTTGGACTACGAGCCAGCTTCCGGAACGAATTATGCTCGTAATCCGAGGTTCCACTGTAAGTAGTTTGCACACACACACACACAGCTTACTGACAAAGGTAATTTAAATCATGTGAATTACATCAAGGGACTTGCACTGACTCCTAAATATATATTTTTTTTCTCCTAAGGTCTAAAGTCACCTCCAGTGAAGCATTGTGCCTCTATGGAGTACTGTCTCAATTTGAAGAAAAATCTTTTTTACAAAGTCAAATGCTGTCAGACAGACTTCTGCAATTTGGAAGGCCCTTACCCTTAACCATGCTTGATCTAAATGATGTTCACCTCACCTCAACTGCTGGTATTTGTTGCTGTTGTTATTTACTCATGTTTTCAGCAACAGCAGCAGTACATTCACTTCACTTTGTAATGTATGAACCTTCTTTTAGTCACATTCTGTCCCGAAGACATTAATTCCCAATAAAAACTTTTCAGCATCGCTGTAAGTTTTTAATGTATTTTACAACTGGTAATGATCTACAATTATACTGAACAATATTTATGGCATTAAACATACAAGGGCTGCTTCACATGCAGGCTTTCTAGGAACAATCATTAAGCAAGAACAGAAACTGGACTATACTGTACTGTATACTAAAGCCAGGTCTAGCATAAAATTCAAGAGGGTGTTTATTCAATGTAAATACCAGTCATAAGTGCTTCATCCAGTGGTTTTACTCTGTCTGAGACAATTTTATCATGGTGATTGATGAGTCTTGCAAATGCACTTGACAATACAATTCTTGCACAAACTGTTCAAAAACATAGTTTTTAGAGGACATTTCAGTGTGACTATATTTATTTACATTTATATGCTCTGACATGAATACTGAGAAAAGATGAGAAAAGGCTTTTCAACTACAACTACACAGTTTGTGAGGCCATCTGTTCAAAGCACTCTGAAATTATGACTGTTATCAGCCACTTGCCTATGTCCCTGGCCCTTACAATACATTGGCAAAAAGTAAATTTGTACAATTATTTTGAAAATTAGAATAATTAGAGTAATTAATTAAGATATAATGAAGTTATTCAGTTATCCAAGTTATTTGAATATAAGTATATATTTTTTTAAAATCCACAAACTATAAGATTAGATTAATAAAAATTAATTCATTCTTAATTAATAAGATTTCTGGATATTTTTAGTAATTTTAGTAATTAACTTGTTCATATCTTATCGCTTTGATTTTCAATATTGTTCCTTTTTTTTTTTTTTTTTTTAATATGCAAACAAAGGTGCCAATAGAATTTAACAATTTTAGGCTTCAATTAGTAAATGTCTTAATGGTCTTATATTTGTTGTTTTAAACTTTGTTAGATATGCATACTATGAAGTAAACTAAATAATTTGTTGAAGGTTCTAATTTAATGAAGTTACAGGGGTTGGACAATGAAACTGAAACACCGGGTTTTAGACCACAATAATTCATTAGTATGGTGTAGGGCCTCCTTTTGCAGCCAATACAGCATCAATTCATCTTGGAAATGACAGATCCAAGTCCTGCACAGTGACCAGAGGAATTTTGAGCTATTCTTCTTGCAGAATAGTGGCCAGGTCACTATGTAATGCTGGTGGAGGAAAACGTTTGCCAACTCGCTCCTCCAAAACACCCCAAAGTGGCTCAATAATATTTAGATCTGGTGACTGTGCAGATGTCGATGGGAGAGGTCTCTGTCACCAGTCTTGCTGTGTGTATTGGTGAATTATCATCCTGATACATGGCACCGCCTTCAGGATACAGTGTTTGAACCATTGGGTGCACATGGTCCTCCAGAATGGTTCACGCCCATCTAGCACAAGTATTGGGCCCAGGGAATGCTATGATATTGCAGCCCAAACCATCACTGATCCACCCTCATGCTTCACTCTGGGCATGCAACAGTCTGGGTGGTACGCTTCTTTGGGGCTTCTCCACACTATAACTCTCCTGGATGTGGGAAAGACAGTGAAGGTGGACTCATCAGAGAACAATACATGTTTCACATTGTCCACAGCCCAAGATTTTCGCTGCTGGCACCATTGAAACCGACGTTTGGCATTGGCACGAGTGGCCAAAGGTTTGGCTATAGCAGCCCGGCTATGTACAATGACCCTGTGGGGCTCCTGATGAACAGTTTTGGTGGAAACAGGAGAGTTGAGGTGCACATTTAATTCTGCAGTGAGTTGGGCAGCTGTGGTTTTAAGTTTTTTGGATACAATCCCGGACATCCCTTTCAGACAGCTTCCTCTTGAGTCCACAGTTACTACTGTTGGATGTGGTTCGTCCTTCTTGGTGGTATGCTGACTTTACCCTGGATACTGTGGCTCTTGATACATCACAAAGTCTTGCTGTCATAGTCACAGATGCGCCAGCGAGACGCGCACCAACAATTTCTCCTCTTTTGAACTCTGATATGTCACCCATAATGTTGTGTGCATTGCAAGATTTTAATCAAAACTGTGCTATCACTCTGCTGATTAAACCTTCACACACTGATCTTACTGGTGGAATGTGCAGTCAATGTAGATTGGCCACCACGCAAATTTAGCCATGAAACCTCACTAAATTGGCCAGTGTTTAAGTTTCATTTGTCCAACTCCTGTATGTGCTAATGATAAAACGTGTCCTACTCAAAAACGTTTACATTTTCTCAAAACGGCACAAGAATAAAGAACTTTCTCCAGGTTACTTGTCAGAACTTTTTTGTAACATCAAAATAACACGCCATCCAAATGAAAATGAAGCTTTAACAGGGAGAGTAAGTTGTCATATGTCTGATCCAAGACACATCCTTTTTGTACTGATACACTGTTAGGGGCAGGAATAAAGCATAGATGACCACAATGAGCTAATGCTGCTATGAAGGATTTGACCCCTCTCTCTGAGGTACAGAAGGCTGTAGTGGGATTTGAACATCAACAGGATGACATTGAGAAAGTGTTTGTGTTCTGGTGCATGATCAGCCAGAATTGGTTATATCTGAGGCTGATCGGCCGGCCAATCATGCTGAAGTTGGCTGATTCCAGTCACTGACTGTATCAATAGTGCATTTTTAGGTTTTTAGCCAAGATATTCACAATGACTAATACACTGAACCTGCCACGCAATGTAAGGGTTATAATAAATTATTTTAAAAAGCATTGTTGATAAGGGTAATTCCCTTAATATATTATTATATATGTAATTCCCACTAATATATTTATCTAAAATTCATTCGAAGTCCCTCAAGTATCAGTGCTTATTACTTAAGGTCAGTACATTACGATAAATATTTAAGACAGAGGAATTTGAGCTTTCAGTTTCTAAGCAAAATTATCATATGAATGTGTCGTATTTGCTTAAAACTTCAGAAAAAAAATTAGCAGCTATAGCTATCGCTAAAACAATGCAATTAATAACATGAATCAGCTTTATCATGGATGTCTCCATATTAAATGCACATACTGTAAGTATAAATAGATGCAATTATAATTAGCATGGATGTTTCTATCAAAACAAGACATACCTGTGCTTGTTTTCTGCTTTGCATGCCAGTTTTGCATATTCACATAAAAATCGTGCTCTGCTCTTGGTCCTAATAGTTAATTGTCATTTACGGTGTTCATATGCCACATACTGTAGTTAATAAACAATTTACTTAAAAGTGTAGAAGTTTCAGGTGGCTGTTGGTTAATTAGCTTTTCCCACCATTTCCTAACCCGTGTTCCAGAACACCATCTTACTCTACTAACTGAAAGCTACTAATGTTGCATCTCCTAATAATCATAAAGGAAGCGACGTAATTCTGACAAATAGGAGCCATTTCCACCACAGAACATGTGTATAAACATGCATAAAGGTTAGCTGTTAAATACAGTTTTTCAATGAAGCAAAGCATTTTGTACATTGATCTGATTGTGATTTTACGATATTTATAATTAAAACAGCATTAAAACTACCTTAAATACTTAATAAAAATAGAATGCTACCTTTTTTTTCGCATTGTTGTGTGACTCCATAAGGAATGCATAAAAATGTACTTACAATACACATAACATTGATCCTAGAGTTTCGCTCAGTTCTGTTATAACACATCTGCCTCTGAAAAATGCTACACTAATTCTATACTAAAAACTCAGTTTTGTTACTTTCAATCCTGTTTCTCCTATAAACAGTACAATAGTGAGTAGCATTCTGTTTGTTTATTTATTTATTTATTTATTTATTTATTATAAATGTAAATTTTGGCCAATATAATAATATTCACTTTGAATTGTACATGGCACTCCTGAACTGCCAGTTATCCAGACCCCTTCTGCCCTCTAGACCTATCTGACTCCAGCCTGGTGCCCTGCTTCTGGTTGAAGATCTTGATGCATGGAGACATCACGTGGAGACCCCATGTGGTCTGTTTGGGATGCATGTGGTTCCACGTCTTTGACTTGGCTGATTCAGGCAGCTGTTCTCTGAGGACTTGTGACTGTAGTTCAGAAGTTCAGGAATGGAATTCCTACAGTTTTGTACCTGAGCCTCCAATAACAACAACACGTGGACTCCATATATTTAACGTGCTGGAGTCGTTTTACCTCTACATACACCGATCAACCTCCTGTGGACCTGCGACGATCACCTAGGCACCTCCGAAAGCACTGCTTTGCTCCAAAGCGTAATTTATTTCTTACTGCTTTCAACACAAGCAAAAGTGCCTAATGAGCTAATGTAAAAGGTTCTACTAAACTTTCAATGAATTACCTGAAATCAGTTTATTTTAACTCATGAAACACAGTGAAAAAACAATAAAAATAATACAATACAAATAATACAAAACTTTCAAAGCAGCTTGCTGCACACTTTTTAATAAAGATTGTTTCTATTTGATCGTATTTTTGGAAACTGGTATCCATATTTTTCTCCGCTTCAAAGTGACTGGATCTGTGGTATGCAAATCTTGAAACTTTTTGATACCCCCATGTATAAAAAAAACATAGGAGACAAAAACTAACCCTGAATTGGGGACTAATCCTAAACTCAAAAATTTCTCCTCTGTTGAGCACTTTTTCACACAATACAGGCAAATCTATAAGGTTTAGACATATTTTCAAGCCATGTACACTTTTATTAATTCATAAATTTTGCTTAATGGTATTTAAAGCAACTTAGCATTAACATTTGATTAACTAACATAAAATGTACACAGTTTATTATAAATATAAGTACAAATGGGTGTCAAATTCAAAGAGAAGTCTGTTGCTCAGTTATGCTTTAAGCTTTTAAAAACTATTTTCTTCCGTCCAGTATAATGTGAAAGACTTCCATAAGGCAGCAGGAGAAAACTACATTCATACTGTAAATGATTTCACATTACTATGTCTTCTAATGGTCTCGTGGCTAAGATCAGCTAAATATGCAATCACATTTTATATTACAGAAGGATAGTAAAACATTCTGAATTCAGTGTGAGATCTACTTATGTCAAAAGTGAATAGTCAATTTAAAGCAGGGTGGGTACATGTTAAAAACAACAAACTACATGGAAACTGAAAGTTATCTGTTTCACATTATCAAACATTCAGACTCAAAAACCGATATTGTCCTCCTTCTCAAAAACACATTTTTAGGAAAAGATTCAAGTTAGAATTATTTTACTTTTCACAGATGTACTTTTTTATATTATGACAAGAAGCATCAAACCATTTGTGTGTGTTACCATTACTATCACCCAAAGCAGCACAGTCCTCTCCAGAAGGGTCCTGCACTTTCCAGTTATCAGGCTCATGTGGGCCCCCTGAATCGTTAAACCAGAACCTTCGTAGACCAAATAAAATATTGAAATCAGTTTGTAAATAATGGATTTAAAAATTCTTATTTGCTTTGATGGGGCATTGTAGGTCTTATAAAGAAACAGTAGAATAAATCTGTAAGTGAACACGGTTCTTACATTACACTTGTCTCCTTTAAGGGTTGATTGTTCACCCACTTCCACTTTCCTTCAGTCTCCAAGTCATTCAGGCCAATCCAGTGTGTTTTTCCAATTTGTGAAGATACAAAATCCTAATGTAGAAAATGACATGATACACATAACTTATCATGTAACCTGCTCAAGGGAAATAGAGACCAATAATTACATACATTTACAGAAAAAAAGTAAATAAAACACTCACCTGCTCAGTTTGGCTGGTTATAATCACCAGGTGTCCTCCCTTCTCCATACAGTAATCTTTACTCTGAGTCCAGTTTAATTTCCCAGTGGAGAAGTAGTAACACTTTAATCCAAGAGACTTCCATCCTTCCTCACAAAGTGTGCACTTTTGATTTGCTGTTTTCAAAAAGAGTTATATAAATATAGCAGCTATGTAAAGAGATTTTGGAAAATAGTACATATTTACACACGCATCTCCAAGATTTGGTGATTTTGCAATTATATCTATTATATATATTGTGCTGGTGTTATTAGAGATGGTTACTGCATTGCCATGATTTGATACATGAGATACATAGAGGTAAATAGATATTACTACTCCTACTACTACTACTACTACTACTAATAATAATAGTCATAATGTTTCATTTGTATAGCATCTTTCAAACATGTAAGTTTGCCCTACCATTGCATGCAGAGAGACGTTCATGAACTTGTTGATACTTCACCTTCACCATTTCATAAAGTTGTTCTGTCACTAAAACAAAAGAAGAGTTTTCGATGGTGAAAGGATTTTATGATGGAGGAAAAACCAGACCAATCTCACAACTGCGTACAGCACTGAGCTCAGGAAGTTTTACTTTCAGTTCTTTACTTTACTTTCTCCCAGTAAAGTACACTACTCTTTCCTACTCCCATGCAAAAGAGAAGAGTCCATGGAACAAAATGTGATTTTTATCAACAGAATAAACCAGAATAAAAGACTAGTCTTACCGCAAGCAGAGTTGAGTTTCTGATAATTCACTAATAATTTATTATTTTATTTTATTTCCTACTGTTTTCTACACAGCAAAATACCTAATGAGCTAATGTTAAACGTTCTATTAAATTTTTAATGAATTACCTGAAACCAGTTTGATTTTAACTCATTAAACACAATCAAAAAAAAACAAACAATATAAAAAATGTGCAAACTGATTAAAGGTCACCTTCATTGTCATCATTAATTATACCATATATAATATGTACATCCTTAAGATATTAAACATTATTTAACTCAGAATTTGGATTTTCGTCTCCAAATCAACAGTAGTATTCTAGGCTCCAAACACTCAGTAAAGTTCGCATTGTGGAAAGAGCAATGTATTTTGATGAAGCAGACAAACTGAGGGACTGAATGTTAAAGTTCTTTATGATGGGACTAACCCAAAGAAAAAGACCAAACTTACCACTGCATGTAGAGATGAGCTCCTGATGTTTTGGCATCAGTTCTTTAAACAGTCTGTCTGTGTCTAATACAAAAGAGAAGAGGATCTGATGCAAAATTACATTTCAAGAATCACAATAAACAAGAGGGAAAGCCAAGTCTTACTGTTGCAGGCAGAGATGATTTGCTGATACTTCACCATGTGCATTTCATATGTACTCTCTTTTTCTGATAAAAAGGAGAGTTACATTTTTTAAGATTTCATTTTTTCCTGTACCTTACTTTTTTCTATACATAAACAAAAATAGCTAATGAGTTATTGTAAAAGGTTTTTTTTAAGCTTTTAATGAACTACCTGGAATCATGTTTGATTTTCTTATGCATTCATTAACCTCAATGACAAAGGTCAAACAGTGTAACATAAAACAGTTAACACAAAAGCCCAAAGTGATTAACAAGGCATAAAAAAATGTGCAAACTGATGGAGCCTTGTTATTACACATTATTTAGTTTAACTTACGTACAAATCCTTTCAGCTAAAATGTATTAAACTATGTTTAAACCTTCAAAAAAAATCATATCACTCTTTTTTCAAATTAAATGTTTTGTTATAGACAACATTATGAGAAAAAAATTTGCCAAAATTAAAATCCAAAAATGTTGTTTAGCACATTCTGCAGTTAACCTGCTCAATTAATAAAATAAAACTGCAAGTACAGTAGCTCTTAAGGGGGCTAAGCAAGACAATCCCACTAACAGACCCAAACTTGTTGTTCACTGTCATGTCTATGTGGACAATTGAGATATAACAGCACCAAAGCATTGACGAGTTATATCACTGCTTCCTGTTTAGTGATTATATGTGCAAATGGCTGAAATTTGCAATTGAAAATCACACATGGAAATAATAATTGGCTATAGCTCCACCTGGTTGATGTTTTTATAAATTGCACATAATAAAAGCCATTGAGAACTTGCAATAATGCTACAAATTGGCTAGTTTTTATGAAACGTGGGTACACACAGGGCCATCTGGACATCTACACTACAGTGTTTGATGTAAAAGCAACAAACTAGTGAGGAGTTATCGAAGTGCTTCCTGTTTGGCTGTGTTGTGTACATGTTTGACAGCATTCCACAAACAAATAATTTGACCAATCCAAACAAATTTGGTACAATCTGGACAATGTTTTGAGTGGTAGATGGAAAAAGACCTTTGTCCTTATTCCAAAATGGCAGAAAAATGCAGTGGCAGAGAAAATTGCTGGCAAAGGAAGATTTATAAGCTGCAAGACACCTTTTTGTTGTCAATGTTTAAATGTCAGTTTTACAATAGTGGAAAAGTTTCATAAAATGCAGGGGTGGAAATTAACTTTTTTAATTTATTTTTAATTTTTTTACTGCCACTTCTGTAATGTTACTGAGTAGTTTCGTGTATTTGTACTTTAAGTAGTTTTTAAGTCTAGG
Source organism: Platyallabes tihoni (assembly GCA_030068045.1). Classification (NCBI taxonomy): domain Eukaryota; kingdom Metazoa; phylum Chordata; class Actinopteri; order Siluriformes; family Clariidae; genus Platyallabes; species Platyallabes tihoni. The sequence goes on from JAQQZS010000001.1 coordinate 4,052,027, forward strand.
TGCTATGAACCATAAGAGGAGTCTCCAGTTTCTTGTAAATGGGTTACCTTAGAGGAAGGCAGGCATAACCAAAGTTTAGAACATTTTAGACTTTTATTAGTCAAAGCTTCCACACTTTTAGTGAACACACCTTTTTTTCAACTCTACTGCGCACACATCAGCATGCCAATTACCTCTACATAGAACATAATACACATAATTAAATAAATCTCACAGTAGCAAGAATTGTTTAAAGAATTGTACTTTTACTTTTTAAAATATACTATTCACACCCTTTACTAAGAAAATAAGTAATTTAAAAGACAAGGGAAAATCTCCAGCACATTGCCAATGGATTAGAACAACCTATCGCTTAAATCACAAGAAATAAAGATGGGGACAGACAAGTCAGACATCAGTGACGCAACAGAAAGCAAAGTCCCATCAAATCCTGCTGAAGTTGAACTCAAAGAAAATGAAGTGAACCCCAGGCCATATTTAACTCTCCTGTTGTTACGGTTACGGAGCTGTTATAATATAAATAAGAGCCCTAACACAGGGCTTCAATGAAATAGGAGTTTGGGAGAGTGCTGATGATATTCACAGAAAGACCTTTCCGTTTGGAGATAGCGTGGGGTTATTAATTAGTGAACAAAAAGGGAACTAAAAACACCAAAATAAACAGAGCTCCGCCGTCTATGCAAGAACGAACTAACCCTAGGTATCAGGACCCTTACAGTAAATAAACACGCCGCCAGGTGTGGCTCGTTCACGCTGATTACCTTGCCACAGCCTTGCCTGGCAACCGCGTGTATACCTGTCCCAACTCCGCGGAGTAGAAGCCTGTGGATCTGCCTGTTCTGAACAGTCCAGTGTATTCATGCGCGGTTCTGCCCCTTGTGAGACTCACGTCGTTACACCTGTTGGGTTCAATTTTGGCTACAATTTGGCAATTTTGCCTACAATTTGGGCTACACTCATAATGTTCACACTCAAAATGTGTCACTTTTGATTGGGATAATTTTATTTCATTAAAAATACACAATAATAGATATATTATCACCTAATGTTGTGTTAGATCTTTAGATCAACTTCAGCTCTTGTGAACATTACAAAATTTTAACTTGTATTTGCTGTGTTTGTCCTGCAGGCCTTATTTACCTAAGCGCATACCACAAACTTTTTAGGGGAAAAAACATTATTCAATTAAATTTTTTGAAATGTGAATGTGTATGAATCAAAATGATAAGATTGTCCCTGATGAGCAAGCCGAGGACAACCGTGGCAAACTCCCTGGCAGTACGAAGAAACATTGAGATGAACCAGACAATTGGGTTAAATTATATGGATATTATTTTTACTATAACAAATACAAAGATGACTATTCATCACAAATTTTACAGAAGTACATTTTTTTTTAAAGTCAGGCACAAAATAACAACTTTTGTGTTCCCAATCAAAAGTGTCTGCTAGGATATATTTATTGAAAACAAAAGCCCATACTGTATGTACACAGAGAAAACTTAAAGTAGCCCTGCTGTCATTTCTAGTACCCCCCACTTCCCCTGATTTTCCTAAGGAACATGTTGCATGTTCCAGGTATAACATGTCTTCGCATCACATGCTGCTCATCTTTATGCCATACTTAGATGGTTTGTTTTGCTTAAATGGGCACATTCTCAAAAACCAACGAGATGCTCATCAACAGTGATTTAAATGATTGGCAGGCACTCCACCCACTTCTGCCAAACTGCCCAGCTTGTCTCACTGACTACAGGCTGCTCTTGTGTGGTGGTCATCAAATCGAATAACATGGAGGATATGGAATGTCTGCACAGACACTGTTGTGTGACAAGTTGCCCGACCAGTGTCCGTGTCCCATAAGTTGGATGCAGATTCATTCTAGGATCTGTTGACACCACACAAAATCAACACATTCTTGAAGGCTTCAATATTCATCCGGATATACCTTTTTCCAGCTGTTTCCATAAACACTATTCTTCTCCAAGTTTGTCATGTTCATGACAACGGCAAGAATGGACTTCATGAGGAAGAGTTGAAAACAAGACTTTATGTCTTGGACTAACCCTAAAATAATAATAATAAAAAAAAACCCTCTTCCCAGTTGTGTTTGACTAATGGCACTTAGTTATTAACCTAGTTAACCCAGTGTAAGTATGTATCCAGT
>JAQQZS010000001.1:4161189-4171680 GCA_030068045.1 Platyallabes tihoni
GTGATTTGTGTTTAAAGTTTTGAGAAAGTGAGAGAAACATTTAAAAAATGTGTTTTAGCAATTCAGAAATACTGTAAAACCATGCTGACGTTTCGTGAACTTTGCATATATCGCAGAGTGTCAAGCATATTTCACCTTCGCCTATCTTGGCTAGTGTGTAGCGCAAGAACCTCCCTTTAAGTATGCACGATGTTTCAGATGACATTGCAAGTGTAAACATGTGTATCAGATATGAGTCATAGTTGAAAGAACGCGTAAACAGACGGTCAAAAAAAATCAGATATAGGCAACAAATCAAAATTAGGCACCGAGACCTGCAGTGTAAACGTAGTCTAATTTGCATTGATTCAGCTGCTTTTATCCCTTAGTTAATTCAGACAATTAGATGAATAGCCGTTTTAACCATTTTTTGGCCATAATGTTAGATATCCCACAAGGTAAAGCATTTTGTAGTATTTTAATGTAAACAAATGCATAGCTCATATTCCATAAGCATTTACCGAATAATCCTGTAAAATAACAAAATGATAATGAAAAAATAATAAAATGATTACTGTAGGTAATGAGCAACATCTAATTTTCACAGCGTAGCTTTGTGTAAGACAAATGTAAAACCAGATTGCATTTGAGTTAAATGCACATTTGCACACACCCTGGACATGTATGGACATTTCACATCTACATGTTCATGCACATTTTTGCACACTCCCTGGACGTTTCTATTTCATTTTTGTACATTGCACATTTATGGACATTTATGGACTTTGCACATCTACACATTAAGGCATATTTGTACACCCCCTGGACATTTCTATTTAAATTCTATTTGAATTCAGATCTCTTTTTCACTGTACTTAGTGTAAATCTAGATCTAAAGTTTTGCATATTTGTGCAGTTTTTTTTTTAAGGTCACATGCACATAAGCATTTTGCTGCATATCATACTGTGTATGACTGTGTATGTGACAAATAAAATTTAAATTTAAATTTGAATAGAGCAAATGAGTGAAATATGACTGTACATACAGTAACACTAGGAAGATGCAAAGGCAATAAAGTGCCCTCTGGGTTCACTGTGCTTAAAGGAGTAATTTATTTTATCTATACTCCAGTCTACGCTGACAAAACATTAAACATAAAAGAATTAATCCAGTTAATTTTAAAAATTATTTCCATGGGAAATAAAAAACATTGTAAATTTACCTGTTGTAGGTTTAATCCCTCAAACATCCACTAGAGAAGCTTCACGTGGTGGAAAAATGTTTTGGCGCCAACTACTTTTAACTTTCGTTTTGTCAGAAAGGAAATGAGAACTTCCTCACACTGTCAGCTCTGAGTGTAGGAGGCGTATCAAGAGACAAAAGAAGTCTGAGACTTTATATAAGCTTACTTTCAGTAAAAATACTCCATATACTGCATTATTATTATTATTATTATTATTATTATTATTATTAGAGATGGGTGGGGATTAGTATTTTGCCACCATGATAAAATCATGGTTAACCTAGTCACCCCATTGACTGGCAACTCCACTGAACATCATATATTTTATCTAAATTTTCATGTAACAATTTAGTTTTTGCTATCACTACTATTTTTCTATTGTTACCTTTTCTCTTATTCACTAAAAAACAATGGTAAATCCCTGTTTTGTTTTACACTATTAATAACATTTGCACTGCACTGTCACATTCATTCCACTCAAGTCTCTTGCTTTTTATGTACAAGGGGTGTTCAAGTCAAAGCAGCACTTTGTGCAGACTACAGAACACAGTTCCAAAAAAAAAAAAAAACCTATTTATTTCTCTATATATGCACTTTCATTAGTGCTTGAATAAAATCAGGGTAGAAGTTTTCCTCACATGCCGGAGGCACCATCTTACTGCCGGCTGCTTGTCTGACATTAATAGTACAGTACATACATACTGGCAGGCCAGAACAGGTTAGCTCTGCTTAATTTCCCCTAACAGGATGTACAGTTTTTCAGGGTTAAACTTTGTTTAAATTTGTTACACTCTGTTACCATTTCAACCGCACTCTCTTCACCATTCTCTCTGTCTCTCACTTCCCTTTCTCTTTTCCTCATATTCTTTTGTTTGAAATGAAAGATGTGGGAAAAGAGGCAGGGGAAGGACAGCCATCCCTACAACCCTCTGCAGTGTAGTACAGTATGTTCACCACACAACAAATTCACATAACCATTATAAGCCATTTTAAATATAAAGTAATTATCAAATTATATTAATCTTTGTTATTAAGCACCATTTTCCAGTAACCACTAGATGGGGCCCATGTATAAAAAAATAAATAATAATAAATAAATCCACAGTGAAGACCAACTGAGTATACACTGCAACATTTATTTGGTTCTTTCCTCACTACTGTTACATAGATTATAAACAATAGTAAAAATAAAAGGTCTAAAAGTTCTGCTTTACTGCTAGCTATGACAAAATGCATACATTGCTAACACCTTTCAAGACTCGTAATTAAATGTTTACCTATTTACGCATTTACACTAATACATTTTGTTAAATATATTTAATGAACTGTCTGCCATTAGCCTGGTGTTTTTTTTTTTTTAGCATTTTATACTGTACACATGTGAGTCAGATGAGATTTGAGTTATACAGTAGACTGTTCCAGTAAATGGGTTTCTGATGAAACCACAAAAGAATTCAATAATTGCGTAATATTATAAAATATTTTATTATAATAATTAAATAATCAGAATTACATTTAAATTTGACATAAATAAATGCAGTCATAATGTAAGGTGTGTCCAACTGTCAAACATGGTGGTGGAGGGGTTACTTCTTTTGTCAAACATTCAGTCATTGAGAGAATACTCTACCAGAATATTCTTAAAAAATAGAACAATATGTGGCCATTTGTCCAGCAGTTTAAAATGGTTTCAAGCACAGCATCACATCATCATTTTTTTTTAATGACTAAAGAAAAAAAAGAAAAAAATTGATTTTGAAAAACCTGAATCAATGTCCAGAATGTAACTCTATTGAGGTGCTGTGACATGGTCTTTCCATAAACATACATAAACATAGAGCTCTATTTAAACAAAATGAGATATGAGATAAAGCAATGCTGAAAAGCAAACTGAGACTAAAGTTATTAAAGATGATTTGAACAACTGCTAAAAGAAAACTGATTGCAGGAAAAAAAAACATTTAAAAATGTTTGCTGGTAAATGTGAGTCTACGTGTTACAGAATTACAGGATTGTACTTCTGAGTTCTGAGTGTTTACTTATTGGAAAAGTGCCTACATATTAAAATCTTGCTTTTTCTTTCTTTCCAGAGGTTATTTGTTTGTTAATTTAAAAGTTGGTAATTTACTTTTGGAAAAATTGACTTTTGTTAAGATAACTTAAACAGACCCAGATAACTAAAGGCATACTTTCCTTTTTTATGACTGTATCACGCATTAACTTACACATATTCTGAAAAACAGGTTTCTGTTAGTCAGGATAGACAATACCTGATCTTCTGGCTTCTCCACATGCCATCTCAATCAAAAATAAAAAATAAAAAAAAACAGACAGTTTGCACTTAAAATGAAATCTAAATGAACACCAACACTCCTATTAATAAAGACATGTACAGTACAGTTAATATTAATGCAATTGTATGAGCAATCATTAATATGATTTTTTGCCAGTCAAAGTAGGACATAAAATGCAGAAACATTTTAGATAATGATCTAGAAAGAATTCTCTGCATTACAGCTTACATTACAGTGTAGCTACGTTTTAAAGATGTTATGAAATACTGTATTCATAGGCCACATTATTGAATCTATTGAATAATTAGTAAGATGGTCTCACTATATTTTTTAATGTTTATAAATAATTTAATTTTCAATAAAAAAAAAATGTCAACATGTGTCAACCTTTACATAGACTAAAGTCTAAAATGTCAGGTAACAAACAACAATATAAATTAATAAATTCACTTAGCCTATTAAATGAATTGTTATAACTATTAAAATATAATGGTCATATATTTTATATAGTGAATTTAATTATCTCTTTTTTATTTTATACTTTTATAGGCCAGAAATTACAAAACTTGTCAATTTTGTAAGTAGTAATTTTATAATAATTACAGGCTTCAAATAAAATTAAATGAAATATATTTTAATCTCAAAAGCAAGTGTGCATTATTGTTATTCTTATCCTGTCAAGTTAGGTTCTGTCTAAAAAATAATGTTCAGTAGACGTGATGACCAGCGGCGCTGAGTTTTTACCACCATAATTAAGACATGGGCTAAAGAATGGATAAAGTTTCTCAGTGAAAATCTGACCAGTGAAAGAATGAATATGAGTCTTGGCCTCAACATCGTAGAAGGAGATCAGACCTTCCTCATAATCCACAAAGATCCCAACCGTCTGAGGAGCCTGTTTCAGTGTCAGGGGGCTGAGGGTAGATTCACAAGCCTTATATTCAGTCTTATTCCTCAGCATGACAATCCAGTATCCATTTTTTGGACTGAATGTAATTTCCCCCTTCCTGTTAATGGATTCTCGAGCCAGTCCTAAATCCCAAGCTGTTTTTCCTCTAACCTGCACATCATAGTAAAATCTTCCTGATGAGAATCCTTCCTTTCCCAGCACATTGACACAACGCTTAAATCTATTTGGATTATCAGGAACATGTTGTCCTTTGTTGCTATATTTCACTTGTTTCCTGTTATTGGACAGGATAAGTTTAGCATTTGCTGTATCAGGATCCAAATTCACTTCCACTGCAAGTAAGAAAAAAAATCTAATGTTAACATTATTCAGTATATTACAGTAAATACGAGTATACACTGATCAGCCATAAGATTGTAATGCAAAACTCAGCCCAATATTGTGTAGGTTCCCATTGCGCCACCTGGGCAAGAGTGACCTCTTAGGGCATGACCCTATGACTCTGTGGATTAGACCTGTTTGTCCAATATATACAATGGGTACTTAATCACATAGGGATCAGGAGAGTTTGTAGGTCTTGGGCTCTGTTGTGGATATTGTGGATACTATTGACTTTTTTTGGTGATTTGTTTTTCATTGACTTTACTATGGAAGTTGTTGTTTGGAACCTGCAGGCATGATTAAAGCTTGAGTATCCATTATCCGGTCATTAGTTACCTGGCATAATTAATTTTCATGTGTTAATGTTATGGGGTGTTGTAATGTAATGGCTGATCAGTGGATGTATTTTGTATAATCAAAGAAGGTCAAAATACCTGCATATTGTTGAAGTATTTTCAGTTCTGGTTGAGAGGAGGAAAAATATATACTGTATATTACTCATCAGTCAGTTAAAAAATTCATGAAAATAAACATATATTACAACAGTTAATTTCGGCATGGTATGTAGGCTGGGTAGTTTAAAAAAGCCACCTAACAGCTATGATACTTGTATACACAATGAGTTCTTTTCAGATGTGCTATCCTGTTAAAAGTAATGTGTTTGTTAAAACATTAAATGTCAAGATCCTTTATGCCAGGGTCCTCTGTGTACATCCTCCTGAACTTTTTAAATGAGTTTAAATGTCTGAACTTTTTAAAAGAGTTTAAATGTCATTTTCTTTATGTTACCTGTGTCTGAGTCAAATAGCCTCTGGCCTGGTGCACCTGAAAAGTTCCCGTACAATTTGCTAATGATGATGTCACTGGCATGATGACACGTTTTCACAAGTTGGTCTGTCTGCCCATATCCATTATAAAGCTACATTCATAATACTGTGCAAGTGGCAATTTGCAAGTTTTAACAATGCCACTTCCCACCTGGTATAAAACCACAAGTGGAGAATGGATTTTACACTGTTTTTACACAGTTTAGAATAAAATTATCATAATGTTTGATGCAGACCCAAACACAACAATGCAAATACTATCTCAAAACAACAAAATTGTAACCATTATTTAAAGAGTTTATGCCGATTAAGATACATTTACACAATTCCTAATCACACCCATTGTCTCTTATGTTTCTAATAGAGTTTGAAAATGTTATTGGAGATTTGGCCAGACATGACAGATTGTCACATATCTCTTAGTGTTTTAATGTTAGCTTTCTGTTTAATTAATCATGGGTTGCATATTAGCTTCAAAATTACTGGAATATGGCGTCTACACACCTTCCAAACTATATGGTTTAACAAACCAGATCTCAGACTATAATCTTTTTCTTTTCCTTCTGGGGAAAGATAGGCATCACTTAAATCATCTACCCCCTTTAAGTGAATTTACATTTAGAAAATATCTCTCAGAAGATCACTGGATCTGTCATCCAGATCCAATGATCTTGTTTTCAAGAAGCAATACCCTGTACGTATTTGATTTTAAATTATTAATCCTACTGTGTAAACTTGAGAGCGAGGAAGCCATTTTGTGACGCAACATTGTCACAAGTTTCATGCTGATTATGCTCAAGTATCTAAGCGGCGTGATCCAAGCCTACAGTGAATCAGTTGTTGAAAAAAGCATAGCAGTGACTTCAGTAATTTTCTCATGTGTATCACTACAGTGAAGGTACATGGCAGTGAGGGCACTACAGGCAGATTTTCAACTGGGCATTCTAGTATGGCATTCTTGCATAGGGATGTTCCAACTCTAGGTGGATCTCAAAAATAAGATAAAGGAGGGGGACACACCACATGGCGCTATTACAATAACTTACCAATCTCTGGGAGCTTTTTAATTTCCTCATTGAGAGACTCCTGAAGCTGACTCAGAGCTCTCCTCAGTGTTTCAACACTCAAATGAGGATTATTTCTGATTTTATTCCAGTTGTTGTTGTGTAAAGGTCCATGCAGAAATGGATAAATCTACAATTCAACAAGAGAAAGGAGAAATACCTAAGCATAGTGATTGGTGTTATATTGTGTGTTGCATCATTAATATTGAGCAAAGGCACTTTTCTAACCTGTAAGAACTTAAGATGATCCTGTGTATTTAAGAGCTGCTCCATCTCATTGTTTTTCATCTTTAGCTCAATGATTTCCTGCTCCAGCTCTCTAATGAACTGTTCTGCTTGCTGCTCCATTGCATTCTGTTTTTCTTCCATCAGTTTAAGCAGCTCAGCCTGGCTTTCCTCAATACAGTGAATCAGCGCACTGAAAATCTTCATGCTCTCAGTTTTTTCCTTGTCTATGTGTTTCTATCACATTAATATATAAACATAAATTTTACCTTATGTTCTTTTTGACAAAGGATTTAATTCAAGCTGGTAATAATGATAAAAAAAATAGTCAGGGTTGTGTTTATGATGTGTAGATTTTACTCACATTATTGAGTTCTATAGACTGTTTAAGCTCCTCGATCGTTTTCTGTCGGTTTTGAATCATATTCTGAACATGTTTCTGTGTCTCCCAGAGGTGAATCTAATACCGTGATACAGCTTATTAGAATAGATTATTAATTACCCATTGTAAAAACAAATAATTTTTTTGGACTATATAAATGTCTCACCTTTTTCTCGTGACTTTCCTCCTCCATACGGACAGTGTTGTGAGTTTTATGGTCTCCACAAATACAGAACTGGCACACACACATCTGGTCATCTCTACAGAACAGCTCCAGGGGTCTTTCATGTAGCTGGCAGATGTAGTCCTCCAGGTTTTCCACAGGCTCAATCAGTTTATGTGTTTGTAATTTAGCTGTAGTTTTATGGGGTATCAAATGAGTAATACAAAAAGAAACCCCACAATCCAGGCAAGATCTTAGGGCTTCCTGCTTTTCCTTAGTGCAGGAGTCACAAAGAACCCCTTTAGGTTTTAGGACTGAAGTTTGATCTGCAATGCTGCTGGATTTTGCCGGAACTGACATCTTAAACTGGGCAATCAGTTCAGAAATGAAAGTATTTACACGCAGCTCTGGTCTTTTGGGGAACTCTGCTATGCACATTGGACATTGCCATTTTGAACTTCTGTCCCAAAAGTCCTTGAGACAGATCATACAGTAGTTGTGTCCACATGGAGTAGAGACTGGATCAGTGAACACATCCAGGCATATGGAGCATAGGAGCTGCTCTTCATATAAGAGATTGTTTGAAGAAGCCATATCTACTGTAACAGATGAGACAGAGATAATATTTTAAACATTGTGCTGATTTTACTTTACGATTTACGGAAAATATGCAAATCCATAAATTATTACGATTTACAGAAATATGCAAATTATGATAAAAATAAATGTACACCCATACAAGGTGAATAATTCATGTTCATAAAACCTCTCATAAAACCTGTTTCTCTACCCACTTCTTTCAAGACATGCATTCTCCAAATGGGATAGCCTCACCACTCCCATTGAAAAACAAATAAATACAAGTAAATGCTTTACTCTGTTTAATGAACTTTTAAAAGTTGTAAAATTTCATTTAAGTTCAATAAAACAAAACAAGTGTTGCAGTCAGTATTAGAAATCCCTTAAACATTTTGTGAAATAAAATTCATGGCCTATTTTACCTCTCAGACAGTGTGCCTTTTCTCCTTTTTTTTCCTCCCTCAAAATTAACCTTCAGCAGAGGTGACTTGTACTCACTTGGATGAAATCTGCAGGTGCCTTATCTTGGAGATGGTGTTCTGATGGAGACATCTGTATTCTGATTAAAAACAAGTTATGAAGTTAGTTATTGCCTAACCTGAGTGACGTTATGAGGTCACTCCCAGTGTTAAACTATTTTGCTTTGTTTATGTTTTAAAACAACATTTCCACCAGGTGGCAGACATCTATGCAGACTGCTCCATAATTCATTCATCCAGAACATTCAAGCACTGACTGATTTGTGATGGTTCAAGTGATGATTATGACAATCATCAGACAATGAGATCTGTGCGTCAGAGAGGTGGTTCTGTACGTATTATCTGCCGTGTAAATTGATCTGATGACACATGCAGCACCACAATGAGGTGTGATTAAAAACATGTGCTAGTTGCATAAAAGTAGGTTGGATGTTTAAAATAAAAATGACATGGTTATTGAGGAAACTATGTTCTGGCTCACAAATATTGTAAATAATTTCGCCAAGTCATTACTAAAATTTGATTACAGATATCTGGTGTTTCAATTTCAACATGCTTCAGTTTTCAACTGGTAATTCCCCTCTGACCAGTAAAACTCACAGAAAACATTCCATATGCTTGAAATATCAACTCATCAATATTATACTATAATACTATAGTGAGTTTGTAAGTACTTTGTTTTCCAGGTCCCAGGCCTGGATGAATGCCAGATTATGTAAGAGAGGCATCCAACATAAAACGTAAGACAATCTCTGTGGTGACGCCTCACAAGAGAAGCTAAAATAACATCATCATCCTCTTAGGTTAATGAGCTACTATAACACGCCTAGTTCCGTCACGATTTATGAAGTGATGTCATTTCGACATGAGTGCACATTTTTTAAAGTTTTTTTTTTTTGTGTGTGTGTGTGTGTGTGTGTGTATGTGTGTGAGTATTTCGAGCACAAATCTTAAAATTTAACAGTTCAAGTAGCTTTGGAAAAACATACAAAACAATGTGTTTTGAATGCATACTTTGAAGTTTGGATTAGAGAAAGAGTATGCTTGATTGCCTTCTTGAGAAGATTTATAGCTACAGTTGGTGCATCATACTAAGATAAAGTAGATGAGTATGCTTTCGATGTAGTAGCAGTAAAAAGCAAGGTCCTTAAATGAGCTCACATAATAGTCAATCCTGTGTCTTAATTGTCAGTGTTGTGGTGTTAATTATGTATGACACTGCCCATGAACCTAAAGCTTCAGATTCTCTCTAAATATTGGTGTGATGCGTACACCCACCCACGGCTCCCACCAAAAAAAAAAAAAAAAAGAAAGAAAAGAAAACCAGAAATTATGGTCAAATTAAACTCTGTAATTACCTCGCCAATCAAAATTTAAATTTGTACATGTTGAAATCATGTTTTCTAAGACTTCATTTGCATTCTTTGCATATCTAGTGATCAGCATAATATGGTTGCTTCCAAATGGAAAACTCATGTCCTGGTGTAAAGTGGATATAAAAAATCTATTAGAATAAAAAATAAACTGTTAAACTGGCAGGTATTTTGTAATGTACAAATGAGACAAAGATGAGTATTTATTTTATTTTTTTTACTTTTTCTACCTGTAATGTGACCTGTACAGTTCAACTGAAAAATAAAGTGAAATCTTTAAGGGGGGAAGTAAAAATAAATTTAAATAATGTGGGTGCATAAATATGTACACCTTTAAACTAATACTTTGATGAAGCTCCTTTTTATTTTATTACAGCACTGAAATAATTTATCTTGCAATTTAGCAATATACTATTATGCATAGTATGGCTAAAATGTTGCATGTGTGAGAAAGAGATCTATACTGTATATTTGATAGACATAGAATTTAAGAGTAGTTAGAGTAAGTGTGTTTTGTGTGTGTGTGTGTGTGTGTGTGTGTGTGTGTGTGTGTGTGTGTGTGTGTGTGTGTGAGAGAGTGTGTGTGTGTGT
>JAQQZS010000001.1:4329416-4351746 GCA_030068045.1 Platyallabes tihoni
TGCCAAGCTGTACAGAATAGCTCTCTTAGGTGGCACAGTGGTGTAGTGGTCCACATTTGATTCCTGCATCGGTGTTCTGTTCGCATGTTCTCCCCGTGCTTGGTGGGTTTCCTCCTACAGTCCAAAGACATGCAGATTATGCGCTAACTGGTGTTCACAAATTGCCTGTAGCATGTGAATGATGACCGGAGGTCCCACCACGGGAATAAATACAATGGTCACCATTGGCCTCTAGTTGGACTACAGAGGTTCCTAGACGGATATATACATACCGATGTCTAATATTGAGTAGGTTTTGATGTTCCCAAATTGTCTGTAGTGTGTGAATGAGCGTGTGCGTGCAGGTGTGTGCCCTGCGATGGGTTGGCACTCAGTACAAAATATACTCATCTAGTCCCCAAAGTTTCCCCATGTACACAGAATAAGCTCCAGGCCTCCTGCAATTATGTATAGAGTAAGCAGTATAGACGATGAATGAATAAATATCTTTCTTAACAGTTTTGGAGACACAACTTAATACTCATTCATTTAACTTAGCATCTAAACCAGCTTATTCACTCACTTCAAGAGGTTATACCATTTTACCCTGAAGACTTAGGATGGAGTGCCAATCCATCACAGGGAACACACATATGCACGCTCACACGCTCATTCACACACAATATGGGAATAGTAGCCTAATCTTTAAGTCTTGGGACGGTGGGAGGAAACCCAACAAGCACAGGGAGAATAGGCAAACTCCATGCACACAAACACAAGGCGGGAATCAAACCCGGACCTGGAAGTGCAAATCAAAACCACTATGCCACTGTGATGCCAAACCAGCTTTTTAATAATCACTTTTCCTGTACTGAATATTATGAAATAGTATGGAATTATTTTCCCAAAACAGCATGAACCTAACTGTTCTATGCCTCTTATTCCACAGCAATTAGACAGCAAACTGCTATAAATTAAGGTTGTGGAACACAAACAAAACAAGTTAGGTCACATCCTCAGCTAACATCTGAGGGTTAAGGGCCTTGCTCAAGAGCCCACCAGGGACAACTTGGTGGTCGTGGGATTTGAACCTGGGACCTTCCGAGCCGTAGTCCAATGCCTTTACCACCTGACCCCTCTTGAAGTTTATTCCTCTTGAAGTTAAAAAAAAAGATAAACTTCACTATCTTATGGTGGCAGAGAATTGCAAAAAAAATAATAAATAAATAAAATAAAAATTACAAAATCTGAAAATCTGAAAATTCTATTCAATTCAATTCAATTAGATTCAATTTTATTTGTATCTGACTTCTAACAGTGGTCATTGCCGCAAAGCAGCTTTACACAATCAAAATTATGGAAATGTGTATGAAATATGAGAAAATGTGTAAGAAGTCAGGTTACATATATGAAGCAAATAAATAATGTCCTCTAATACACATGATAAATTCAAAAGCTAAATTATCAAACCCAAAAACAAAATAACAAATTCAAAAAAACTAAATGAAAACAATATACAGGGAAACAAATTGGGCCAAGAGTAGCTCAATCAGTTATGGCTGTGGGTTACTGAGTTATTGATCTTAGGTTCCAGCCCCTGCACCACCAGGCTTCCACTGTTGAACCTTTGAGCAAAGCCCTAAACCCTATCTGCTCCTGGGGTGCTATATCCTGACCTCAGCTGTCTAACTGGGATGTGTGAAAAAAATCAGTTCACTGTGCTTTAAGGTACAAATAATAATGACAATTAATTGAATTATTAAATGCCAAAAACAAACTAACAAATTCCGGAAACAAAATACCAAATCAGAAAATCTGCAGTCTTTAAAAACTCGATCTTTTAAAAGAGATGCAGCAGAAAACAGCTATGCCAGGGTCAATGGATTATGGAATTGTTATTTTGTTTTCAGTTTTGTTGTCGAATTTGTTATTTTGTTTTTCAGTTTTGTCATTTTGTTTTTGGCTTTATACTTTGTATCAGTTTTGTTATTTTGTTTTAATTTTTTTTATTTTGTTTGCAGGCCACCGTATTATCCTAAAGATAATCACTTGAGATTCCTTCAACAGATGTTACAAAGAACATCTACTTACAAAAAAAGTGAAAAAGTGTCTCAGATAGCCATTTTAAGAGTATTGTAACAAAAATTATTAGTTTTCTGTTACATGTGCTGCAAACAGGGCAGGAATATGAGCTTCTGAGCAGGTTTTGGATGTCATTGACATATCAGTTGAAAAACAATGCATGTGATAACATGACATAACAAGTTTAGTGAATTGAAGTTGACCAAGTACTGAGCTTTGTGGGACACCTGCAGAGAGGCTTCAAGGAGCAGACATAGATTTCCTCTCTGTCAAATTACATGATTGACCCATACAGATACAGTACGTGCAACAGAATTATACTGTACACATAGATTAGAATGATATTAATATAATTACACAAAACATTTTGTTAGACAATGAATTACTTTTGGAATTTTCAAATTTTCAATAAAGTATCTATCTATCTATCTATCTATCTATCTATCTATCTATCTATCTATCTATCTATCTATCTATCTATCTATCTATCTGTCTGTCTGTCTATTTGTCTATCTACCTATCTATATATTTCAATCTGACTGTTGTTTGATTGTTTAATTAGGCATGTTAATTTATTATATTGTTAGTGTATGTTAATATATCAAGTTTCTTTTTCTGCAACAGAACACAGATACAAAACCATCAGTTGCACCCCTGCAGGGTGTATTCAAGGATGCAAACAATTAATTAATTAATTCATTCATTCATTCATTCATTTTGTGTGAACATAGATAAACATAGATATGTGTGTGTGAGGCGTGCCAACCCATCACATGGCCCAACCATATACATATGTACTATGGGCAATTTATCAGCCAATCAGCCTATAAGGCATGTCTAGCTCAGACTGTGGGAGGAAACCAGACTCCCTTGAGAAAACCCACCAAGCACAAGCAAAACATGCAAACTGCACACACACACGCACACAAACACACACACACACACACACACACACACACAAAGATAAAATAATAGTGAGTTCCAAACCCCCAACCCTAGAGGTGTGAAACAACAGTGCGAGCCACCATACCCACCAACAAGGTCAAAACTGTCAAATATCCCCATACTCACATAAAAAGTGCCCCCTCCTCAACACTATCTAGATTGGATGAACGTATGTCTCTGTTTAGTGAAACACACCTCAGAGAAATGGAGACATATGGCGCATGTTTTAGAGAAATGAACTCCTAAAAAAAATTATGAAGGCTGAAATTGAAGCTGGCCAAGAACCCTAAATAACCTGTCCACATCCCCCGTCCCCATCAGCCATCCTGGGCTAATTAAATGGGTTAAAATGATTATGAGTCCCAAATGTGTTTCCGAGCTGTGCTGCAGGTTTGTGCCAGTGTAATTAAATGCAGTATTTATTGCAATAAAAGAGACAGCGCGAGCTTCCCCCTTTAAATTGTCTTTTCATAATGAACACATTTAGCTCAGATAATTCAGATCTAAACTATTTCCATTCGTCACTCTGATTTGTACTCCAGTTAATTGGAGAAGTGATTATCTATCCAGAGCTCTGAAGGAGGGTTTTTCCCCCTCCTCCTTTTTGCCTCCTCCTGGGAGGTCAGCCTCCATCTCAGGGTGGAAATATTCATTTCACTTGATGTCACTTGATGTGATGAAAAAAAAAGAGAGAGTGATAAATCTCAGGGATTGGTGCAGGCCAGTGTTAAACACCTTCATATTTCACCAGGAGCTTTAATCGCAATACTCCAGTGCATGCTCCGTTAATGAAATTAAAGCCTGGAGAAGAAATAGAGAGAAGTACAGCCGCAGGGTAATGCCGGACAAGACCAGGGATTTTATAATACAAATAAAATCACAGAGATGCTGATTAAAAACAAATAAATAGCTGAAAACAACAACATGGGGGAAAAAACACATAGCATGATGTTATCTGGAATGCAATTACTTCAGACAAAGCAAGGACTCGTATGAAACAAAATACATTAACAGGTGATAAATTGAAAATACATCAAGTAAAATGTATATACATTTTAAACGTACTCCTAGAGTGTTAATACTACTCCGCGAACTCCATGTAGTACTAATAATAATACATTTACAGCATTTGACAGACACCCTTATCCAGAACAACTTACTTTGTATCTTAGTATACTTCTGAGAATTTGAGAATTAAGGGCCTTGCTCAAGGGCCCAACAGTGGCAACTTGGCATTGGGTGTTTTTGATCCTGGGTCCTTCTGAACCAGAGTCCACTGCCTTAATCACTGAGCTACTGAGAATTAGAATTAGAAATGCTGATTTAATTTTGCTTGAATTTTTATTTTAGTACTTTTATTTTAGTCAATACCTTTACTTAACCAACACATTAACAACAATATAAAATAACCCAAAAATAAAATAAATAATCCTACAAGAAAAAATGTATCTGGACATAAAGCCCAATAAAAAACAAAGAAACAACAAAGCAATAACTACTTGTCTAAAATCAATAATAAAAAAAAACTGCATGAGAATATAATTACGTAAAAATAAAGACATCAGTCAGAACTATGCAAATACTTAATATAATCAGTACTGACTGTTAGCCTAAAATATGAAACTAAAAATACAGACATTACATGATTGGTTTAATCTATGGATCGAATCTCTGAATTATTATTATTATTATTATTATTATTATTATAATAATAATAATAATAATAATAATAATAATAACAGCCGATTATTTCAACTGATTGCTTGCTTGAAGATCTTTTTTCGGATCTTGCCATTCTAAAATTCCTTTATTTATACATTTACATATTTAAATGTTCCGATATGTTTTTTAAAGTGTCGGGAAAACTTTTAGACCTTTTGTCACTTTGCAAAACATGTTTTAAAACGATTGATTGAAGCGTCAGTGTTTGCATCCTTATGATCCGTTAATAAACTTTGACAATTAAAAACGAATAAATATTTCATAATAATATACCAATTAAAAATGATAGTGACGAATAGTGCAGTAGTGTGTACTCTGTTTAACCTAATAATGTTTACGGTGCGTGGCAACAGCTTTCGCAACAAGTCACGCCTTTTTTTTATTTTTATTTTTAAATCTGTTGATTTTTGTAATATTTTTGTAATATTTTGTGTCAATGGTCGGATAAGATCAGCAGCGATTTTCAGTCCATTCTGTCAGTTTTATCACTGGGATAAACATAACGTTCTTCATGAGATTCTTTGAGTTTTTTAATGTTACCTAAGTTCTTGCGAACGTTTAAAATAACATGGAAATATTTCACCGCTCGTTTAGAAATGGCCAGCTCTTGTATAAATAAGAAAAATCAACAAAACAAAATAATTCATAGCCTATTTATGTTTATTTCTTCTTCTTTTTATTATTATTATTATTATTATTATTGTCGCATTTTGCTTTGTTATATGAAGCTTAGGATTTTCATTTTCGAACAAGCCACATGAACAGAATGATTTAAATTATAATTTGTAGTCGGTAGCAATACCTTTATAAATCATGTTTAAGCAGCATAGCATAAACATTAACTAAGCAGAAACGTTTTTTTCAGAAGCGTTTTTTTACTACAGTGTTTTAAATAAAGAAAAAAAACCCCGCCACATTAAAGAACAGTGTAAGAGTTTTTATTTAATTAAAGTTTTAATTAATATGACATTATCAAGACGCGCGTGATATTTAGGTTTAGATACTGTATTATTCACATTGTTTTACCTGAAAGATTAGAATGTGAGCTACAGTAGATATCAGCTTTTTGTTTGCGGGGTGTTCCCGTTAGCTCGAAACTGTTGCTTTGCCTTGGTTTTGTTTTTCCACGTTATTGTTCCATAAAATGTAGCCAACCTTCAACATAACGTCAATCAATAATTCAATCAATTAATCAATCAATCTGCAGCTTTATTGTTCCCACTGGGAAACCCGCAGCACAAGCACAGGATCCATACAATTACAAGCACAGAACATAACCTTAAAAACGGAATATTTCAACATATTTTTTAAACACAGAAAACAAATCCTTTTATTGGCATTGAGAGAAATCATATACCAATAACAACACTCTTTTAATTAAAGATGGTTATGTGTTAATGAATGAAGGAAAGCACGGGAAGAAAATCAGAAACAGACAGGAGAAGTCTCTGTGGGATTTAGTGATTCCCATTGAGCTAATAAACAGAGAGAGAGAGAGAGAGAGAGAGAGAGAGCAGCTCATCAGCCTGATTGAGAGGCAGGTGAAGGGCAAACTCACTGTCACTCATTCTCTCTCTCTCTCTTTCACTCTTTCACTCCATTAGCTTCCACAGGCTAATTAGAGAGGGGAAAAAACATCAATCTACTCCTCCATCACCCCATCTGTCCATCCCTCCATCTCTCCCTTCTATATTTACTCTAAATTTCACTCCTGCATTGCTCCAATTCTCCACCACTACACTCATTTAACACCTTATCGCTTTATCTCTCTATCCTTCCTCTATCACTACATCTCTCCATCATTACACTCCTAGAAATTTCCATTCATCACTACATTCCTCATCATTATTACATTAGTCTATTCCCATCACTGCACTTCTGCAACTCTCACCATCACTATACTTCTCCAGCACTCCATTCTTTTATTCCAGTATTCCTCCATGATTACACATCACTCCATCTCTTGATCACTACGGCCCTCCATCACTCAATCCCTTCATCACCCTATTTCCAAACATTTCAACCCGCATGTCCCCATCACCTGTCCTCTTTTATCTAATACTATCTACTTTATCCCTCCATCAGTGCTATTAGTCAAGTCCTCCTTGACATCAACCCTTAATCACTTCATCATTAAATCTCACTATCATATAATCCTTTCCTCCTCCCTTCACCAACACCCCATCTCTCTGTTACTCCAATACTCAATATGTCCATTCCTCTGTATACAGAGTTTTGATTAGGCCTAGAAGAAAATCTGATCATTTAATTACACTTTATTTGTACTAATCAGACACAATCTGTGTGAAATAAGAAAAAACTAACTATTTATTTTAGACTCTATACTTTAACATCATAACATAAATTTTTTCAGATAATATAATGTAAACTTTATTTATACAGAAAACAAATCCAAGGCAGTGCAAAAGTAAGAGTGATAAATAACTATTAATTTCATTAAAAAACAAAAGCGACAAACAGACAGACAGACAGACAGACAGACAGATAGATAGATAGATAGATAGATAGATAGATAGATGTTTGTCATATAATTAAAGGAGTCACTTAGTTTAAAAAAACATTTTGTCTAACTGTCGGTGCAGTAGAAGTAAAGCTTAAATCAGTATTAAAAAGCATAAAATAAAAATAAACAAATTTAAAATATATTATATTTTAAACTCAATGTATAAAAAATTGTTAACCTTTATTAGTGCTGTTATCAGTACCTCAAGAAGAAAAAAAACATAGTTTAAATACTTTTTTTTTATTGGAAAAGTTATACATGGCGACACCATGGCATAGTGGTTAGCACAGTGTCCCCTCACTTCCATTGCGGGTTCAACTTCTGTAGAGTTTAAATGTTCTCCCCATGCTTTGTGGGTTTCCTCTGTACTCCGGTTTCTCTATAGATATGCGAATAGACAGGCAAGGAACAATATATGGTAACTTCACTGATTTTGATTTTCAACATAAAAATGACAAAAAAAAAATGTACATTTCTGATATTTTTTTTTAAATATAATTTTCAAGCATTTTAATAAGTGCTGTATAAAGGGTTAAATGGTAGTGGGAATGGAGTGTGAGTAAAGTGTAGTGTTTTAGTGCAGTAAGTGTAAGTGCAGTGGGTGGTCTGTTGACAGCCTGCATGCCTGCCTCAGACAAGATAAAAAAAGAAGAATGGAGCTGTGTGTGGAATTCACTGCACTTTTAACCAAACACACAGTATGTTCAGAATATTATACATAATGCACTGCTAATGTAATGTTAGAAATACTCAAATTACATTTGTAAAACTAAAAACAAAGAGCCTAGCTAAGTTTTCACTTTAAAACCGTTGACTGTAGAAATATACGCACCTTAATATGTTTAAACATTCTTTAAATACATACATTAATACATGCATTAAACTGTATTACTGACAGGCAAATGCATTTAGCTTAGACTGTATATATCACATATATTATGAACCAAAACAAACACAAAAATTGCTTCGTTACAATTTTATTACATAATGTTACCGTATTGTATTTATTTTTTTGTAAATTGAGGCTCTTAGAAATATGATCAGGTTAAAAAAGTAGCAGAAATACAGCATTAGTTGTAAGAGGAAAAAGAGCTTCCAGAATTTCTGATTTTTGCACATTAATAAACACACGAATAAACTTCTCTGAGCAGTATTAACCATTTATTTATTTACAAAAATGTTCCCCAAAACCTGTTACTGTTTGTTTCTATGCAATTTTATTTAAAAATATATTTAATATGTATTTGTTTATTTTTTTAAGTAATGCTTTTTAGATGTTAACTAAAGTAAAAAAGAGAGAGACCAATCTGGCAATTCTGCACTTCAGCAAAGGCTGAACCCATTGCGCGTAGGCGGGTCGTGATCAACCAATCCGACATCACTGCCACAAACTTCACAGCCTAGATTACAACGCTATAAGGAGAGGAAGCAGCTCACCCACACGTCAACACACCCACACACATCTACACACCCGCGAGCGCACACACACACATGTGAGTCCAGAGGACGGCCGGAGATCCGTCTGGGCCACATGGAGAAATCCAAAAACTTTCGCATCGACGCCATTCTGGCCGTGGAGCCTCCGAAATCTCAGACTTCACCCCTGGCTCTGGTCACCTCACTGTCGAGTACATCCTCTTCCTCCACATCATCGTCATCCTCGGGCAGGAGAAGCGTCCCGGGTTCGGATCTTCTGAACTCTCCTTCAGCCATGTTGGGACTCCATCCTCCGAGCAGCGCTCTTTACCACCCGCACATGTTCTCCTATCCTCTGGGACAGCCGCCTGTACTCTCTTACCCCTACCCTCCTCTTCCTCACCACGATGAGCCCCTCAAGCTGCCCCCTGGATCCCTGCAGCTCGATCACTGGCTGAGGATCTCCACTGCAGGACTCGCTCTCCCCAAACTTCAGACTGACTTCAACCGTGAGTACCTGCAACATTGTAACACTTTAAAATAATGATAAAATCTATCTATTAAAACATTGTTTATAATTTCTTAGAGAACCTTTCACAAAAGTATTTCCACAACGTTAATCATTTCCACCAAATCAAACTAAAACGTGATTACAGCTTGTGCACAGATCTGCTAATATAATGCCGATATTACTGCATTCCTCATTATTCATTCCTATTTCATAAATGTAACATAAACCAACTATTATTTACTTTTGCTTTTTATTTTTGTAATGGAGTTTACATATTGTACTTAAGAGTAAGTCTGTGCTTAATTTAATGATGTAAATCTGGGAATTTTTTTTAACGTATTTTTGAGGAACAAAAAGGACCTTAAAATAATCAAACATTCATCAAATAATCGTCAAATTGATTAATTGATTAATTGAGGAATGTTCTATATTATTGCAAAAAGGCACAATAGGCTAAATTTAACATAATGCGCATTTAAATAATAAATACATAAATAAATAAATAAATAATTAAATATATACAATTTGTTGAACAAATAGAGGTGCCAGTATTAATCATTTTGAATAAAGAAAAAGGGGAATTATTGGCATTTTTAAACAACCTTTCATTGACACCAAAGTTGATTAAATCATATTTTCCTTCTAAACAAAAACAAATCCCATTAATCCTGGGAAAGTATTCTTTATTCAGTTTCATAAAGAACATGCGTTAATCAAGCAAGTGGTAAACTGAGAACTAAGAAACTAGAAAACTGGTACTAGGACTGCTTCTCCAGTGGCATCACGCCAGAGAACACTTTCTACTATTAATATTTCCTGACTAAATACGACTACAGTGCTACTTTTTAATAAACTGAATTTAAAAAATCGTTAAACTGACGACAGAAAAAAAAACAAAAAACGACTTGTTTTGGTTCCATTAAAAAAACAAGTCATCCTGCTTTAATAAATTGTCGTGCCCACGATTATCCGGTAATAATAATAATAATAATAATAATAATAACCCAAATGTCATATGGTTATATTTTTATTACATTTTGAATTTTTAATTGACGCGTTAAAGATTTCCTTGCATTTTTTCTTCACTGCTATTGGCTATTGTTATTAAAATATTTATATTCTCTACATTTCATTACCTTTAAATACATTAATAACAATAGACAATAGCAATAAACAGCAAAAACATGCATCAAGACATGTATGTCTTTTAAACATGCATGCATTTTAAACATTTAAAAAAAAATGTATAAGAATTACGTAAAAATAAAGATCACATATTTTCTTTTTTTTTACGTAATAGCTATATATATGATATATGATATATACACCTAATATGTGTTTGAATTTTTACTACACATATTCTGAACAATACACTTAATACATGCATTACATGTGACAACGCAGGATAAAGCTCGCAGCTCTTAGAATTAAGACCTGTTGGTGTTTTGGTTGCCTGTTTTGCTTTATGGGTAATCTAACGGTTTTCATTATCTAGTAGCAAAAATGTTCGGTGAAAGAATGATTCTCGTGAGACTGGAGTGCGGAAGTCTTCTTCTTCCATCTCTTTCTCCTTCTTTAGTTTTTCAGACAGGGGGTAAAATGGTCAGATAATGGACAGAGGGGGGAAAAGTGTCGGTCCGGTGAGAAAACCACAAACCGGTCCAAGTGTTTACACACCGAACACAAGCGTGTCTGTGTGTCGGGTTTACTGAGAGCCGAGCGCGAACACACACACACGCACAAACAAGATAGGGTGCAGATGTTAGGGGGAAAAAATCAGAAGTTGTGAGGTATTTAACGTGTTGTAGGTATCGCTCACAACCACACAATTCATTTACTGTATCGTTCAAACTAATTAAAAAACATGGTAAACAGATTCTGCCCAAAGTGTAGACTGTATCAAGTAACAGAACAGAAGTAATACTAAATGCCATATTTACCCATATTAATTTAAATCTGGACACACAAAACCATAAACGATTTGGATCTAAGTTGCATTTTTAAGGCTAATATTTTCCGCAAATCTTAAAAAAAAAAAAAAAAAAGTTTAATTAGTAGACTGTGATTTTTATAATTATTGCCGCACCGACTTGAGTATAAAGAACCTTCCACGGCCTGTTCAACACACACCCGACATGACTAAGTCAATAAGACTTACAGCCTCAGTGTGAAGAAAATATCTTAAACTCACAACATCTGACCACTGTTAGGAAAGAAAATATTTCATTTACACGATTTTGTTTTGCATTTGCAAAAAAAGACACATGAACTCACTAACACACACACACACACACACACACACACACACACACACACACACACACGAAGAAAACGACAGCTCAGCTGTGAATTTGTAAAAAAAAAAAACAAACAAAAAAAAACAATAACCAATTTTACAGTTACAGTAGATGCCAAAACCAAATGAATAGATAGATAGATAGAAATATCTCTCTTGCAGAATAATTCAGACCCGGTCAAATTGATGTTTAAGCTTTAGCTTGTAAATTCTAACATTAAATATCAAATAGAAATTTGTTTGTATCTCGTACAGATTAAAGCAACAGGCCTATTTGTCGTTCCATTACATCTACAAGCTAACGAAGGATGATCCATCTGATTTTTTTTTTTTTTACTATTGGCGGGAAAATTGCGCACTGCGCAGACTATACAGTCTTTTTTTATTTAATTCAACCTTTTTATTGCAAATTATATAAGTGACAAGGAATTGAGTGAAATTGACATTTTACATTATTTTTAGAGTGTTTATTTTTTTTCCAGGTCTCTCTCTCTCTCTCGCTTCACTGCCAGTGTTCACTCGAGTTGCATGGACCCCACAAGGCCTGTTTAAAGGCTTATGATATTTTTTTGGATCAAATCCATCTGATTATCACCTGATCACACATTTCAATAGTAGAGATAGACATAATAAAAATCTTACCTTTTGTACAAAGCGGTGATAAAGAACAGTGTAACATATTTGCATACATTTAAATAGAGACCTAGAAATAGTGCAGAATCTTGAATATTAAATGTAAGATATTGAACATTTACTCTCTTCATGTGAAATACAAAAACCTCCTGTTTATTCCCAATTTGAAATATATTTCAGAAAATAAAAACAAAACATAAGCTATATCTCTTTTGTTTTTGATATAGTTTTGTATCATATCTTTTTTATTTTCGATATCTTTTTTAATGTACATGTATATTGTATAGATAGATAGATAGATAGATAGATAGATAGATAGATAGAAATGCTTATCCAGTTTGCTGAATTTCTCTATGTTTTGTGTTTGTGTGTACAGCTCAGGCACATCAGTCCACACTGCTGGGGAAATGTCGGAGGCCGAGAACTGCCTTCACCAGTCAGCAGCTCCTGGAGCTGGAGCATCAGTTTAAACTCAATAAATACCTGTCCAGACCCAAACGCTTCGAGGTGGCCACGAGCCTCATGCTTACCGAGACCCAGGTACACACCCAACCTCCTTCTCCTGTGTATGTGTGTGTGTGTGTGTGTGTGTGTGTGTGCACGTATGCCTGTCTGCCTGCTTGTGTGTTTATGTTTGTATCTTTGTGTCTGTTTATGTTTTATATGCTGTTATATGCTGATAATCATTTATTTTTTATGTATTATGTGGATATCATACTACTACTAATACTAATACAAAAACAAACAAACAAACAAACAACAACAACAACAACAACAATAATAATAATAATGTTTGTATTTCTCTACTTCTTTCCATTCCAGGTAAAAATCTGGTTTCAGAACAGACGCATGAAGTGGAAGCGCAGCAAAAAAGCAAAAGAACAAGAAGCAGCCCAGGAAGCTGCCGAGAAACACAAAGGAGCCAAAGAGAAAGAGAAGAGCGACCAGCCTGATTCAGCTAAAGGCAGAAACAGACTGAGAGACTTCAGGGACAGTGATGATGACGATGATGAAGCAGACTCATACATGTGCAATTCCTCTGAGTTCTCCTCGGAGGACGAGAGAACCCACATGAGCCCTCAACCCTGAGACCCCGAGGCTTTCCATATCCATCACAGAGCACTCCCTTAGGGGAAAACCTGCATGTGTGTTTTCTCGTTCCGCTGTGTGTCGTCCTGCTTTCCAGGAACTGATGCAATACACGCCCAAGGAGACTGAGACATGGACTGAATCCTAACTCGCGCCTGTTCTGCACATTTACTGCACTACATATGGTGTAGGTGTAGGAGCCATTACTCTATGTCGTTCTGTTTTTAATCTTGTTAGGTGTACGCATATTGGAAATACCCATAAGAAAGAAATTGTTTAGAAAGGCTCTTTAAAGTGATGCTATACTGTATAAGAATTTATTCCTGAAATACCTTTTGATTCATGGAGGTTGAACCACCATCACGTGAAGAAAAAAACCTGTGTGGTAGAACAGGCTATGTTTGAAATGCTTAAAAATGGCTGAAGAATCATCTAGCAAAAAGTTTTTAGAGAAACCAGAATAGATCATAAGGAAATGCTCTATTGCTCTTTAAAACATTTATCAACAAATGGACACTAAGACCCAAATTTTATACCCCACCTACTCTTTATTGGTCATAGAGCTCTAGATAGGGTCTAAAAACCATCACTCTATGTTTTTACTCACCTGGCTAGGGTGAGTTAGAGTTTTTACTCACCTGGCTCATCCCAAATTAAAATATAGTGTACTACATAGGGAAGCTTGGATTTAAAGAGAAGTACATAAACCTTTTCTAGGCAACTGTTTCATACCCCATCAAGTGCACAAATTCTCAAAAAGAAATGAAGAATAATTTGATTTATACTAATTAATCAGCAGGAAGCAATTTCTAATCTAAATTGATTTTAGATTAGAAATTGAGCAAATTTAGGGCAAAATTTAAAAATGTCTACCGTGTTAAAGATATACTGCACTACATGAAACCTTAGTGCACTTGAGAGAGAGATAGAGAGTAGGCAGGCATTTGGGTTACAACCAATATTCAATCAATTAACTGTTTAATAGATTTGCCAAACAGTCTAAACATAGGGACTGCAGGAATGGGTAAGAAGCATGTAACTGTTATTTTTTTTTATATATATTACAAATGATGCAACAGAAATTCATAAAAAACATTGTTTTTCTTTATATTCATGTTTCATCACTAGACCCTCACATTTCTAAAACATCTGTGTTGTGTAAAAAACAACAATATCCATGTCAAAGTGTTTATGTGTGCAAATGTGTTTATTTTTCTATATTGTATTTATAAAAAAAAAATAGCTTTACGATTGCATGTAAGCTAAATAAATGCCAATAAATTGTTCTGTTTTTTTCTAAAATGTTTTGTCTGGTTGAGATGCAGCATTTAAAACTATGAACTTCTTCTATCAATGAGGTCTTGTGTTGTTCAGCAGACAGAACCTCGACCAGTGCTGTGCTCTAAGGAGTGTGTGCTGTGTGTGACCTGGCTGGGTCATGGGAATCGCTGTATATAGAGCTCACGAATCCGTGCAAATGTGTGCCTGAAACATTTCGCACCACCGCAGCAATGCAGGGGCAATAATAAAACCTCTTAGCGGCTCCTCATCCGTCAGCACACTGCGCTGCTCAGAGCATAAAACAGTTTTTTATTTATAGCCTGAATTAAAATAACAATAACAATAATAATAATAATAATAAAAATCCTTCCAGAGGGAGAACATACTGGAAACATTTACAATGCACTATAAACATGTTTAGAAATATACAAGCATATTTTATAAACACTATTTTTATGCACGTAATATAAAGTTTAATATTAAATGAGTTCAAACAGTGCATTTATTATTAATATGATAATGAATGTAACACATATTGTACCTAGTGCATTTTATTATTATGTATTTTATATCATTATTGTTATATAATTATTGTATTTTTCTATGCATTTCATCCTATAAAGTGAGCTCACTAGTGTTTGAATAGACCTAGTGCACTTCATAATAGGACGTGGAACACTGTTGTTTCATAGAGATATAAAGAGTAAATTTAAAAATAAGACTTGTTTTTTTGACCTTGTGCACTATGTACAGTGTGGAGTAGCATTGTATAAAGAGTCCAATTAAATCCCAAACAAGTTCCATATTTGATACAGTGCACTATAAAGGGTGTGCAAACCTTTTGTTTCATACCCAATATATGGCATCTAAGAAGCTGAATTGCAAGTGACGGCAAAATTGGACCAAATTTTGGACCTTGCTGTATAGGGTAAAAAGCTCATTATTTCACTTGTTCTCCACCATAACTGGGTTTCAGACTGGATATAGCTCAATACAGTATGTAGATTAAAGGAATTGCATTGCTTTAAATTCAATACTGTCTTGAGCAAAAGTCTTGAGCCATTACTCATTTCTTCTTATTTATATCGGATATTTCTTGTATTTCAATGTAATCTTGAGGAATAATTCTCCAGGCTTCCTAAAGGACATTTCTGGCTCTCATTTTCAACCCAGTCCCTGTAACTGGGAGAAACCCATCAAACTTAAAGCTTGTGCAGGTGCAGATGATGACAGATGATCAGGCCAGTGATTAGTATACTGCTGATGCTTAATGCTGAGGGGTTGGAACAGACGAGAGGGGAAATGAGGTCGCTGCTGAGGTTATTACAACCAATATTTAAATTGTATCCTTACAACACTTTGTAGCCTGTCACATTAAGACATTTGTTTAATTACCTTTATCTTTTAATTTATTTAATTTAATATGAAGAAATGTGAGATGGCTTAATATTTTTGCACAGTACTGTATTTATCTACAGTGTATAGCCGAATTCCAAATATGTTATGTATTGGACCGAGTGCAACATGTAATGTGTGAAATCCCCTTATTTATTCAGCTATAGTGGACCAAATATAGGAAATTAAACCTCAAACAAGAAGACTTAGTGCACTATATAATGTGTGTAATTACTTTATTTCACACAGTTGGTCTTATATTGCATACACATAATAATAATATTATTATTATTATTATTATTATTACAGTGACATACTGAAGTATTATAACATTAAACATCAAACAATTAATAATATTTAGATTTAGGTTTGTCAATGTGTGATTAAAAAACCTGTGCAACACCAAAACCATATGGTGGCAAAAAGTGTCCAGGTTTGTAGTCTGTGTATATAAAAAAAAAATACTGTATATTAGTTTAAAAAAAAATAACAAAAAAGAATCTATGTATTTTTTCTGGTTTGGGGTAAAATTTTCTGTACTACTGTATTGTTAGATGTTAACATACCCATGTTAGCTGGAAATACTCAGCAGCATCATCTTCATTAATCTACCCTGGAAGGACACACAGCAGATGAATGGTCCTCGATTAAGAGCTCTGGAGGACTCTTTCACTTAAGACGAACATGAAAAGAAAATGATGAACAGGAGAAGGCAATGGCTCTGCGGTCCGAGACGGCCGCTCACTTTAATGGGACTTTCAAGTCAATTTCTCAGCAGATAGAGCATTTCCTCTTCTATTAACCCAAGCTAATAAACCCAGTGATCTATCTGCTCCTTTTTTTGCCAAGAAGCTCTCCTTAGACTCAATTAGAGCCAATTTAAATATAATCACCACCCTGTGTCTTCAGCGGCATGATGCTGGAGAGAAACGATCCGGTCGGACGTTAAGTGCCTCTAATTTTGTCCTGAGCTAATTGGGGGAGATTGCTTTATGGCACTGGTCTCCGTTGCGCATACAGAGCATGACTTAAGAGCGTTGGCTGACTTTGATCCTCAGACTTAGGGGAGGAATTTCCATGCCCGAGTAATCAGCCTGCTGGACCACTTTCACACTGTATCACTTTAGCATTTTTAAAACAGTTTCTTCATAGCCATCAGCTCGAATAAAATCAATCTGTAAAGCTGGCGATTTAACCAACCTAGAACACTTAGCTATGGCATTCCAGAGAAGTTGACATTACTTTCATTTTCGATTAGAGAATCGCTATCTTCATCAAACATGTTATTCATTCACCATCCTTAATGCATAATTTATTATATATGGTACTCCTTTGAACCTTAATGCCATTATTATGGTGCAATCACAGAATGTGCACATTTCAAAATAAATGAAGGATATATTTGTTATATCTTCATTGTAGTCTGTCAAGCCCTGGGCTAAATGGGATGAAACATAACAAAATACTTTAGCATAATATGACATAACGCAGGGTGGAATAGAATGAAATGACAAAGAGTATAATGGAATGTAATATAACATGGGGGGGGGGTAACATACTGTAACAAGGCGGAATAGTTTAAAATAACAGACTGTAATATGACGGTTATAAACAAAGTGCAACACAACAGAGTGTAACATAACCGACTGCAATATAAAAGATTGGAACAAATCATAGAGTAACAAAGAGTAACAAAGCATAACAACAGAGTGCATCATAATAAAAAAACAACAAAACGCATCATTCCAGGGTTTACCATAGCAAGTCTACCATAGCAGAGAATATCAAAGTGTTACAAAACAATAAGCATATAACCAGGTGGAAGAGTGTAACATATTTTATATAACATTAAGTATTATGAAAGTCTAACATAACAGAGTGTAACTAACAAGGAAGAATAGTGTAATGTAAGTAACAAAGTATAACATAACTGACTGTAACAAAATAGGACATACAGTAACAGGGTGGGACAGCAGGTTGTAAAATTACTGAGGAGATGAAAAAGACACAAGAGGGTGGACTTTGTAAGGTTGAACAGTGAATTAAAAGAACAATAGGACTGACGTATTAACAACCTGGAACATAAAAGGGTGCAATAGAACAGATATTATACATAGAACAAGGTTCAATACAACAAAATCAAAGTGAAAGTCTAACATTATACATTACAGATCTCTCAGGGACAGAAATCATCAATCTATACAGTACAGTATATACATACAGTATCTAACAAATAGGGAATGCCATTAATATGAGGCAAGTTAGACACCTTTCTAATCTAAAGGAAATTCATTTCTCTAAGTACATATAAGACAATCAGCATTACGCAGGTCCCAGCTGGTCCTGCTTATTGATCTGAAGCACAATTTCCCCACAAAAAGCAGTGATTTGCCCAGCTACAGATAAGGGTCCAAAATGGTTCAAAGACAGAATAGGAGGAAACATTAACTCAGTTACTAAAAGGACAGCAGGTGAGCAGTACATTACTGATTTTGCTTTATGTTTGCACAGATTTGGTTCTGTGGTGCAGAGCTCCTGATATTACAATCCAAGAAAAAAAATGAATAAAAATATACATTTATGGAAATGCTGTAGTCCTTAAAACTTAGAACATTTTAGTCATTTTTTGTTTTGCTGTTTTTTAATACACATATATAAGGCTAAGGATTATGCAGTAGAGTGACATATCCTTTTTTTCAGCACAACCTACTACAGGCGATATGATGAACTGAATTTTACAAACATGACTAAGCAAAGATTACAAAATGGGTGACATAGGCGAATAAATAGCACAGATACACATCATCATATATTTTATTGTTGTTTTCTATGAACAAATAATAATAATATGCTCACTTTTAAAGGGCCTACATTTTTGTAATGTCATTCCCATACTCCGGTAGTGGTAAAATCGACACATTACAAAAGTAATGATAACTTTATTCTACCTGACGTATCTGGAAACCCAAATGCACAGTTACAAAGTCTGGAGACTCCCTGTTAAGACACACTGCAAGACTTCCATATTCCAATCCACATGTATTGTTATTAATCGTCACTGACCTATGCTGTGTTGCTGGCATGGATCTGTGCCAAATGCGTTTTATGGATTTTAATCTTATTCATAAGTTTAACTTTGGTTCTCGAGAAGTTGGAAAATAATCAAACAACTTCCAACTCTATAAATACAGGACATTCATAGACTTCTATACTTGTACACTTATCCTTTCTATACACAAAGGATTAATCATGTGCCAATATTGACTATAACTGGTAGGACCAGGTGGGTCAAAGCAAATGCTTAGGTGCTTTATTTTTTTTGCTTACTTATTTTATATTTTTAACTTAGATTAAAAATTTAATATTTTTAACAATAATAAAAATTAGACTGCTCAGTACAGTGTTTGAAAATGGTTTAAAATATAATCATTTTGAAAGAAATTGAAAGAAAAATTAAGAAATAAAGAAAAACATATAGAAAAAATGCCATAATAAATCACTGTAATAACTGTTCAGTTATCAACTTTTCAAAACTTGTGCATTTAAGGTAAATTGTCTTAATTGAGAGCCTGTAATAAATGTAAGTCTCTGGATAAGAGTGTCTGCCAAATACCTAAATGTAAATTTAATGCTTTGTTTATGTTCAAAGTAATACGATGAGTGTCTTTAACTGAACTGTTTAATAACATATAACTATGAAATGAAAAAAAAAAATTTGCTGACATCCAACAGCACTAAAACCAGTATTTCAATGTGGTGCAAAATATGCATTGACCATGCTTCTTTTCTTTTCCCCTGCAAACACCAAACATTGACCAGACAGTGAACTTTTCCTGACCCCTTTCTCTTACCTACACCGTACACTAATCAAGATTACAGCAAGACTTATTTAAAGACTCTGATTGTTCATTAATATTAGCTTATGATTAGGCTTCTTTTTTTTAAATTTTTTTTTTTTAAAGAGACTGATAACATTAACTTGTTTGGATTTTAGACTCATAGACACATAGTGACTGAATCTGATATAATACATCTAAAGTTCAATTTGTATCTAATTCCTACAAACACGCACTCTATCTGATAGCTGATCAGTTATCAGGCACATTTCCTTCCTATTACAGGGTCAGAAAGAGGTCGCCGACAGTTAAAGGTGTGATCCACACACACACAGAGTCACGTAGATAAACACATACTCAGTCTCACAGCACTCTGTCTCTCTCTCTCTGGTCACCTGTGTGTATCTTAGTGGGCTGGCCTGCTGTTACTGTGTTTCCGTTCACACACGGTGACAATGTTGGCTTTGTCAGAGACGCGGAAATGTGGCCCATCTGCGCGAGATGGCCTGCGAGTCGGTGAGAAAAACAAAGATGCGTCACTGTGAAGCCGTTTGATCTGCTGACACCTCTGATTAAGCCTGATCAATTGAGCAACAACAACAACTAACCACAAAACACAGCATATATTACACAGTGTGTATAACAGTGTGTGAGCCTCGGGCTGTATAACAAATCACTGCATGTTTGGCTTTCAGTAATCAGCCATGTAAATAACACATTTATATAAATCGTAAGATTTCCAGACGAAAGTGTTGAAGGACATCTCTCTGGGACACCATGAGGACAAAACCTGGAGATGATCTTCAGGTTGATTATGTTGGGTGTTCAGTAAAAGTCCTGGCATAAGCACAGTACAGTCTTTATGATTACAGCAACAGCTCTTCCACAAAAATCTACAGAATCCGGCTAAAACTAAATGCTGAACTAAAGATACATTCGGATAATGTTAGGCATTTTTGGAATGTGCAAAAGAAGTTCTTCTGACTCACAGGGAGGTGAAAAGCAAGCGTGTGCACACAAAGGAAGCGTAAATAAGAGTTTAAAGGGTCAGAGATATTTTTCACAGCTGATGTATACATGCATGGAACAAATTCAGCAGACATCTTTCAACATTAGTAACTATTGAATGTTAATGCGAGTCAGTGAATGAATATGGTTTATTAATAAAGCCTATTTAAAACATTGCTGTTTCAACTTGCACTTTAGTTTAAGAAAACGGTTCAAGAAATAGAACTATTAGTTAGTTACAAGCACTAATGCACTCAAAAACAACTCAAGGTATTTAAGCATGGAGTCATGGACAAGATGATGTGCTGAAGTTCAAACTGAGCATTGGAATAAAGAAGAATTTAACTGACTTTGTATGTGGCAAAGTTGTTGGTACCAGATGGGCTAGTCTGAGTATCTCCAAAACTGCTCAACTACTGGGATTTTCACATACAACCTACAGGGGTTTACAGAGAATGTCCAGTGATTGTCTTCTCTGGACGAAAATTCTAATGTCAGAGGAGAATGCCCAGACGGGTTTAAGCTGATAGAAAGACAACAGTAACTCAAAAAACCTCCTGTCAGCTATGAACAGAACACTAAGGCGACATTTTGCATGGGCTCACCAAATTTGGATGATAGAAGACTTTAAAAACATCATCTGGTCTGAGGAGTCTTGATTTCTGCTGTGACATTCAGATGGTAGGGTCAGAACATGAAAGCACAGATCCATCCTGTCTTGTATCAATGGTTCAGTGTGGTAATTGTCTAGGGGCGACTTTCATGGCACAATTTGGGGCCCTTAGTACCAATTGAGCATGGTTTAAACGCTGCAGCCTATAGTATTGTTGCTGAACATGTCCATGCATTTATAAGGACAGGATAACACGCATCATCTCAGAAATCATCTCAAACTGTTTTTTTGAACATGACAATGTACTCAAATGTCCCACACAGTCAGCAGATGTCAATCCAATAGAGTGGCTTTGGGATGTGTGTGGAACAGAAGATTTGCATTATGGATGTGCAGCCGACAAATCTGCAGTGACGGCATGATGCTATCATGTCGACATGGACCAGAATCTCTAAGGAATGTTTCCAGCACCTTGTTGAATCTGTACCATGAAGAATTAAGGTCAAGACAAAAGGACTTCCAATCCAGTCCTAGCAAGCAACATTGGTGATGTTGTTCACTAAAGCACCTATACCACAGCACTGATGTATTCTCAATCCTGATTGGTCACAAGTTGATGATTAATTTTCTCTCTAAGCATCTCGGGCAGTAGTTCCAGCTGTTAGCTGATTCGCATCTGCATATTAATGTACTTGTTCTAACATGTTATCGTCTTAATAGGAACAGATTATTTATAGGGATTTGTACAGCGGACGCACCACATAAAGCAACTATAAGTAACTGTGAACATGCTTAAGTTTTCTGTGGGCACAAGTAGGGGCGGGCGTTATAACCAAAATCTTCTATCACGGTAGAAGCAATTTTCTACCTCGATAACGATATATATCGCAATATAGCAATTTGTATCTGAAAATGCATAAATGAAAATTCAAACACAAAGAAACTGTTTTACATAATGTAATTTTATTTAAACTGGGAATTGCTGAGGTTTGCTGCATTT
>JAQQZS010000001.1:4422039-4439080 GCA_030068045.1 Platyallabes tihoni
TGTGAGCTCACGCAAGCGGAAGGAGAGGATAGCACTGTCCGCCGAGTGTTTTACGACCCCCCCCCCCCCCCCCCAAAAAAAAAATGTCTTACTGGAGCAATATTTCTATCAGTTTCGATGACTGAACAAATGTACAATAAATGTATAAACAAACAAACATGAGACCTTCAATGTCAACAAGCGGTATATAGGACTGTGCTTGACCTCCTATTTCTACCTATTTTGCCTCCAAAGAGGTTTGTGTTTTTATTACAGTATTGAGGAATAGTTCTCCAGGCTTCATGAAGGACTTATTTGTCTCTCATTTTCAGTCCAGTCCCTGCACCTGAGCAGTTTCAGAGGAATGATTTTGTTTGTTGAGCCACACAGTGACCTATGAATCAATAAAAAAAAATAAAAATCATCTAACTTCAGGCATGAACCAGTGAGAAACAGGTGTAGATGATGACAGATGATCAGGCAGGTGATTAGTTACTGCTGATGCTGAATGCTGATTGGTTGGAACAGACGAGAGGGGAAATGAGGTTGCTGCTGAGGTTGTTACATAAACAACTGATTTTTAAAATCGTATCTTTAGTCACTTTGCATCCCTTCACAATAATTGTGACATTTGTTCCAATGTCTTTAATTTAATCTACATTTAATTTCATTTAATATGAAGAAATGAGGCGTGGCTCAAAACCTTTACACAATACTGTATGTATGTATGTATTTATAAAATGTTAGCTAATTAATTTGGTAGTAGATGGTGAATAAAAACGGATCTATATCCAAATTATGAAATGAGTGATGTGGTGTTTAACATTGCCTGTTAACTGAAACTTAAAAAAATATATAATTAAACAGCAGTAATTCCCTAAACACAAGGTGGAATTTTGGCTGCTCTGATAGAGTTAATAAAACTTAATTAAACCCCACATGGATACGATCATGAAATATGTATGAGATACAGTCAGGCATGAAGGGAAGAAAAGTGTTTAGAACCACCTCATTTAAGCTTTAAAATATTAATCTGAATTTGAAGCTCGCTGGACTGAGTCCAGTTTCATTAACAGTAATGATGGCTTCCCTCGCTAGGACGAGGTTGTGCAGTTTTCTCTTAGCATGATGTACTGCTTTCCTTCTCCGGGCTGACAGCCACATAGCTCAGACCCGCTTGCATCCTCATTTATCACGGTTAATTAGCCCAAAGTATAAGCCTTCATTATAGTCATGAGTAAAAACGCTTGTTTAATGGTGGTCATTTCAGTGTGTCTTAATGGACAGTTTCAACCTGCAGGTATTACAGCATCATCATTCCGTGCACGAAATCTCCTACATCGCCAAAGACTCCAGAGACCACCGTGCCTTCGGCTATGTCTGCGGGAAGGAGGGAAACCACAAGTTTGTGGCCATCAAGACAGTCCATTCAGTGAGATGCCATGTTTTTCTTTACTAACTTTCTTTCTTAAACCCCTATAATTATTTTACTTAATATAATGTGTTCATTTCTAAGGGATTTTTAAATTGTATTTAGCCAGTGGTATCCCAGTATTAGCTTAGCGTTTTTGAAGATTATTCTGTAGTGATTGTTGACCAAAATTGGTGCACTACATACTCTCAATCTGTGCTTTAAAGTACGTGTTTGTGCTGTTTTTTTTTTCCTGTAGTCATAAAGTATATCTATTCATTGAGTATTTTTCTCATAACAACAGAATGCTTTTTTATTCCTTTAATTTATTCCTAACAAGCTTGCCTTTATATTAATGCATAATTGAAAGCAATGCCCATCAACATAACCTTGGTTAATTTGTACCAGACTAGCCAGATCATTCAGCTGATTAGAAAACTTTTTTTTTTCTCAAGGTGGCTTAAAAAAAAAAAAAAACAGATGAAAAACATTCAACAGGCACATATCAGCACAGCATGGAAAAGTTATAGACCAAAAACGCTTTTATGGAGGATTCTTCTGAGTTAATATTTAAATGATAGAAAGCCTTAGAAGACATATGCCCTTGAATTAATTAAATGAAGAATGGAAGATTGACCGAGGAGAAGAACGTTTACAGAATAAAGACTATTCTGAGATGTTCTGCAAAGTATTACAATGAGATTTAAATACAAAGTTGGTCCCTTCAGCACAATGCCCTTATCCTAATGTTCTGCTTCTTTTTGGTAGGCAGAGCCTTTGATTCTGGAGCTGCGTGACCTCTTTACCCTCATCTATGACCTGAAGCAAAGGGATGAAGGCGAGAGGAAGGCGCAAAAAGAAAAGCACTGCGAGCAGGCAGTTTATCAGGTGCAGACTAAGCATTTAATTGAAAGAATGCTCCACTCAACCATGCAAATACTCACTTTAAAATAAGTGATTATTTGTCTATATTTAATATTATAGAGGTTTGTTTCTTCTGA
The DNA here is from genome assembly GCA_030068045.1 of Platyallabes tihoni. Classification (NCBI taxonomy): domain Eukaryota; kingdom Metazoa; phylum Chordata; class Actinopteri; order Siluriformes; family Clariidae; genus Platyallabes; species Platyallabes tihoni. Next base: position 4,424,431 of record JAQQZS010000001.1, read on the forward strand.
GAACAGAATTTTATGCTTTAGAATCTATCTTCTTATCCCAATGTGTGTCACAGACAATTCTCGAGGACGACACTGATGACCCGGTGTATCAGGTAAGCGCAGTCTTTTGCCACATAACCCAAGATCACACATAGGTGAAAGAGTCAGAGACACCCAAGAGCAGCACTGCACAGTTCAGTGTTTTCCCTACCAAATCATCAAGAGACAAAACTAAGCAGTGGTGTGCTCTTCCAGTATTCTTTCATGCATTGGTGAAAGCTGGAAAAAGTAATGCGCTTCGATTTCCTCCACTGTGCTTTTTCAGTCAAGTTTGCACTGAAAGCATACCATTCTGACTTTTTTCATATTTTAAATCTAGTTCTTGAATCTAGACTTTCTTTACAAGTGTAAAATCCACATAATATAGAACAAATGTTTCAGCTCATACAAATAAAGAGATTACAGAGACGTTGACTGTCCTAGGACTCAGACTGTCTGATCCCTCTCGTATGATGCTTCTGCCAGCCAGAGATAACATTCTTTGGCAGTTAGTTCAACACTGCACAAGGCCTCCAGCACTGGATTATATGGAGTACAAGGTGTTTGGCCCAGCACTCTGTATGGCCTACAATGTTATTCACATATGCTGTAGCATAGTCATGGTGGGGCCTCAGGACAAGGTTCCAAAGCTTTTGGAAGGTCACACCATGGAGACTGACAGGGAGAGGATGGTACAGTTCCAGTCTTCTCATCTTCTTGCTGGCTCCTGTACAGTACTGAGATGAATTAAGTGCTCAGTTCATTATATTGGGATATCTTCACCTGCAAAAATTAATCATAAGGCCTGAGGCTCCTGACTGGGTATGCACCATGCTTATGGGACTGGTGAACTCTTCCCCATGCCCAGCAAATCATGTGGTTTCAGGATATAAGTGGCATTAAGCCACCTGTGAAGACCTGGGGCACCTGATTGAGCATTGGCAGCACTTAAGAGGGCTGCCACCATTCATGATAGAGTTTGATTGATACATGAGACAAGCACATCAATCTTGAGTACAGAAATTGTACCTAGAGGAGTCCATACAAGTCTGCCATTGGAGAGGGAACAGCTCATTTATTCTTTATTTGGACAGGCTATATTCAAGACAGCTTTGGGATGTAGCATAGTCCACTACCACTATCAGCTTTGTGTATGCTCAAATGATTGTGAGTGGTGCAAGTAGAGCTGGCATTGGAAGTTATTGTTGGGTTTTGGTGATCTTGGTCTGGGGTTCCTTAAAAATGCTTGTACACTGGACACTTGGGAGTGTTTAGTGGCTTACATCGGTCTGGATGATAAAACATAAAATTTTCTGGGATTTGTGAGGTAGAACATGGAGGAAACCATTAATTGCTGTATAGGCCTGGCCCTAGCATTGAGGGAAAGCAGTCCAAAGTGTCAGGCCTAAATATAGCCAGATATTAATTGACAGAGTTCTTGCACTACTGTGAACCCTCTTGACCTTCATCAGCTCGTTAAAGTATGCGGTGAAATCAGTTGTCAGCTGTTACTTTAGCGAACAGGCGCTGCTGTGGATGTCACTATAGCCTCGAAACAGGTCATGACCTTGAACATGCTTCTAACACTTCTATTAACGCTCCAACAATGTTTGCTACTGTATACTTCCACCCCAAGCATGTAACAGGGCATCGCTCACAAAGGAGAGCCAACTCTATGAAGAGAACCACCTCCAAGAATCAGGGAAAAGGCAGTCAGTTATATCCCAAGAGTTTTTACTGTGTGGAAGTAAGGAAAGTTTAGATGAGGTGTCAGCTCATTGCCAGTTATCGTTTTGGTGAAGAGGCCCTTGCACATTCTGCCATGGCTCCTGGCTATATTGTCTCGCCAGAGCTAAATTTAAACTCTCTGCCAACTCTAGGAACCACTGCTATGTCGGTGTTTCCAGGAGGCATTGCACAAAAAAATAATAGCTAGTGCCAAAATGTGGGGGAAGATATATAGCCTTTTTTTTTCAAGGAAGTTCACTCTCTTGATCTCTTGATTTTTTTATTTGTTTGTTTTGCTTACTGGCATTTGGTATTACTGTCTATTGTGCTTAGCTAGTTTTGCCTCATTTCATAAGAAAAGTCCTATCTAAACAATACTTTCATTTGAGTGCATGATAATATATCTCCACACCTTCTAATGGAGGTGCTCACATATGATGCTCTAGTTTGGTTTTGCTAATTCCCACCTATAGACTTACTCTCCTACATAACACCACAGATACCATAGGGAAAGGGTGAATGCTTTCCCCGAGAAACATGATGTCAGCCAGCTTTATCTTTTTTAACTGTTTCAAACATTTTGTTGAAAGCCAAACCACACAGAACGCTATGGCATTGTTTGGATTCTAAAAATTCGATTTAAAAAAAGAATACAATTTCGCAAAAGAACATAAACAAATGTTTAAAAAACTGAAATAAAAATAAAGAAAGTGTTAGCTTTAATCTTTTCTTACTTTTTAGAAACCACTGCAAAACTAAAGACATGAAAATGTATTGAGGTCAAGTTAAATAAAAGTTATTTCTAAAAAATATCTAGATGAGCAACCAACTTTATAAAGTGGCAACAAAGGTATGAAAATATGACAACTCAAAGTGGCAACATTCCCAAGTGTAATGGATTCAACACACTAGTCAAATTTTGAGTATTTTTTATCAACTCATTTTGGTCACCAGTTCATTAGGCAAGAGAGGACAAATAAAAGCCTAAATGTGATAAAACATTTTAAAGGTCTTTGGCCCTTATTCAGAGAGACTTACATTTTACCTCATTATACACCTGAGAAGTTGAGAACCTTGCTCAAGGGCCCAACAGTGGCAACCTGGTGGTGCTGGGGTTTGAACCTGGGACCCAAGCCCAATCTTATCCAACGATGGAGGATATGCAAGAGAAGTCATAATGTTTTTAAAAATAATCTTCTTGTTTTGAATCCCTGAAAAAGCTTTTATATTCTCTTTATATATTGAGTATCTAGTATTTTCAAAGTATTCTGTTTGGGCCACCTAACTCCTACAGTATGTTGGGTTTGCCATTTTTCAAACCCTGCTCTACTACACTTATCTGAGGTAAAAAAAATAAACTGTCTCAATCAATATTTCTGGCAATGAAGTTAGCTTTACCAATTTCAGCATATTGGCACATTGTCAAATTACTTCTTACTGGCTACCTATGTAGCCACAACCATTCTTCTCTCGTTCTCTCACTCTTTCTTTTCCTGCTGTAGTACATTGTGTTTGACGCTGGACATGAACCACTCCACGGCCCCCACTCAGAAGAAAGCGTTTACCAGGTATTATGCCAAATCCACCCTCTTTCCCTTTTCTAGACCACAGTCAACGTGATATACAGGAGGGCTCTAATGTATTGTAGTGAGGCAAATTCTACAATACAATATGTTGGATTACAAATAACTGTTTTAATTTATCTGTCATGACTTCTAGGTTCCAACAAGCCAGCAGAAAGAAGGGGTCTATGATGTTCCAAAACGCCATTTTATGCCCGTAGGTGCTTTTATTGATTGTCCAGCTTTTCTTGCTTCAACAAACCTCTCTCTGAAGACCATTGCTAAGCTTCTTTCCATTTATTGAGTTTCAATCAATAAAATCAGGAACATACTGTATTCTATCTTTCAGCATTTGGTCCACTGCAAACAATTGCACTGCAGAATAATTGCAGAATTTATTATTTATTTTTTTGCTATGTTTGACTCACAAGGAGATTTAGATAAGGGAAAACCCTAAACTGTGTGCTGCTGTGGTTCCATCTCATCTCAAAGACTTGCAGTTAAACTGGCTTTTTTTTTTTTTTTTTTTTCATTCGACTGATTTTCTTTTATGGATTGATGAGAGGTTTGGTGTTGGGACTCCAATCACCAAAAAGCTCCAATCCCCATTTAGATATGTGCCTGATATTCTCATATCAAACTAATGGCTGTGAATATGTCAATATTCACAGCCATTAGAAATCTTTCATTATATCCAGTTCTTAGAAACTAGAATTTTTTTTAATCTCCAACACCAGTGAATGGAGCTTTGCTACATTAATTAAACGAATGTCAATGTTTTATCTGTTGTCTTACAAATGTTGCTGCATGTATGTTGATTTTTTGAGTGGATTTGTATATGTGCATCAATTTTCTCTCCTTTCCATCATAAAACTCTTACATCACAAGATATCAGGTTGTGTATCAGTCCACATATTCCCAACTCCAAAGCAGATTTTGAATCATCTCACTAGCCTTTTTTTTTTTTTTTTTTTTTTTTACTATTTCTTCACTCACCCCAAAACCAGAATCTGAACTCCTTATTGATTTACACAAAGAAAACTTTGTATGATTTGTTTATTTGAACACAAGACTTCCCATCTAGTTCATATTTCTTCCGGGACATGGTCTGAAGCTTTGTTAGCTGTAGTCGCATAAATATTATTAATAAATATAATAAATCCTCTTGCTAATACATTTTCTTGAAAAATAATGAGAGGTTTTGTTTCATAGAAGATTCCAAGATTAATGTTTGACTTACTGTACCTACAAACATTGATGGTTTTGTGTCGTGTGATTCCGTAGTTTTTTTCCTTTTTTTTTTTAATGTCATACCATTATCTCATCCCAGTAAAGTTTCTACTGTCTACTGTAGATGCTAACAATAAACCCAAATATTTAATCACTAGTTAACACTCAGATATATGATCAGTCATATATGAATCTAACTGTTACCTTTCTTCCCATCTCATTTGCATCCATATTGGACTTTCGTCCAGAACATCAGTCAGTTTGAAATGTTTGGTGACATGGCCACTCCTCCAGACATTGTATCTGTAAGTGAAACTCAACACACCCCTAACCATCACAATTATTAATAAATGCATGAGACAGGAAAGCTAAGACACACAGGTACTAATATTAATGTTAAACTTTAATCTCAGTGATGTATAAAGCACTGAGATTACAACTAGGCTACAACCAGGCAGCTCTACAGTACAGTCTGTATTCTACAATCTACATCAGTACACTTTGTGACAGGAATGACAATAAGGTACAATTTACTGGAGGGGGTATTCCCATCTACCTCGAAACAAGTCATATGGCACTGGGCATAACAGTGTGATTTAGCTTACTCTGAGACATCATCCCTTTAAATTATAACCATCAAGTAAAATTAGGACAGACATTGTGCATCATTTGAAGTTTTGATTTATAACTCAAATCATTATGCAAAATATTTCTTTTATGCTGAGCTATTCTTCAATTAGGTCATTTGTATAATCATTGTATTGAATACTATTGAATTCTACTTGAATGGGCAGTAACGCTTTGATTCCCAGATGCCGGCATCACCTGCTAACACCCTGGACCACGGGCGGCGACGACAACAGCTCCGTCCTGAGCTCTTCACACACTTCAGCCCTCCTGCTGTGCCTTCAGGTAACACACTGCCCTCATGAATGCAAATATCAAAGAAAAGAAGCACCTCATGAAGCTTTATTAGCAGTGCATAACATTTGATACAATATGTCATGTTTATAAAATTACATTTCATAACGAGGCTATCTTACGAGATATGCTGATATGGAAAAACAGTGATGATGTCATGTAACAACAGCACATGCCAAAATGTGTTGTTCATCTCATACCGTAGGACTCTGCCCACATTAAGTCTTTTTCTCTTTTCTGTCCTCTTTTACCTTTCTGTCTATTCTTCACCTATCTACTTGTCCTCTGTGTCCATTTTTAATCTGTCCCCTCTTTGTCTTCTGTCTGTTCCCATTTTGTCCTACCTGTCTGTTCAATTTGTCTGACCTTCCCCCTCCTTTTGCTATCCCTTCCTTGTGTCTTGATTCCTTGTCTGTCTTGTTTAACCCCTTTCCATTCCGTTACTTTCCAATCTCAACCCCCTCTGTCTTTTTTATTCCTGTCCAACCTTTCACACAGGCTATATGACGATGGGTGCAGTCCAGACGGCTCACTGGGCTCAGCAGTCCTTCGCAGCTCCGGCAGCTCCGCTTGCATTTGGTGTTCAGGCTCCTCTGCAGGTTGCTCAGGTTCTTCCTGGAGGACAGCCAGTGATCTGGGGCCAGGCCAACCTTTTCCACTCTCCCAGCCCAGGCCAACAACAGTGGGCCTTTGTACCAGCCAGCGCCTTATTTCAAGGCCTCGTTCCCTTAGCAGCCATGCGTCCTCGCATGTCTGCTCCACCCTCGACTATTGCCAGCCCTCAACATGCATCTGAATCGAGGGAGACCCCAAGCAGTAACCCTGTGGCAGATGTACCAGGCGTACACGTACAGTCTGCTGACACCAGTGACCTACCTATGGTGATGGGAGAAGTCACACAGCCTGGTGAGAAGCAGGAAACAGAGGTCTGTTCTGAAGATCTTGATCTTTCCCATCTGAGTTTGACGCCGGGGTCATCAACGTCACCGTCCACTGCAGAGTCTCGTGAGTAAGGCACACAAGAGCCATGCGAAATATAAGTCAAGCAAATTGGTCCTTATGGACAGATTGACTATAATACACCATGCCGGGATATTTAGAAGAATTCCTCATGCATAATCATTCAAGCATTTCTGATTACTTCAGATCTAATTATAAACCCTGTAACAGCACGACTGATGGAAATTATCCTGTTTCACTTTTTCCAAAGCTGCTACACCTGCTTCTCAGGGGGGGAGCCTGACCTTGACTTCAGAACCCCCTGAAGATCCCTCTGTCTTGAAAACAGAGAACAATGAGAGCCATCATAAAGAATCTTCTCCCACAAGAGGAGCAGAGCAGAGCATCAGCCAGGATGTGGCACACGAATCGGTAATTAGATCTGTATTTAGGTCAGTTTATTTTGGGATTGTTCATGCATTAACAACAAATTTCATTTCATTCCTGTCTTCCCCTCAGCATTGCAGCACCCAAATCCCAGGCAGCTGTGAGACGACAGAACCCGTTCCGGCTCTGAACCAATCAGATGCTTAGAAAATGGCACTCAGCTCTACCACCATTCTGGGTCTCTACTTTTCTACTGTTTTATTTCCTAATACTTTACATTAAGTTGTCATTTGAATATCATTACCCCAGTCACAGCACTGAAGTTATAGATATGTTCACTCTCTGGTTTATTTATTAGGTATGCCTGGCCATTCTTACTGTCATCCAATCAGCTAATCGATAGCTGTACAGTCATCGTGCCCACAGTAGTCTCAGATTTTCAACACATTTACCATGCACAGTGGATATACAATTATAAAAGCGGTTAAAAATGTAAGCGTACATCATTTCTTATATCAGGTATAAAAACTGCACTAAAACCCTTTCAGGTAAATAAAACTGTACAATATCTTTGTATACTTGAAGTGAAAATATTGTTGCATGCATTATACATAAGCTGTTATTTGTTTTCATAAAAAACATCTACAGCACCACTGTGTAGAGCAGTGGATAGAACACACAATAAGGACACGTGGTGTTTTGTTACTCCAGCACAAAAATAGAACTTTATTAAATCCAGCCAGTGAACCATATTCTGGTGCTCGCCAGGTCCTCGCACGAGGGTCGCACCACTTTCTCTGCCTGATATTTAAAAGGTCATAATGAAACTGGGGGCTGATTTATTTGGTGTCAAACCTCAGCATTATTGCATGACTAATAAATCGTACCGGGTTCATCTCAACACCGAGCTTTTCTCAGTTCACGGAGGGAAAAATATTCAGATTAAGGATCAGACTGTGCTTTTCCAGCGTTGCCTTTTTCCCATATAAACACCATGTCTAATAACACCCCCCACCCCCCTGCTATCTCTAGGCACTCTCTGAACCCAGTAGGTGCTTTTCTGTTTTTCTCCACATCTGTGTTTCTCTGCATGTGTGTCAGGCTGTAAACAGCCGCACTACACTTTTTTTTCCTCGCACTTATGCTTTGAATCATAGCTTTAGAAACATCAGTGTTTCGCTTCTTCCGAATTCAACAAGACTGTGTGAAAAGCTCTGTCTGAAAACTTCAATCTTACACTTGACTGAACATAAAATTCATGATTTTAGTGCAAATGTAATCAATTTCAGGTGTGGTTATGTTAATTATATTTTAAACACTTCAGTTCTAAAAAATAAAAAAAAAATGAAGGAAAGCCAACTGAAAACTCTTGAGAAGCAATGCATTAAATCCTACATTTATAATTCAGGCGGTACGGTGGCTTAATCGTTTGTGCATGGTGTTTGAGTGTTCTCCCCGTGCTTGCTGGGTTTCCTGGCTACTCCGGTTTCCTCCCACAGTCCGGAATTAGACTAGGCCAGGCAGATTAGGCTAATTGGTTCTGTCAAATAGCCCGTAGTGTGTGAATGAATGAAACGATTTATAATTTAGTTTGAAACCGATTTCTGTATAAATTGAGATTTTTAATGGAACTGTACAGCTCCATCCAGCCAGCATGAATTTGAATAGCTTTGTCTATTTGATCCTAGGGGTTTGCCAAATTAAATCATTTGATCTGCAAGGTCTGACAGAGGTTTTACCTGTCATGACCTCCCAGTTTCTAACCAGGCTTAGGACTGAACCCTACAACCCAGCCACTGCATGCAGGGGATAAGTTGTAGGGTTCCGGCTCAAGCACAAGAACCCCCTGGCGACCCAGTGGTGGCGGGGCTTTAACCTTCAACCTTACAGTTAGCAACCAAGACCTGAACCTGCCTGATCCACCGCTGCACCCACTGATTGAATACATATTATATCAAATCTATCCTTATGCTTCTATAAACATTGAAATTTTTCCCCTTCTTTTCATTTTGAGTTTCTATACTCTACAATTATACTGTCGGAATGGTGGCTTAGTATTTAGCAGTGTCGCCTCGCACTTCCAGGTCCTGGGTTTGATTCTTGCATCAGGTCTGTGTGCATGGAGTTTGCATGTTCTCTCCATGCTTGGTGCGTTTCCTCTGGGTTCTCCGGTTTCCTTCTACAGTCCAAAGACATGCTGTTTAACCTAATTGGCGTTCCCAAAGTGCTTGTAGTGTGTGAAGGTGCATATAAATGTTGACCGGAGGTCCTACCATCGTCGTACAAAATGGGAATAAAAACAGTGTTCACCAGTGACTTCCACAGTCCTTAGTTGGACTACAGAGGTTCCTAAATGGATGGATGGATGGTAATTATATGGCACTGAATGAGTCCTGTACCTTCTCTATGCTTGTCATGCTATTGCTAATGAAAACAACACAACTCTCCCATCTGCTGGTCACATGTTGAACTGCATCTATTCTTCAGAAGGAGGAAGATTATCTGCTCACAATATGATTAGTTTTATATGTGGAGCATGAAGGGTGTGCATGTGACCGCTTTCATATTTAGTTTATCCTTTTTTTTTTGTCTCCTTTTGGTCAGTAACTTCTGGTTCCGGATCAAGACACGAGGGAGGAACCCAGGATGAATGGCTGTTTGCACTTCTGAGCTTGGAGAATATGGGGACCCAGAGTGTTACAGTGGGAAAAAAAAGACTCATCAAGAGAACTCTTGGATAATTTTTGACTATAATTGAAACACTTTGTTCTCTTTTTTCCTAAAAATCCAAATTATTTTTTAGAAAAAAAAAAGAGTTATTTTTGATTGATGAGATGCTCCTGATGGTGTAGTATGAATTGGAAGAATCCTTGGACTTGATAATTGAGCTGGAAATGGATTGAAATATTTATAACATGATGTAATAGAATCCATAATGTGTAGTAAAACCCCATGTGGTCTCACTATATGTCAAAACAGGACCTGGTCATTATTAATGATCTTCAATAAAAGAAAAGTGTGTGTGTGTGTGTGTGTGTGTGTGTGTGCACAAAGCTGCATTTTATTAGACTGATAATACTCATTAGCATTAATGCTAGAAATAATCCTGTGGTTCCTAACGTTACTCAAAAAAGTGACATTATATCTGCACGGGTTTCAGAATGAGACTCAAGTCGCCGGATTTTTATACAATGTGTTTTCATTTTCTAAGACCATTGCTCTACTGTCTGGTTGTGCGTGATCTTTTTTTTGTTGGGAATATATACATATATATTTTGCCAAATCTTGTTTAGTACATAATGTGCAAACTTTGTGGCATATGTTGTGTTAAGCCTGATTTATAATTTGGAAGACATTCTTGCATCAGTTTGTGGACTGAGGCTCCCTTTAAAGCATTCATCCATCCCTTTAAGGTCGACATGTTAAGTCGAAGTGTATGATGGGTTTGAGGTACTGTGATGAAATAATGGGCAGCATGGTTGCTTAGAGGTTAGCGCCGCTACACCTCCAGGGTCCGGGTTTGATTCCTGCCTCGGTCTGTGTGCAGAGTTTGCATGTTCTCCCTGTGTTTGGTGGGTTTCCTCCAGGTTTTCCGCTTTCCTGCCGCAGTTCAAAGACATGCAGATTAGGCTAATTGGCATTTCCAAATTGCTCATAGTGTGTGAATGCGCATGTGAATATTGACCAGAGGTCCCACCAAGCGTCCCACCACGCTTGTAAAATCGGAATAAATACAATGGTCCCTAGGTGGACTACAGAGGTTCCTAGATGGGTGGATGGATGGATTGATGAATAAAATGATATAAATTCTTTTCTATTTTTGCTCAAAGAGAGATGGAAAAGCATGGATGTTCAAATGTTGACCTGGAAACCAATCTAACAGTAGAATCACCGATTAATTCATTTTAAACCTGTCAGTAAGCGCCCCGCTCTGTTTTGATGAAGACAGGATCTGATGGCGCAGAAAAGTTGCAGACGTTTTTGTCAATAATCTGATTACCAACTGAATTCATTAACCTTGTTTCATGACAACATGTAGCTATAGCTGATGAAGTGTGGGAGAAATCACTTCACATGCTAGCACGCTAGTTTTAGTTTTAGTTTTAAGCTTGTTTTTCAAGATGAAAGCCTGGTTAAGATTAAATGTAATAAAAACATATTTGTAAATCTATGGGAGTTATAAAATAAAAGTTTAAAACTTTGTTATAGTCTGAAAAATGTGTGTTGTTTTGGATAATTTCGAGACTGCTGTTCGATTAAAACTCATAACTCCCACCTCCAACTAGGAACAACCAAAGAAAACGCCCTTTCAGTGCAGAATTCCTACTTGGAAATTCCAACTCTTTAGAATCAAAATGGTTGCTCACAGTCTTATGGATTACCAGTAAACAAGGAATAACTTCTTTTTGCCTTTAAATTAGTATATACTCAAGTATCTGTTTTATATCAACCAACTAACAAACATACATTTTTCTCACTAAATCATAACACTGACTACAAGGTTTCACATTTTGAAGAGGAGAATATATATCTATATTTAATGTTAGCTTTTAGCTATTATGCTGCCCGCAGTTGGAACCAGCTTTCAGATGAGATCAGATTTTAAATTATTTTTTTAATCATTTTAACAGTTTTTAAATTCTTTTTTTTTAATTGTTTTGATTATTTTCTATTTAGTTTTATGATTATTTTCTTTTCTTTTATGTAAAGAACTTTGAATTACCATTTTGTCTAAAATGTGCTACAGTATATAAATAAACCTGCCTTGCCTGCCTTAGCTATGCTACTGATGGGGGAAATAAAGTTTGTAGCTCAAACTTAAACATGGTTCAAGTTCCCACTTTTGACTTCCCACAATCGAGTTCATTTGAATGCAACATAAGGTGGCGTCACATGGCTTTTATATCTCTCCAATTAGCTAATCAGCACAGTCAGAGAGAAATGCAACCTACTGCAACCTGGTGGGTAAAAATAAGCACTAACAACAGCAGTAAACTATGCTGAAGTGGTTTCAACCCTTCACTGCTGATAAACATGACAAATATAAGCGTTCACATGTCTACAGATTTACAGTAGGCCCACATAGCTTTGATACGGCAACGTTTTCCTGCTGGTTTCGGTTGTTCATCTGAAAAAACCCCACAAACAGGAAGTCGAACTGTCTCAGCTTCATGAACACTGTTTAACTTTTTATTTTATTTTTTTATTTGAAAAGTAGCAACATACAGCAGCTGTTTTCTCTTCACTTGCCAAAATCTCACTTCCTCAAATTAGAAGTGCCATTTCAAATTTTTAAATTTCTGAAATTTAAAAATAAAAATAAAATAAAAAATAATGCGGTATGAATGTGTACTTTCTTTTTTTTGCTGTTGTTTTATTGTTCTTTATATATATTTTTTACTTTAAACATGGGCCATGTTTCAATCTCTGTCTTTAACTCTGATGTATCATCTGTTGAGCTTGTACTTTCTGAAGAGAATAAATCTCCCAGTGTTTGCTTTTATGATATGCATTCTTTTTTCTGATCTTGTAAAATGATAGGGACAAGAAAACAGGATGAAATTTTACTGACTGGAGAAAATAATTAAATATAAGCACAATTTATTTAAGTAATATCACACTTGAAGTCATGTTGTTGTACATGGTTGATATTCTGATATGGAGTCATGGATGTGAGGCCACAGCGATGTTGATATTCAGTACAACAGCTTAACAGCTTAGCTTGAGTGTGATTTTGATTTTATAGTGTACAACAGTTGCACAAACACCACTTATTATCAACAGATTATGATTTTATATTTTCACTTATTCAGCTCAATGCAATCCATGGAGGCTGCACTTCGCAAGTTACAGGACTAAAAGGATCAGCTTGATGCTGGACACCGCTGCACACCTTAAGAGGTCTAGTGCCTCAAAGGGTTAGAGCTGTTTTGATGACAAACGGGGGACCTACAGTAGGTGGCTGGGCATCATGTTATGGCTGCTCCGTGGATGTAAATGTATATGAACTCAGAAATGTTTCTAACCCATTGTATTTTGGAAAATGACAATCTGGATTACTCTAGTTGGAAACCTCTTTATACTGTATGTTTGTGCTACAGTTGATGCATTCACCTAAATGAAAGCAATACAAAATCTAATGTAGAGAAATATAGGGATGTGTTGAACTGCCTGTTCATTTAATTACCAAAATTGCAATGAAACAGAAAAAGCATTACTGTTTTAGATCTCCTTCAATGGTCTGTGTACGATCATACAAAGAGAGTCTAAAGAAATCCATGCGTTTATTTTAGAGATTAATCAAAAGACATTGTGTGTTCTGTGTTACACGAAAGCACATAAAAGCTGGATGTAAATGTAGCATCTCAGCAAGGGGGAAACCAGGGAGATCAAAAACAGAAAATCATGATGAAAGAAGAAACATAGAAATAAGAAATAAAGGGAAAGGGGGTGAGGAGATTTGATGTCACTTTAACAAGAAAACCTAGAGAATTACAAATGGCACAACACTGCAAGAAAACAGTGCAGAGAACTGGGCAACAACCACTAAGTGGGTCTGGTGTAAAACAAAAGATGAGTATGCGGAAAAGCACCCCATGCCAACTGTGAAGTATGGTGGAGGATCTGTGATGCTGTGGGCCGGTTTTTATTCCAAAGGCCCATGGAACCTTCTTAGGGTGAATGGCATCATGAACCCTCTGAAATACCAGAACATTTTAAATCAAAAGCTGATGTCAAAAAGCTGGAGATGTCATTGGGTCTTTCAGCAGAATAATGACCCAAACAAATCTGTGGGGTGAGCTGAATAGGTGAGTGCATAAGAGAGGACCCAGGACTCCCAGGATGATCTAGAAAGATGTAATGGAACGGTCAAAGATAACTATCTGTATTCTCCAATCTTGTGAAATGTTATAGGAGGAGATTAAGTGCTGTATTGGGGTTGTACAAAGTATTACATCTGGGGTGCCAATAATTGTGGCACACATGATTTCATGTACACCCACGCACAAAAGTGAGCACACCCCTCTATCTTCTCAAAGGACAATGCAATAGCATGAAACTTGGATAGATTTTAGACTAGTCAATGCACAGCTTGTATAACAGTATAGATTTACATTGACTTCTCTAAAGTAGATCCAGTATTCATTTCTATAGTATTGTCCATTGAGAACATATAATAAAGAGGGGTGTACTCACTTTTGTGAGATACTGTACTTCACCCTAATGTATATGCAGGGTTGCAGGATAAGCGGTATTGGGAGTGAGTGTATGATGTTTTTAAGTCTGTTGCCTTACAGAATGCTAGGTCAGCCTATCCTTGGGCGCTCAAAGCACGAGGAAGGATACACCCTGGATAAGTGGAAATCCATCACAGGCACGATCACAAATAAACTATGGCCAATTTGGAAACATTAATAAGCCTAATCTGCATGTTTTTGGACCGTGGCAGGAAACCCACCAAGCACAGGGAGAACTCGCAAACTCCACACACACAGACCTGAGGCTGAAATCAAACCCTTCACGCTGGAGGTGCGAGGCCACAGTGCTAACCAATACGCCACTGTGCCGCCTACTTCAAAACGGACAGATAAAGGATTGTAGCACTTGGTTACAGAAATGGATATTTTCTAATAAAAAGGAGGAATGAAAAATTACAATAAAATAATTCTATTTTATCTTTATTAAGTGTTTTTTTTTCTATAAATCTGTTTTGTGGTAATGGCTTCTGTTAAATTTGTTACACAAATACAATCAAAAGGAATAATTGATTTTGTCATGCTTTTCCCCCTGTAAGCATATTTTAATTAAATATATTTGTGCATGAAGTAACATTACAGAAAACTATTAATCTTATCTTATAGAGG
>JAQQZS010000001.1:4469125-4486578 GCA_030068045.1 Platyallabes tihoni
TTTTTTGGACGCCTTCAGCATTCCTTTACAATGTAGAAAGAAATAAAAATCAGGAACCATCATGGAGTTAGAAAGTTCTAAAACTTTTGAACGGTAGTGTATAATGAAATCATATTGTATACATTTTAAGTCTCCTTCTGTCCATCCCACGTTAGCGTGCAGTGGGCTTGCTGAGAAATGGTGTAACCTGTGTGTGTAGATGGTTATATTTCAGTGATGAATGTGGAGTTGAATATGAAGGAGATGTTGGAGTTGGGGAAACGAGCCTCGCAGGCTATTGGGAGAGGACACGGCGAGGGCGACACACTCAGTCTCAGCAGCAGGTGGCGCATCAGACACACACCTGATATATGTATGGTTTATAAACACACCGCTGGGTTTGATTCTGCCTTTTGTTAGACAATATGATGCATGTAGCAAGACACAGAATGCAGTATGCATGTTATACAGGAAGCAAGTAGTTAATCAATATTGTTTGCATGTATAGATGGATGTAGATATGGATACATAAACAGAACGTGCATTTTTTTTTTTTTCAGGTCTTCATATTACAACCCTGTTCTCACAAGCAGCTGTAAGTCCATGTGTGTGTACAAATGATGCAGATTAAGAGATTAAGTGTTTTTTTTTTGTTTTTTTTTTTGCTGTCCTGAATTTTAATGCATCTTATACATTTTTATGCCTTTTCTCCTGCAGTCACTGATGATAGTGAGGAGTGGAGTGGGGATGAAGAAACCATGTCTCATTCAGCAGAAAACATGTAAGTTAGAAATGAACCTGTCTAAGTTGGACTGCTCTTATTTATCTGATTCAAGTTGGTAGTTTGTCAGCTGTTTTTTTTTTTTCTTTTTCTTTTCTTTTGTTCCCCTTCCCTCCTGTGTATCCAGGAGTTCAAACAGAGCAGTCTCGATGCCTGACATGTGTGAGTTGAGTCTTCATTTTTCTATTCAGAGTTGATTCCTTGATTTAATTTGTCTGTGCACTCTAAATAATGCTTGTCGATGTTCTAGTTAAGGCTATTGCCTGTAATCGCCAAGCAGGGAGTGACGGCAGTGTGGAGGACGTCCCCTCACAGTAAGCTTGCTGATTCAGTAAATCATAATGAGGTTATTAAAACAACAGAGGATGCATCTAGAAAAAGGTTCTTTAACAAGTATAGATCACAGACTGTACCAGTCAAAAGTTTGGACATGCCTTCTAATTAATTTTATTATTTTTTTTTGGATGATTTACAAAAGGTTGAATAATGGAGATTTCGAAACTTAAATAGAATACTGTACATGGCATTAGGTAATTAAGTAACAAGAAGAGTCAGTTGTTATTTTAAGACATGGAGGTCAGCTATTCTGGAACAGTATTAAGTTCATTTGCAAAACCCATCAAGCACCATGATGAAACTGACTCTCATGAAGACCTTCCCAGGAAAGCAAGAACGAAACTGACCTCTGCTGCAGAGGAGAAGTTCATGTAGAGTCACCAGCCTCAGAAATCACAAATTAACAAACAGCACCTCAGATTAGAGCCGTTATGAAGGATTTACAGATCATAAATAACAGATACTGTACATCTCAATGGCTCACAACATATTGCACGTGTGTTTATTTTCAGAGTGAATCACGAAGCTCTCCACAAGCTTGCAGTTTTCTTCCAGAACAACAAAGATGAGCTGAACACTGTAACAGAAACCACAGACCTCATTTCCACCAAGTACAGTATACTCATTCAGTTCGGTTATATTTTAATGAGATACATCCATTCTCATTTGTGACTCAAGCTTTGAGTCTAGGTTATTATTATTATTATTATTTAGGAATTTCATGAAAAAAGTGAAACTATATTCTAGATTCATTACATTAAAACTAATTTATTTTAATTATGAAAACCTTTCTTTAGTATTCTATTACATATTCATTTATGCTAATATTTATGTTTTGCAGCCTTAACAGTCCTGGTAAGTCTTTTTTTTTTTTTTTTTTTTTTTTTTTTGTTTTGTTTAATTGAGCTTTGACCACTTGAATTCCATTACACATGTCTATAATTTGTCCAACTTTGCACGTGGTGATGTATTATGGGATGGTCCAATAATTAAAACAACTGCAAAGCTTAAAGGTCTCAATCAACTTAGAAAAATGTCATTTTGTTTTTTTGTCTGTTTACAAGAAAAAGGGTGTTTATCATTTGCTTTCATCATTTAAGTTCTTGTATACTTGTGAAACACACAAACAAGATCCAAGCACTGCTTTAATGCTCTTGGTAAGCATTTAGTCTGTGTTCACTGACAGGTTTGCTGTATGATGTGGAAGAGCCTCCATATGCGTAAGTATGTGTATGAAAGGGTGAGGGTCAAGAGTTAAAAACAAATATGCATATGAATTGAAGTCTGAGTATCTAATGAAATGAAATGAGGGCGGAGGTAAGTGATCTGGAGTTACAGTGAACATTTTTCTCGAAGGACTATCTGTTTTTCCAGAGAGGAGGACCAGTTCAGTTTCACTGACGTCGACCTGCTGCCTCCTCCTGAGCTCTACGCCGACTCCTCCTGAACTGAACCGTTTTCAGAACTGAATACTGAAATGTGCCCTGAAATTGATCAAATATTAATCACCCCTTCAGATAATCTGCACAATTCCTGCACTTCTTTTACAGACTCCTGTAAGCACTCTCTGCAACATGCTAATGTTATTACTAACCAGACTGTATGACTAAACACTGAACTCTTCTAGCCAGAAGTGCTTGTGTGTGTAATGGAACTTCAGTAGTAAAAGAAGGCAGGGTTAATAATAATTTAAAAAAATCTGTTTATATTAATAAAGGAATGTAGCACTTTATGGGTGTGAATTATGTTGTGTAATTATTACATTGTTTGGAATGCAAAGACTTTGCACCGTCTTGTAGAAACTTGCTTTGTTTTCATTTGAACACAGTTTTTGTTCACGATCCTGTTTTTGTCTTTTTTTTTTTTCCTTTCGTTTCATGTTTGTATTAAAACTAATTGAACGAATGCAAACAAATATATTCATATACAAAATCCGCTGAAATCTCTTCTGATTTTTAAGACCTTGGTTTTCAAAGTGGCGTTTGCTTACTTACAGAAGGAATTTGATGTAGAAATCAAAGCAACCTAGTCTTTAATCACGCCTCAGCATGCCATGCCTCACTGATACAGTAATTCATGTTAACGGAGCCCCAACCAAGTATTGAATGCATAAATTAACATTTTGTTTAACTTTTTTGTATGGTCGCTCTTTTTTGAGTGATCTTGGAAAATATTAAAATATTTTAAAGTAATGAATTTTTATGGTCTGTAAGATGTAATCATTACAATTAGAACAAGAATAGTTTCTTGAAATATTTCACTAGCTGTGAAATAAATCTGGAATATAAATTATTTGTTTTATTAAATTATGAAAACTTTTTTTTTTTTTTTTTAACTGATTTCACTGTGCAGTCATATTGTGGACTGGGGAGGGGGGGGCACTTTGAATTCATTTTACAGTTCAGTGAACCCCAATGGTTAATGACAATAAGATGGCGCCTTTTATTTTTTGTAGGATGAGAAGTTTTAAGTTGGAGTTTTAACAATCACAAAACAATTTTGGTGTATAAATCTAAACCAGTCAGGATCTACTGTACTTACTTTCACCCTGATGGTGGGATGTTTCCATAAACACGTTCATTATATTCTCTACATTTTAGACTCCATTCTTCTATAATGACTCAATTACTGGCCTGTAATGTGGGTTTTATATGAATTTATTTATATGAATACTTCCTATGGATTTCTGTTTTAAATAAAGTCTGATGGTGTTGGTGAACTAATATTGATGATGCTAAACAAGTCATTAATACTGTATACTCTGCATGATCTAGACAACCTAAAGAAGACATGGTTGGGATTGGGATCATCACTGAAGGTTAATCTTGCATTTTCTGTAGATATGTTTTACAGTGCTCATCATCTGTGGTTCATACAGTATGATAAGGAGCTTAAAGCAGCAGATCCTACTGAATGAAGATTCTACTGTGAAAACCTCTAGCTCAAGATTATCTCCAATTACGGGTTGTTAAATTATTTTAATGTGACGAGCAAGACACCCAGCCCCCAACGCGCGCGCACACACACACAATGTAACATAAAATGTAAAATTCTGGCAGTCATTGGGTGCTAAGTGAGAGCCAAAAGTTTTGCTCTCCTTCTCCATTAACACACAGCTGATAAAGTTCTACTTCTATCTATCTAGGGTTTGTACTTGTGTATGTTTTTAAATTGCAGTTTTTTCCCCCCTTTTTAGTATAATGCAAGATACAGGATGAAGGAATGAAATAAATGTGTAGGACGTTAAAATGTTAAAATACTGATATTGATGGTTAAATAATGCTAGTACCACTTCTAATCGTCATCATCATTGTTTTTCTTTGTTGATGTGCAGATTTTTAACAATCAAGAAATGTTTTAAACCACATTGTATTAATCTCTTGTAAGACATGTGTTGAATGAGTAGAATTATTATTATTATTATTATTATTGAATTATATATATATATATATATATTTTTTTTTTTCTTTTTTCCCCCATTCTTTCCTACAAATCAGAACATCATAAATGTGCATTATACAAAGAAAAAAAAAAACTTGTGGACAGCATACAAAGCAATCTAACTGAATACACAAAGAAAGAATAATAAAAAAACATACTGATGTAAAGTTAAGAGAAAAAAAGAATAAATAGATGTTTGCAGAGTTTATATACATTTTTTTTTTTAAATAGTAAGTTGGATGGTGCCATTAATTTTATTGTACCTGTAATAAATATGGACATAAAAATGTGTATATAGTATATATACACACACTTGTACCTGTAGTAAGTAATGCTATATTATTATTGTTATTATTATCATTATCAGTAACAGCAGTAGTTCTAGTAGTTCTTTCATGAAGGGGGTAAGGAGGAGCACGTAATGTGGGCGTGGTTATCGTAAAATGGGAGGAGCCTCTGAAGCTCAGAGAATCAGCCGAAGTCTTTGTTTTCGTCGCGATACAAAGTTACACCTCCGTTCTTTAATCCCTGAATCCTTAAATTACACAGTTACAGTCTGGTTTCAGCACTCAGTACTAAACCTCCGAGCAGAACCCAGAGTCCAGAACCCAGAGTCCAGAACCCAGAGTCCAGTGCGATCGTTTTTATTTCTGCGTTAAGAGGAAGAAACCGAGATCGAGTCAATGCAGCGGTTACTGTGTGAGAAGGTGATGATGTCTTCAGAGGGGAAGGACACCAGCCAGAGGAAAGTCCTCGTCCTCCTGGACCTCTTCTGTCTCTTCCTGGGTAGGTTCTTCTCAGCTCTGTTTTTTTTTTTTTAATATCCTATTTGCTGTAATGTGTGATGGATGAATCTCCATCTCTAACTCACTTCCAGCCCTGAAGGAATGAAAGAATGAATTATCACAAATGTTTCTGCAGCCATAAATGGGGGGGGGGAAAAAAAGAAAAGAAAAGAAACATTTGTCCTTCTGCAGCCTTAAATGGGGAAACATTTGTCCTTATTTCCAATTTATTGATACCTTATTATTGTATTTTGAAGTTATTTCTTGAACATAATTAAATGTAACTATTACTAATAAAATTGTTATTTAAATGTCTTTAATGATTTCTTACTTAATTCCAGATGAATTGAAAATCACAGATCTAAAAAAAAAAAAATATTGCAATTATACTATACTGTATAAACTAAAATAGTATATAGGGAAAAGAGTATAACTCTCAAATAAATAAATTATACACTGCAGATATACAAGAAGTAAATAGATCCCTGTTGTATTTAATAAAATGTATCCATCGTTACACATTATTACTACTTGTTTTTACTTTTCTTTAGCGGCTTTAAACGCAACAACTCGACTAGGTGTACTGTAGCACGAGAGCGTTGTTCTTCTAAAAAAGATCTCCAGCACGATCAGGATGAACATATTTGTCAGAAGCCCCAGGTCAACCATTAATTAAACAATTAAGCAATAAATCTGTCAATGATAGAAAAAAGGGCGCTTCAAGATTCCTAGCCTTTTTTTTATTTGACCAATAATCCTGCTTATTTAAAAAAAAAAAAAAAAAAAAAAACATTTTGGGGAATTTCATATCTAGCCATGTGAATTGATAATTAAATTCCAAGCAAAAAAAAAAAAAGATGAAAATAAACAGTAGTCACTATAATGGTGTTACATTTCTGTGTGCGTTCTGCAGGTGTCCGTTTTCTTCTATATAAGTCCTCTGATGAGTTAAAGTGGTTTGTTGCGCTTATGGAAAAACAATCACATTCATTTTACATGTTTATCTGAGCATGATATTATCCAATGTGTAAAAACATTGTGAACCAAAATCACATACTGCACATAGACTAATACAGTGCTTTACACACACGTATAAATTCATCACAGATACAGAAGATTGCAGACTGTATCCCATGTTTATTGCACAACACACCTCTTTCTGCAATGAAATCGCAGCTTTTATAAATAATTTGATGTGAACAGGACAGAAAAGCATTTTTTTTTAATTTACCATAAAATATCCTTTATTGTCAGTCTTTATAAGCCTATGTTTTAAACTAAAAAAAAAAAAAACAACAGCTGGCATGAAAGAAAAAGACAGGACACTGAGTTAACAACTGAGTACATTGCATTACTTAACTAGAAATACATATTTGTTTGGTGTAATTCAATGTCATGTTGTTCTGCAGCCGTTATGCAGGATGTAGTTAGAAAGGTAAAATAGCAGATTATACTCAGACAAAACTCCCGAGTCCACATGGAAATGTAAAATCCACCCTATATTTTTCACAAAAGATACAAGAATAACAAGGAAGTGAAAAAGAAAAATGGTCCTAGTTATTGTAAACAGGCAAGTATGAACCTGTTGCAGCTCATGTCTAGATCCGTGAGGGATTTGTTCATGCTTTCCTGTCACATTGTTGCTGACTTCATTGTTCGAGAGGAAAGATGGATTTTTGCTAAGAAGCGAGAGCAGTGTTTCTAATTCCTCACATTCACATTACTCTATAAGTCCATGAGCTGCGTATAGAGCTGTTGTGTTTTTTCGGGGTTCAAGTCTAGGACAGAGGATGTGATTTAAAGGTAGACGAGGAAGGAAAATGTGGGGTGTGATGTTTTGCTTAGACAGCTTTTAATAGGCTTTTACACATTCCTGTGGCCAGTTTCACTGGAACTTGGTCTTGTAGACCCTGTTGTGCTTTCATTTCACTTTACGGATTTTTTTTTTTTTTTTTTTAGAGAATGCCAACATCCTTTCATGCTTTCTTTCGTTTCTTGTTTGTCTGTACTCACTTCCCCAAGATAATTCGCTATCTTATCTCTTAACGGCCAGGAAGGTATTTAGCCGATGAAGCACAGGGAGTGACCTGAGCTTAACCAGAAGCCATGTCAGGGTTTTGGGGAAGATGATACAGATTGCATGTGTTTTTTTTTTTTGTTTTTTTTTTTATTATATGTTTGTTTTTCTCGGCTAGCCGTATGGTGGCCTCAGTGGCTTTCAGCTGTCCTCGGTGATTTTGCTCGAATATAAGTACGCCATGTTTAGCTGCTGATGTGGTTGGAGAGCAGTAACCACATGGAGGAAGCACTTAAGCAATTACTCTTGTATGCAGATGCACACAGACACACAGTGGTACGGCATCTACGGATGGTTCGCTTTAGTGGGATGAACAGCAGCAACAGGTTTTTCAGCATCAAATAATATTCAGCAGTTTTAAGTCCTGGAAAAAATCACAATGATAAATTAATGTAACTGTTATGTAAATTTCTACATCTTTCTACATTTCCCAGCCAAAAGAATTAAAACAAAATAGTCTAATATTTCTTTGGGCCACCCTTTGCTTTGATTACAGCCGTGGCATCGTTTTGATAAGCTTATGCAATGTCACAACATTTACCTTCGTCCAGAGTTACATTAATTTCTCTTCAAAATCTCGACGGGAGAGTCGGACCACTGTGTGAAATCATCTCCAGCACTTCCAGAAGATTCTCATTGGGGTTAAGGTCTGGACTCTGTGGTGGCCGATCCATGTGTGAAGATGATGTCTCATGCTCCCCCAATCACTCTTTCACAATTTCAGCCTGACTAATGCTGCCATCGTCAACTTGGAATATGTCCATGCCATCCAGGAAGGAAAAATCCATTCATCTGTTCATTCACTACATTTAGGTCATCAGCTGACTTCATTTTATTGCCATATAATGTTGCTGAGTCTAGACCTGAGCAACTGAAGCAACCCCAGATCATAACACTGCCCCTCAGTCACTCGGTACACTAGGTTCTAGGCATGATGAGTGCTTGACTTCATCTGCCCCTCTTCTTACCCTGTTTCCCCTATCACTCTGTAACATCTGGACTCATCAGTCCACATGACATTTTTTCAATGCTCCACGATATGCTCCCTAATACTGCTAGGCAAAACCGAGACTTGTAAAATCTATACAGCAGCTTAGTCCCAATCCCTTGAGTTCACTTTCTGTGGAAATGTTCTTACTTTTACTATTAAAAATATGTAAGTTCAAAGTTTTTTTTTTTATTATTAGTTTTTTTTTTTTTACAATTCTTATTAAAATCAAATGATCGTGCTCATTAAAAATGTCACATTTTTTCATATGTCTTCTTACATATATATTTTTTTAAAGAAATTAGAAGCTATTTACTGCATCAATTAGTGGATGTTTTTTTTGCTTTTATACATTCATTATAGAAAAAAAAGTGTCACAGCTGTCTAAATGTTTACTGGATCATTAAGAGTTTCAGAGTTTCTATGATGTTATGGGAAGATGTAGAATGTAATAACGCATAATAAATCTTACTAGAGTAAACTTTAGTGCATCGTAGACTATAATATATTATAGTATCATCAGATATTACCATGGTAGGCACTGTAGGAAAGAGTAACAGGGTAGGTACTATAGCACTCCAGTGGGTACTGTTGTAGTACTTATGGTGTGTGCCACCATATTTTGGTAACTACCATGGTACTTAGTGGGTACCACAGTAGTGTTCAGCAGTTCAGCAGGTATCTAACATGGTATGTTTTTGTAAAGCCTGTACAGTATTAAATATCATAGTACATACTACCGGTAAACAGTAACTACACACACATATGGTATTCACCAACATATTGTGTATTAACCTTTCGAGGGTACCATAACAAGTAAAATGGCACAGCTGAGGTTGTTATATACCATAGGATATAGTCAAAACTACCATTGGACTATATACCATGTTACAGGTACCAGCAGACTAACATGGTAATATTTCCTATGGGAAGAGGTGAAAGATAAAACCGAGAAAGTACACCATGATGGTTTTCTCTAAACTGCTGATTCCACTGACACTAGCAGAAAACTTCACAAATCTGTGATTTTTTTGTTCTGATATATAAGTATCATATGTCAAATATAAACAACCTCTGGTCCTGTTTTGGAAAAAAAAAAAAAAAAAAACATGGAGCATTTAATGTGTGTGCAGAATCTCCAAAATATTAAATTAGTATTATAATTATAATTAGTACATTAGGTATTTACACATTTAGTGTATTAAAATAGTCAATTATCCAGACCAACAGTCTTCAGAATGACTTTACATTCCTATATTCAATACTTTATTATGTTATTTCCCTGTTTGCAATAAAATCTCTGCAGGTTTTAAATGCATGCTTCTAATCAGCTTTGAAGCTTTGCACGCAGGCTGCTGTGCTGGATATGTTCGAGATTACTAAAGGCTTGTCTACTCCAATCAGCAGAGGAAACAAACACTCGGCAGCTGTCGCCATTTAGGTTTAATTATTAATAACCTCCAGATGGGATTGCATGGACATGTGTGTCTTCCAAAAAATTTAATATCGATATCTACCTTAGACCATATCCGAGACCATATCCAGTTCTTTAGTGATGTCATACAGACACCTTGCAACTTACTGCCATGTGTTTGACTTAACGCTGGATCATTCTGAAGAAACAAATGGTTTTAAGCAAACAGAGGAGCTTATTTTTATTATTATTATTCAAATCACAGCGGGCCTTTTGATCGTGCAGAATAACAGAACACAGTTCCGAGAGTAAAAACTCCCTTTATTTCCCTATATAATCTCCTGCTACACTAATGCACTTATCCCAGTGTATCACTAGTGCTTGGACACCATCAAGGTAGAAAGTTTTCTCAGTACGCCAGAGCTGTGATCAGAGTGCCTGCTTCACGTCCGAAATGCTGGCCTCCCAGGAACTCCTTTAACGGCCTGAACATGTGGAAATGGCTTGGAGCGAGGTCAGGACTGTACTGGGGGTGGGGGGCAGTATGAGGCGATGCATTGTCCTGCCAAAACAGAACTCCTTTGATGATTAAAGGAATGGGCCAGTAAAGGAGTGTCAACCTTGATGTGAGACACTGCATTAGTGTAGCACTGGATTATATAGAGAAATACAGGGAGTTTTTGCATTTGGTCTGGTGGTAAATTCTGAGTGGTCAAAACACACTTTGATTATGCCAGTTCCATTACAGACAACTTTACAGTCTAGACAGAAACATGCAAGAAAAATGTCCTTACCCACACACCGTAACATACATGCACAAATACACTGTACTTACCCCGCCAGAGCTGGAAAATATGCGTGTGGATGTAAACCAGAATTGTAGCATATTCTGGACTTGCAGGTTTATTTACCGCCTGTTTCTCATTTTAACTTTGAAAAAAAAAAAAGAAGAAAGCTAAGATCTGAGTCCAGAGCGTAACCCCATGTTTATTTCAAACAGCGCTCTAAATAAAAACCAGCAGCGTGAAGGAAAAGCGCTGCCAATGTGGAACAATTTGTCTCAATGTCAACCTGGCATTTATTGAAGTATTTTGGGTTTAGAAAGTGGTGCAAGAAAGTTAGTCTCTGATTGGTTCAAAAGCACTCATCATTCACCAGGTGTATTTGAAACGGTGTAACGATACAGAATGCATTCCTTTCACGCATAGCATTGAACACTTCTGTTTAGTGGACGTTTCTGTTTTCACTTCTGTTTGGTGAAAATGTTCCACCACTTCACTTTACATCTTTAGTGTAATTTAATTCAATAATCTATTGTATACTTTCTGATGGTAGTAGGCAGTAGAGAGAGGGAAAATTGATTCTGTTACATATGGAGACTCTTTCAAGTGGCGATTTACATATTTTATCCAAAATTATTATTTTTCTAAAATAATAGATTTTAGGTGCTAAAATCATCTTCATCTATAATCCTACAGGTGGCGTTCTCTAAACTCTACACACAGCACAGCATCCTTTGTAGTTTGTTTAAGTGTAAGGTTGCTTAGATTTTTAAACTTAATTTGAAATAAAGGATATTTATAAAATTGTCATACAATCACGCAAATGCAAATCGAATCGGCAACCCTAGTATGCAGCATGTCTTTGGTACAACTTTGAAAGAGTTATTTTCAAATCATCAAATAATAAATAATATATATATATAATATAATAATATAATCATAAAATTTTATATAATATTTGTTGTGCATTTGGATAAAAAATAATTAAAACAATGTTTGATCTAAAAAAAATTGCATGCATCCAAAAATCTGTACATATTGGCATGTGATACTTTGTGATTGTTGCTTTTTGAATGGTTATGTTTACATATAAATGTAAATGTTTAGTCATTTAAGAAGAGTGTTTTGCATCATTTTGTTCTGTCAGTGTAAAGTATTTAGACCTGTCTGCACAAAAATCTTTTTGTTTTTGTATGTAATCATAATTGGAATCATATAAATCCTTTTCAGGTTTCCTATATACCTTATTCATTATATACCTTATTCATTATATACCTTATTCATTATATACCTTATTCATTCTTTCAAGCAAATTACTGACCTGCAATTACTAAACTTCCATACAGTTCTTACATGGAATGTGGTTTTTGCTTGTTTGTTTGTTCGCTTGAAAGAACTCAATTTCCTGAGGGTTTAGCAATTGTTCTTGGAATTTCCAACCTGCTTTTAAGCCTGAACAAAGGAAAATGTGGCAGAAAAAGAGAGATAGGGATAGGGAGAGAGAGAATTGTATATCTTCTTTATTTCTTTTTTCTCAGTTATCTACTCTGGAGCTTTATCAAAGTTCCCATCAGCACATTTCACTTTTATTGCTTAAGACCATTTACGATCTGCTCGTAATTTCTGCTCGAGTTAAACATCCCTACAGTAAACACTCGTAGGCTATTAAGCTTCTAGCATTTCTTGCAGTAATGATCTCTGGTGTGCTCTGGAGGAGCGCTGGTGCGCTGAAGGCTTTCCAGCTGTGGGAGCAGGGCTTAGCATGAGAGTTTATAAAACCCTCAGGCTACTTGGGGGGGGAAAAAAGTCAAACTCAATTTGTTCTTTTTGAAAACAGACTCCACACATACACGCACATACACAGATCGATATCTACTGTAAATAAGCAGATATACATGAGGGCGAATGACTCCAGGAAATCTCATGCCATGATCTCTTTCCTCTTCTTCTTCTTCTTTCTCGTTAGCTGGTTTGCCGTTCCTGATCATCGAGTCCAGCGCTGTCCGGCCGTACCGCCGTGGCTTCTATTGCAATGACGACTCCATAAAATACCCAGCCAAAGATGGAGAGACCATCAACGATGGCGTTTTATCAGCTGTGGGCACGCTCATCGTCATCCTCTCAGTAAGTTTGTGTAATTTGCGGCCTTTTGGGATGGTTTTGTGGGGTGCGAGTGAGTGTGTGAATGTTATTATCCAGGGTTTGATCATGTCCAGTGTTCCCAGGATGGGCTCTGGTTACAACAATTGACCTTCTCATTGTTCTCATTTTTATCCAAAGTGAAGATGAAAGCATCTTCCAATACAAGCTTTACTGCTGTAGTTTATCAAGCAGTTTGTTCATAAATAACCGTTCATAGCCTGGTAACATTTTCCTTAGGATTCTTCTTTCTCGAACTAAATGCTTGTGGAAAGACAAAGACTCCCTGATCTGGGTTTCATTTAGTCATTTTACATTTTTAAAACGGCATTCTCATTTCCAAGAAAGAAGCAAGTGTCTTGCAGTCGACGGCAAGTTAACGGGTTTTAAGGAATGTTTCAGACGGCGCAGAGCTGGACCCGTACGGGCCAGGTGTTTCCGTGCGAGAGATCTGATGGAGTATCATATTTCTGCCTTCATCAAATTGAGACACTGGTCCCAGACCAGTGCTAATACTCTGAGAGGCCCCAGATTTCAGACTGGGAAGCAAACAGCATACCATCAGAGTGAGATTCAACAGCCAGCTCAGCGATTCTCTTTATTAAAACCAGCCGCACCCCCCGCCCAGTTCTCCCTCGCACACGTTTCTTAGCTTCGACTGTGGGGGAGGAGGAGAGCTGAGACATATGGTTTGAATTATATATAAGTGAAGAAAATGATGTTTAAATATGACTTGAATACGTAAAATTCCGTAACTCGCCTGGACAAAGTTGTTTGTCCAGAAACTGCGCATGCAAGGATTGAGATTAATGTTATGAAAACAGATAGAGTAATTACAGCTGAGGAGGACAAACAAAAAAAAAAGATGTACAGTTTTGGTTTTAGTGTTTGTTGTGCCTGTTGTACCCTCGAGGATTTCAGCCTGAATTTTCTAGAGAGAGATGTCTAAAAAGTTTATCTGTAGTAATGTATTATTTATTAATTACATACTTATATAGTAAAAATCAGTGCAAGAACACACTCTAATGATACTAAAGCTGGTGTTCATTTGTCTAGATGGATATTAATGGATTTATGTGTTTATATGTGCGTTTACACAAGAAATTTGGTCATCAAGAAAATTCCATATAAGAACACTTCCTGATGTATTACTCAACTGACTCATTTCAAATCACATAATTTACATTATAATATCAATAATAATAATAATAATAGCTAAAGCACACAAGAGTACCCCCAAAATATACAAACAAACAGACCGGTGTTTTAGTAAATTGCATGTAAGCAATTGTTTTTGTTGACAGCCAATAAAAAATTTCCACAGAATTAACAAAAAATTCAGAAACACAATGTTTTACCCCTAAATTAGTCATCACCAGAAGATCTGCAAGATAGACCGAACATGTTTCCATTGCAGAAATTTTTTTTTTTTTTTTTCAAATGAACTTGTATGCATAAAAAAAAAGAAATAAAAATAACAAGTACCAAGAAATTCAGTCATGGTAAAATAGTTACTTGCACACGAATGGCTCGGGATCTTTTTGTGTTGCAAATCATTTAAATTAGATACAGTGACAAATAGAGCTTATAACCCAGATTTCAGACTCTTAGAAAATAAATCATATTGCTCTCTAAGTTCCAACCTACAGAGACTGTAAAGGTACATGAAATAAAAAAATACACAGAATAAAAAAATAAAATTCCGTAAAAATTTGCAGAAGAAATAAAGTGCCCAAGGTTGCCAGCCAATCATAGATTATTGCAACCAATTATTACAACCAATCCGAGTGCAGAAGGCAGGATCTCAGAAGGCATTTTTGACATTTTAAAATGCAGTAACTCTTTTCTGACAAGCTTGCAGTGTAAATGAGCTAATGAGTCAACACTAGCAATTAGCTAGCAACTTTTAACCTTTTTTTTTCTTTTAACCCTTTTGCCTCTTCATTTTGACTTTCCATCACATATAGATCACGATAGGCGAGAGCTTCCGGATCCACTACCTCCACGAGGGCTCCAATGCTTTTGTAAGGAACCCCTACCTGTCGGCCCTCTACAAGCAGGTCGGGGTTTTCCTCTTTGGCTGCGCCATCAGCCAGTCCTTCACGGACATTGGCAAGGTGTCGGTGGGCCGCCTGCGTCCTCACTTCCTGGATGTGTGCAAGCCAGATTTCTCCCGGATTAACTGTTCGCTGGGTTACATCACCGACTACATGTGCACAGGGGACGACAGCAAGGTTCAAGAGGCCAGGTATGACACAAGCAGCATGAATGGACCATGTTCTCTGTGTAAATACATCTGGAATGCATGCTAGTATCTGACTAACTTAACATATTGGAAAATTTATGCATATGAAAATCTATTTGATTTTCAGAGTTTAAAGCTGGTTAGTTAATAAATATATATGAACATAAATGTAGCAGCTTTGCATTATTGTTCTCTGTACGTGAAGTTACATAAGGATATTAGCATGTTCCCTTTAATCTGATAACAGAGCTGTGTTATCTAGGCTAATGCCTTTAAGCAAAGCGATTGATGTGCAAAAGTGCACCAGTTAGCATTACAAGAATCCAGTTATGGTACTAAACCATTTAACGCTCTCTCAGGGAGACAGAAAACTTCCTCTCTCAAGGAAAAGAGTTTCTAGATATGTTCAGACAGTCCTTGACACTTTGTCCTGTTTTGTCTTAAAGTCTATAATTCAGTGTTGATGATGCCAACTAAACTTTCTCTATCTCTCTCTTTCTCAACAGGAAGTCGTTCTTCTCAGGCCATGCCTCTTTCTCCATGTACACCATGCTCTACTTGGCTGTAAGTACCTCAAATCTTAATCTCTTTTTAAGCTTCATTTTAGTCTCTGAAGTAGCTGCGGGGAAAATAAAAATTGCTTGTGCGTTCAAATTTTAAAGATTCAGATGTCTGTACTAACTCCAGTCTGGTGTGTGTCTGTGTAGCTGTACCTGCAGTCGAGGTTTACCTGGGAGGGAGCGCGTCTGCTACGGCCTCTGGTGCAGTTCACACTTCTAATGATGGCCTTCTACACCGGTTTATCACGGGTCTCTGATCACAAGCACCACCCCAGTGATGTACTGGCTGGCTTTGCACAGGGAGCCCTGGTGGCCTACTGCATTGTAAGGACACACACACACTAACATTCGACTCACTACAGCTGTAAAGATCTTCCACTGAATAGTGAATTATTACTGAGAAATAATGCATAAGTTTAACCCTAAACCCGAACCCTTTTATTACCATTTTTTAAATGTAAAATATGTAATATTGATGGGGAAAATCACTACATGGGAACCAGTCAATATCGATCTCCTTGTAAGGACAACATTTAGTATGGATGAAGATACCAAAACAAACTACTGGAATTTAAGTTATTAAAGTTGGAAATGTCAAGTCAAGTCAAATTTATTTATAGCACATTTAAAAACAACCGAAAGTGCTGTACAATGACAGAAATAAAACGACCAGAATTAAACAGCATAAAATGAAAGCAAATAAAATTAAATATAACTATAAAAATCAGTTAGTGACAGTAATAAAACAGTAATCAAATGAAATCAAGCATAAACAAATTAATAAAAAATAAATAATCAATTAAACTTAACTAAAAAGTAAAATCAAAAATTAAAAAGAATAAAAGAGGAAATGTGTATTTATATTATTTGCTCCCACATTATTACATGTTTGCGTCTCCATTTCTAAGCATTTTGTTTCTCAGTTGTCCTCCTGTCGTTCCAGCCAATATTCTTGTATGTGTAATATCTAAGCAAGAAGTCAGTGACTGTTTATATGGAATTATCTTCATAACCAGCAGATGAACTGAGTCAGTTTTGGAGTTCAAACAGAGTCAAAGTCACAGCAAGGTCTAATGTCTGTAACAGTGTTTCTTCAATGGTTTCCTTTATGTTTCTAGTATATATTTAATTATTTTTCATAAATAAAACGATGAAGAAATAGACTTCTTGGTCTATTAAGTGTTGTTTAAATAGTAACACTAGTAAACAGTGAAATGTGTTGTTTAATAGAGTCCTATTTAATACATATACAAAAAGGCTCAGAAGTCTGGATTCATTTGCAAAACTGTATGTAAAAGTATAACATGATTGTAGTATAACCTGGATCAACATAAATTGATTGCCTCTGACTTCGCAGCACTTGTGTATTCAAGAACATTTAACATTTCTTAACCTTTTGAGGCACAAATGTCCCCTAACAAACATGCTCTTTATATTAACTTGTACTCCTTTCACGTTACATTGAACTTTAGGTCTTATAACAGACAGATATAGTAGGGACTGACTTATGGTCTCGCTGTCTGATATCATCCAAATGAAGATGGGTTCTTGTTCCTATTGTTCTTACCACTGCTGCCCTCTCGCTTACTCATCAGGGAGAAACTGATAACCATAATTTATCCATATTTCCTACATATTTTTTTATCATTTCATTCTGTGCTTTTCAACACTAGTCATTGTTAAATGTGCTATACAAATAAAATTGAATGGAATTGAATAGTATTTTCTGCCAATTACTTTTGGCTATATATCCTTGTAAGATCTGCATTTTCAGAGTATTGAGTTTTACTCTTTTGCCAAACCTCTCCTTTTTTAAAGACATTCGTTGAGTTCATAGTTACCAGGTACAAATAAAGAAAAACATACAGTGGTGTGAAAAACTATTTGCCCCCCTCCTGATTTCTTCTTCTTTTGCATGTTTGTCAC
>JAQQZS010000001.1:4488680-4501715 GCA_030068045.1 Platyallabes tihoni
ACAATGAAGATCTGTAAAGTTATTTGGATTTTTACAACATTATTGTTGAAATACACAGTCCTGAAAAAGGGGCGTTTATTTTTTTGCTGAGTATATAAATTGTGTTTCTTTGCAGACAGGCAAAGAGATGTTCAAACCAGTCAAACCGGGACTAGTGTTGACATTTCATGTAAATAAAGGAGCAGTAATGATTGACATTGACAGAGTTCAAGTGCAGTATGGTGAAGAGACTGTTAGCTGCAGTAAAATATTTGAACTATTTTTAAAGAAGTTTGAACGTCAATGAATGGCCATCCGGCTGAGGTTGCTCAGAGCCCACCGCAGTCATTCCCGTGAACATTCAGCGAATGGAACGCCTGACTCCTGAAACGTAAAAGGTAACTTTTCACCAACTTGCGGGGGAGACGCATCTGTCTTTGGAAACTGTACACACAATCATTCATTGACACCACTTTCACATTACAGGAACTCTGAGAAAACTTTCTACCTAGATGAGGTTTCTACTCAGTGAAACATTGGGTTAAGTGCATTAGTGTAGCAGGGAATTGTACAAGGAAATAAAGAAAGTTTTTACTTTCATAAGTGTTCTGATATTCTGGTTTGACTGGTTTGACTTGAATGCTCCTCGTATTATTTGATAAAAAGCTTCCAATGTTATTTCACTTGAATTTATTATTAAGGCCAGGGTGTCATAATACTGTATGATACAAATATATTGTTCCTAATGTTAATGTAAAGTTTTGTAATGTAATGAGAAATAACACTTCTCATCAACTGTGCTTTTGTACGTTGTGGTTCTTCAGACCAAAATATATATTTTTAAAAGTCTAAATACAGAATAGCAATATAAGCACTAAATGAATACCAAAACTGGAGAATTAAAGATATGAAGAAAGAAGGCTTGACTTTTCAATTAAATCTGCCAATTTATCAATTATTAATGTACATTTTTCATCTGCAGCGTTAGATTCCTGTGTAATTATTTGCTGTCGCAGCACTTCAGTTGGGCAAGCTGCGATGCTTTCTGCTCAAAACAGTTGTAAAGAGTGGTTGAGTTACTGTATCTTTCCTCCCAGCTCAGACCATTCTAAGTCATTTTCCTCTGATGTCTCATTGAATAGGCATTTCCATCAAAAACACCGCCCACTGATTTTTATTACTGTTCTTGCTTTGCACAACTTTCTGTATGAACTGTTGTCTGTGAAATTCCCAAATCTTTGTGTAAAACTCAAACCAGACAATTCGGCACCAGCAACCACACCGCAATTACATTTACATTTAGGCATTTGGCAGACGCTCTTATCCAGAGCGACTTACATTTTTATCTCATTATACGTCAGGCCCAACAGTGGCAACTTGGTGGTTGTGGGGTTTGAACCTGGGATCTTCCGAACCGTAGTCCAATGCCTTAACCACTGAGCTACACCTGCCCTACCCCTGGCAATCAACGTCCCCGAGATGACATTTTTTCTCATTATGAAGTTTGATGTGAACATTAACTGAAGTTAAGTGTCTGTGAAGATTCTTAGTCATCCATATTGTAATTATCCCAAACTAAGCTGTTCAGTGGCAACCGGACTTGCTTGAAATTCCTGAAAATGTTTCACTCCTCATTTGAAAAATATTCGACTCAGCTTCTACATAATGAATAGGCTTGGAACGCAAGGCATTAAATGGCCGTGGAGTCGTTAACACCCTGACACCTGTGGGTTGTTTCTACCCAGCTCTAATTTGTGGCATATTCACCTGAGTGTGATATTCATGGTCATGAAAGTGTCTCGGGTCTGAAGCTCCCTGCTATCTGAAGCTCTTGACGTGTACCTGCATAATTTTATACGCTGCCAAAGAACTTACAAATTGTTCTAATCATGCACTTCAAACAAACGCCTGAAAACAACGTACCTTTTTTTTTTTTTTTTTCATTTTGCACCATTTTGTCCACATTAATGTGAGGCAGGAGACGGGAATTCTAAAGGAAGTGGCTTTCTTTGGAAAATCACAGTCTGATTCGAGGTGCTTTTTACTCAAGTGGTATTTTAACTGGACCCAGACCATTGGAATGCCCTTCATGTGGCAAGCTCACAACAAACTTTCTCGTACAACCCACCAGCCTTAATTTATACCCCCACCCCCCACCCCTGAACCCCAACACCACAATCACCACTACCACCCCCACCAACCCGGACATGGGGGCTTTGAGAATAAAACATCTGAACCGGGCATTTTTCCACACTCAGCTTCTTTAGTTCAGACTTTCTCAGAGTTCAAAGATGGTGTTTATCTCATGCATCTATGAATCACTTTCTGCGCTTTCCTGTGAGAAACGTTTTTCCATTTTCTACTTTGCACTTTAAAACTCCCGATCAGCATGTTTTTTTCCCCCTTTAAAACTCCCGTTTGTTAAATTTCTTGCAGATGCTACAGCTTGATTTGGATCACTGCAGAACGAACAGACAAAACACTAGAAAAAAACACTATTTACTAAAACATGTCTGGGATTTAACCAGTGCAACATTACATATACATGCCTTTGCTAACCACAATAAATGATTTCAGTGTAAACTTCCAGACTTCATCATTCATCAAAGAATAAAAGCTTAGAATAAAAGTGGAAAGATTAGATCTTTTTTGTGGGATAAATTTCACATAGTGGCAAAAAACTATAGCTCTTTCACTGAACCAAACAGCATAATATTGCATAGAATATACTATATGTAAGGTGTACACAGCTTGATTTGTACTCTGAGGTCTACAGTCTTCCTACAGAAATCAATGTACAGGAATGTCGAGAAAAACATCTCGTGCTCTCTCATAACACTGGGTGTGCGCAAGGAAACGTTTTTTTTCAAACCCACACCCAGAGAAATCCTCATTTTCTGTTTTCTTTCTTCTGTTTTTATTCCGATGAGGAATTCGTGCAAACGACCTCCACATGTCACGGAGAAGCTCCCATGGGTAGTTGGCGAAGCAGCATAATATTGCTGACTGGACACAAAAACAAACTTCATCATGGGGTGACCCCTCTGCCCGTCCAGACAATTCAAGCCATGTGTCGGGAAAAGTGGTTTGAGATGAAACGGACGAAATATTTCTATATGTGTTTAGAAACCGGATCAGAAATCGGCTCTCCGGGTTCCTGGGTAGTGCAGACTAACAAGTCTGACAAAACCTGTGGTTAAACTGAAGTAAGTCAGGGGGCCTCACAATGTTCTGGATAAATGTTTTTGTCCTTCAAACCAGACTAAAAACAAGTTCCAGGATTTACAAATGCTTTAATATTACTGATTATATTTATATTTGTGCATACACCTATTAGCCACAACATTAACACCGGAACAGAATGAATTTAATAACATTGATTATTAATTATATACCAGCAAACTGGTGACAGGATAATGGGCAGCCAAGGCTCATCTACACCTGTGGGGTGCAAAAGGCCAGTCCATCTAATCCCACATAAAAACTAATTCAGCCCAAATTGCTGAAAAAAAAAGTTCATGCTGATTGTGATAGAAATGTACAAGAACACTTATTGCTTGTGGCTTTGCAGGCAAAAGGTTCAAAGTTCAAACATTGCCTCCAAATTTCCCAGATTTCTATTTGATTGTGCATCCATGGGATGTGTTGGACAAACCTCGTATCCATGGAGATCCCATCTTGCAACTTTCAGAACTTAAAGAATCCGCTGCTTATGTCCTGGTGCAAAATAATGTACCAGAGCAAACCTTCAGAGGTCTTGAGGAGTCATCTCTTAAGGGTAAACACTGTTTTAGTGGCACAATGGGAACCTAAAACCTAGGAAGTTTTAATGTTAATGGTTTTAATGCTATGGCTGATTGATTTATGTTAATAAAATCATGTAATGACAAAGCCCACCTGAGTTCTATTTCCAAAAAGCCAATGTTCACAAACAATGGAATACAAGATGAAGAGTAAAAGTAAATGATAAATTAAATAATAAAACAAATAAATGGTGAAATACTGCCATTTACACATAGCGTGTGCTAATTCTTCTGGTAATGCAGCTCCGCCAAAGCTGTTATCAGCTACCACAGACTTACGCTAACTCTTTGCCCTTCAATAGCATGAATTACTCCCTCAGTCATTCATTTCGCTAACTGCTTTATCCTTTTCAGGATTATTATGCAGCCAGGGTCAATTCACTGAAATCCATGCCGTTCATACTTTCCCAGGCTCAGCCACACCTAGGAGCAATCTATCTTAGTCAGTGTTTTCTGGATACAAGAGAACTCTGAGAAACATGATGAGAACAAGGACGGAATGAAGCCTGGAGCCTTGACCTGGCAAGTCTACCTGCTGCACCACTGTTCTGTGTGGGTGCCATTATTTTTGTAAATAGCGCTTAGAGAAGAGCTTAAGTCTTTTTATTAGTTTTTTTCCCCCTCAAGTAACTGGATGTTGCATGAATACCATATGTGATGGTAACTTATTTACATGCTATGTATGTTTGACAATTTAAACTATTTTCTTTTTTTCAGTTTTATTTTATTTTAATAAATCAAGAGAAAAGTAATGTATAATCGGTTTGGGTTCTGTTCCATCAAAAATAAATATAATGGTACATATTTGCCTAATCACATTATTAACTGAAGCAAGTGCAGTACAGTATAAAATATAGAAAGTTTTGTAGACATGAATGAGTCCCTAGATGCAAAATGTTCTAAACCTCCTATACTAATTAATCCAGGGCTCCATAATGCACTGTACAGGCTTGTTCAGGGAATAAGGTGCCAGTTGAAAGTTATTTTGGATCTGGGATTTGGTTTAGTTTCTAGCTAAATATCTCATTATCGTAAAGATTTTTTTTATAATATAAGAATATAAGTATTTTTGTGTTATTTATATGCCATTTATTTACTATTTATCTATATATCTACTGTATATCTATCTATCTATCTATCTATCTATCTATCTATCTATCTATCTATATATATATGAGAGCTGTACCAAAAGTAATGCAAAATGTGGGTGTTTATTTATTTTTTTTTATTAACTAGCACAGGTTATTCAAATTGGGCGTATTGATTGAGTGACTCTTCCTTTATACGAAGGTATTAATCACTATCCATTTTCACCATTATTGAACCCAACAGTCAAATCCTTTTTGAAAATCCCTTTTGTTGTAGTTGAAGGTCTCCCAATGCGTTACAGAATGATCATATAGATGAGACCATTGACAAGAGCAGTGTGCAAGTGAAGAAGTGTAATGAAGGGGAAAACAGCACTGAAGACAATAACGATGGCGATGGGAGGCCATCAATTGTGACAAAGAGGATTCAAGAGTCGGATTCAATGATGGTGCAAATGCATTTCTTTTGATGTTGAGAAGTACAGTAGCTAAGTATAGAGGAAGAGTTACTCTACCAATATGTGCAATTTGAACCACCTGCTATGACTGTTAATAAAAAAAAAGTTATGCCCACTTTTGCATTATTTTTCATACAGCCCTGGTATATCATACGCAGTACAATTGTTTAACGACTAACCCTATCTGCTCACAACCTCTCGTTCTCAGTTTTTCATTCTAACCCCAACCTGACGTCTGTGTGGAAATTTGCATTGTCTCCCTGGGCTCATGTGGGATTCATCATCTGTTCAAAAACAGGCTGCTAAGAAAAATAGCCACTCTACACTGCCTTTTAGATATAGTATATGAGTGCCTGTGTAAAGTATCCCCCAATTTAGAATGTAATCTTGCCTTGCTCCGGTGTTCCTGGAATAGCCTTCAGGTCCAATTCCACCCTAAAGCAGAATAAAAACAACACCAATGATGAATTAATTAATCATTTAACTGTGTGTAATGAAAACAAATTAGAAAACAAATTACCTAATTCCACTGACATACAACAGAACAAATGTCTGTTTGTCCAACCCAACCCCCTTGTATTTCGAGTTCTGTCCTAGGGGAGCAGGGGATGGACAAAACCTGTGCAGCTAGTCCATCCCCACTAAACTACATTATTCTGAGTGATTAATAACGCTCATCTAGAGTAAAACCTCCCCACTCACAGCTCTGACCTTGACTAGTGGCCAAGAATGCCTGAGTCTGGAAACATTATGAATGAACTATGGCAGCAGTAAATACTGAAGGGTTCCAGCTCTACACTGCCAGAAGGTAAAAGCATGATCACGGCCTGGTTATTATAAAGCTCTCAGGTAAATATTGTGGCCAGAATGTAGGACACTTCCATCCCTGCATATAGTCATAGTGAACACTAGTGAAACTATCATCCCATCTTGTAGGGTCAATGTTATTGTAAAACCCCTAGGAGGGGGTATAATAACTCCAAGGAAAATACACAGATATCCCCAGGGTGCTTGAGTTCTCCCTGTGTCTGAGATCCAGCTGGGTTCTTCTGACTATCCAAAACCAGAGTCTAAACACGCCCAACCTCCACCAGGCTATCAGTCTTGTCATTGGGATAAGCTCCAGTTCCACCACTAGCCTTACCAGGATAACTAGCAGTTGCTGAAGCCATGTGAATAAATACTCTCTAAATCAGATGAATTTGTTAATTGTCATGCACAAATATGTAAAAGTAAATCTTAGATGACTTTTAGTTCTTTCATTCTTGAAAGTTGTCTTCATTTTCATATCCTAATAACAACAGTACACAGATGTTCTTGATTTAACGCATGCACTACTTCTAGTAATAAGTCAAATAAATCAGCGTACCGAACCCCTAAATGATAGGGCACTTAATAATGTGGAGTATGTCATTTCTACAAAGCAGATCTCAACTTGAGCAAAGTCTTGTTTAATGAAAACATTTGAGTGTACAGTAGATCTTCAGGTTGTGCTCTGAATCACTTGCATTTGACCTTCACCCTCCATGAGCTCCATGTGTACAAAACAGAGTAACAGGGTCAGATCTGAAAAAAAGATTCCGTATTTGTCAAGATGATAAATGTGATTTAGATTTATGCAATCTGAGAAACATTATACCAGACGTACTCAGAAACACTCCTGAGGAAACTGTTTCCCCATTCAGGCGTATCACACTCATTGGGTTGCCTGTCAAGTGTTTCCGTTTGACGTTAAAGCACAAGAAACACTGTTAAAACTATTAATGTTGAACACTACATTATACCACAAGGATATAATGCATATGCATAATAATAATTATGACTTTAGTTTCTCATCAAATACAGCAAATTTTGAGATAAAATGATAAATACTTCAGCTTGTATACCTTCATTACACACATGCTCCTTCTCAATCGCTCCTGATTATGATGATGTGTTACAGATACGTCTAAGGAAACCTGCGGAATACAAATCTGTGCATCTTTATTGTAATTAATGCTGCTGTTATTCCCGATTCCAAAGATTTTCAAAATAGCCTTCACTAAAACATTTCACATCCGCTAGTCCATTTATTTCGCCAGCTGCGCCAACAATATTTCAGATGCCGTCCTTAATGTATATGGATAGGTTGACTTCCACCAAATTGGGAAAGAAAAAAAATTCTTTTTTTCCTATCCTCACACTTCATTTAAAGCCATACCTAACATTCTTTTATACAGAATTTATGAAAAAGACTTTTATGTTAAAACTCAGGAGGTGGGAGGGTTTTCTCCTTTTATTAAAGGGAGAAGAGAGAACCAGCCAAGATTCTCTTTATAAATCAACTGAAAGGTAATTTGGTAATATAAAAATGCACGATGTGGGACATCCTAACAGTGTTATACAGTAAATTATTATGACTATAGTTTTGTCAACTGAAGTACATTCAGTTCCATGAACTTATAAAATCTTACCTATGTAAATCCACATCATTAAACATGACATTAGTTTTTCCAAGGGCTGTGACCTGTGTCAAACTGGGACCTTTGATTGTGCAGAATAACAGAACACAGTAATGAGAGTAAAACCTCCCTTTATTTCTTTATATAATAAAATATTCTACTACACTGACACACTTATCCCAGAGTTTCACTAGTGCTTGGATACCATAGAATGTTTTCCCAATATGCCGAATGTCCCAACTATGTGGAAATGCATTGGAGTGAGATCAGGATGTGGCAATGACTCCAAACTGAGTTCCTGAAAGTGGCTTTGGTTAATAATTTTGCATACAGTTCCCACAGACAGATTTGTCTCTTCCGGAAGTTGGCAACAAGTTATCCATCGATTTTCAAGGATCGCAAACCCAAGAGGACTTTTGGCTGGGGTCATCATTCATTGAGGTACGAGTCTGATCGTACAGGAGTACTGTGCTTAAAGTCTTCTGTAAATGTCAATTATTTGCACACTTTGTATGCCTTTATTCACTTTAAAGTTCATCACAAGTCCTGGTTTGACTTGAATAGTACAGTACAATAAAACAAAATGTCAACCAGTTGACCATTAATGACAACTAAGACACCTGATATATACTGTTTCATGTAGAGACAGAGCAACATATTGTATAAACACATAAATGTGAGAGCAAGTCCATATGCTTGGTATATGTACAGTAAATTCTACTGAGTTCAACCCAAACTGACATCATTAAAGTCTATTATGGGGGTCAATACACTGGCAGTAGTTTATAATCATGATTGGAATATGGTCAGTATATACTGAACTAGATGTTCAACCAGCTCACCAAAAATGCAGCAAAAAAAATGCATAAATAACCCCTATGTTTGGGTTTACAGACTATATAAAAAAACGTTTTGCTTCACTTTTAAATGATGGAGGATAAACACTGTCTTAAGTTACAACTTAAACTTATACCTAGTCCTTAGTGGGTTAGATCGGGGAATGAATTCAGGACAGGCAGGAAAAAAATCAGAAACCAAAACAAAAGCATGTTGTGCTTGTCACCATGGGAACCATAAGAGGAAGTGGGAATCCATGGCCACGATTCAAGTCATGTCATCTCACGAGCTTTAACATAAGCCTTACACCAGTACTGCTTCACTTAATATTACTGTAATGGGGTTGATGGTGATATGAAGACCTGATGCTTGTACCCTTCAAGTTAATTGTTTCCAAACGTAAATTTAATAATGGAGCGACATGAGCGCATTTCTTATATGCTGACATTCCAAGCATGAACTAAGGTTTGAGTTGTGCAAAGAAAAAAAGTGTTTATTTTTCAATTTTTCAACTCCCTTTTACATGTTATCCATTTCCTGTCTACTCCTGTTCCTCTTCCTCTAGCCAAGCCTCGTACACTGTTCCTTTCCACCAGATATCTTGGTTGATCTGAAAAAATAATAATAATAATAATAAAATAAAATAAAAATGAAAGCATATACTATGCATAGACTCTTTATTATGCCCTAGGGTCTCCTGACTTACATGCAGCTCTCAATTTCCAGACATGATTCAAGAGCATCTGTCATACTGAAACTTTTTCTCTAATAAACTAAAAATTCCTAAGCCGTGATCACATGCTTTTACAACTGCATATATCTGTGTTTATTACTAATAAATCTACATTTCCTGTGCACCAGCACAGATCGAAAAAAGTGACATCATACTACG
Source organism: Platyallabes tihoni (assembly GCA_030068045.1). NCBI lineage: Eukaryota > Metazoa > Chordata > Actinopteri > Siluriformes > Clariidae > Platyallabes > Platyallabes tihoni. The sequence continues at coordinate 4,498,179 of JAQQZS010000001.1, forward strand.
TGTCATGTTTTTATTTATGTTACGATTTCCTAAACTTGTGAGTCAGAAGCAGAATGCATAAAAAGCGTGTCTAGTGCGATATTTTATGATCCTTTCCTAACACCCTAACTACCGACTCAACACAACTTTAGTTCATGCCAACCCCCGGGGTCTAACAAACTGTAGTGGCTGTATATGTGCTAATGAATTGACGTGGTTTACGGTCAGCCGCACAGTATTTTATGAAATAATGCCTTCACATAAAGGGATATGTATGCATGTACAGGGTGAGAAGGACTAAGCAGCAGTTATGGGTCTAGTGAGATCAGCTATTAATGCAGCAATGCGAGATGATGTCACATGCACATGAAATGGGCAAAAAGGTGAGAAGGTAGCAGACAAGGCAGCTGTTGTGAACAGTAATTATGTTTTTCATCATTCCTCATCAGTACAGATTGCATTTTCAGACTTACTCATGTGTGTAATAATTTTTTTCCCCATGTAAGTAACTGATATTGAATATTAAATACAACTGATTTTGACGCTCAACTCACTGTGTAGAAAAACATGCAACACAAGTCTGAACCTCTACATCTGCCTTGGTGGTACAAAAATGCAATGTAATACATCAGTGACCAATATACAGTACCTACTGTACAGGATGTTTCATTAAATACACCTTCCTAGTACTCGGTTGCCTTCACAGCCACCTTAATTCTTCATGGTACATAAACATAGAGATTTTAGTCCAAACTGACATGAGAGCATCATACAGTGTCTGCAGATTTATCAGTTATACATCCATAATGTGAATCTCTTGTTCCAGCACATCCCAAAACCGCTCTATTGGGTTGACATCTGTTGACTGTGGAGGCCATTTAAGTAAAGTTGACTCATTTTCATTAAAAAAAAAAAAAAAAAACATTTTGAGATGACTTTGTGACATGGCATGTCATCCTGTGCTCATAAAGGGATGGACATGTTTAGCAACAATGCTCAGGCAGACTGGAATTTAAATCATGCTCAGTTATTATTAAGGGTCCCGAACCATGACAAAAAATAAAAAATCCCCATATTAGTGCAACACTACCAACAACCTGAACCGCTGATTTAAGGCATGATGGATCCATGATTTTATGTTGTTTACGTCCAACCGAATGTCAAACCAGAATTCGACTATCTTCTATCTATTGTCGAGTTTTGGTGAGCCCATGTGAACTGTAGCCTCAGTTTCCTGTTCTTAGCTGACAGGAGCAGCTTCCGGTGTGGTCTTCTGCTGCTGTAGCTCATGTGACCCAAAGTTCAACATTCAAGTTCAGAGATGCTCTTTAGAATACCTTGGCTATAACAAGAATTTATTTGTATTACTGTTGCCTTTCTATTAGTTTGACCCAGTCTGGCCATTCCCCTCTGACCTCTGGCATCAACAAGGCATTTTCTCCAAGAGAATTGCTGCCACTGAACTTTTTTTCTTTTTCAGGCCATTCTCTGTAAATCCTAGAGATGGTTGCTCATGAAAATCCCAGAAGATCAGCAGTTTGGAAATACTCAGACCATCTTGTCTGGCACCAACAAACGGGCTATGTTCAAAGTCACTTAAATCATCTTCTGTTCCCATTCTCATGCTTAGTTTGAACTTCAGCAGATCGTCTTGATCATCGCCTAAATGCATTGAGTCATTGCCATGAGATTGGTTGATTAGATATTTGCATTAAAGAGCAGTCGAACAGGTGTACCTAATGAAGTGCCTGGTGAGTGTATATTTACTACTGGGGCAACTTGGCGTCAAAAAGCGCTGGAAACATGAACTAGCATTTAAATCCATCCACCCTATCTTGCAGTCATGTAATGATGAAGGATTCAGTATTTTTAAATTAAATCAGTGGCAATTTTGTAATGTTTTTACTTGGAGACCTAAAGTGGAAATCAAGCTCCTGCAGGCTGAGTTAATCAGTTCATATTACATTTCTTGTTTTTAAAACAAATCCATCACACAAATATATCCATAAGCTGCTTTTTTTCTGGATGAATAACAGCGATCTGACTTCAACAGTTCATCAGTTCATGGGATTTTGTTACAACCTAAGAAAATAACAGTGTCATTAATCCTAAAGTAATATCAGGGTCATGCTGTTATAGGATAATAATCAACAATGAGGCAATATGATAAAGCAGAGTCCAAGTAATGGTACATCAACAAGTGGTTGATTCCTCTAACACGGAAACAAATGTTTGTTAGGAAAATGTTTCATGTTTGTAAAATTAATGTTGTGTAATTTTAATTAAATATTATTGTTATTGCTACATTGAATAGTATTAAACCAAATACTGCAGTATATTATTTTACAGGAAAATTTAAAAGTCATCTTTATTATGAAGACTATTATAATGCCCTAATAGGTTACAAACACTAAATGTTTAAGTGTTTACATGCAACGTTACAATAAATGTTACAAGCACTAAATGTTTAAATGTCTAGAAATGCCACCACATGGTAAAAACCTCACCCGATATCAAGGAGCTGTGATTTGCAGCTGGTCTGATAATGGATGGAAAGATACAGTGCATTCCATCCATCCGATACATCCAATGTAGACATACTGTGCTGGTACTGTGTTGCACCTCTACATCACGCTCTGTAAGTGAGGTTATAACTGACTGATGAATCAGTAATATACTCCAGGTCTGCTCTGATTAGGATTTATACTCATTTATTAAAATGACAAACCTTTAATCAAGTCATTTAATCCTGGTCTGCAGGTCGCTGAACTAGACTATACTCCCATCTAGAGGAGACAATCTGAAAGTTCATGAGTCAATTTAAAGGAAGTTTGACATGGAATGACAGACTTTTAAAGTTTGTTTTAATTATTATTCAAAGTAAACTACTTACTTATGGATGGATGGATGGATGGATAATCAATAATAATCACAACGACAACAGCTTATTATTATTATTATTATTATTATGATTGTTGTCATTATTTTAATTTACATTATGACAATGTTTATAATTATCTAAAATTTGGCTTAATGTCTGGCCACATACATTAGCTGGAATTGTTTATAGTCTAAGGTTGAAACAAAAAAAAGTGGGTTAAATACAGTCAGTTAATTAGGAAAAAACTACTTGTGATTTTGAGAATTGACAGGATAGGCTTTCTGCTTTGAAGACGTTCACTCAGAACTATAAAATATTAATATACAGGAACAATACTTAAAAAATAAAGTCTGAAGTAGTGTCGACCCTTGCTAATAATTTAAAAAAGAATTTTCTTAGGAAATTTCTTTTAACTTGCTTTCTATTATAGGTGAGGCAGCACAGCGGCGTAGTGGTTAGCACTGGTACGTCGCACCTCCAGGGTCTGGCTTTGAGATCCACCTTGGATGTGTGCATGGAGTTTACATGTTCTTCTCATGCTTGGTGGGCTTCCATTCTATTCCATTCCATATTCATATATAATTCAATGTATTACTCTCAATATATACTCAGCAAAAAAAGAAACGCCACTTTTTCAGGACTGTGTATTTCAACAATAATGTTGTAAAAATCCAAAT
>JAQQZS010000001.1:4689093-4701321 GCA_030068045.1 Platyallabes tihoni
TCGGCTGAAAAATAATTACTCCAGTAAAGTATAGATACCCAAAATTTCTACTTAAGTAAGGTAACGAAGTATTTGTATTTCGTTACTTGACACCTCAGGGTACCAAACAGTTTGTTCCTCTTCTAGAAGGCCCTCAATTCACATATCCTCTTGCTCCTCAGTGTTCCACAGTTTGAATACAGAAAAACATAACCCAATCTAACAACTGCAAAAATAATAAGCAATGAATGACACAATCTCATAGTTTCTGATTGATTTTTATCAAAAATAGCAACATTTTGTAATCAACAATTTGCTTTCACACAACATTTTTAAATCAAAGAATAAAAAACAAATGTAAAGCATAAGCAAGCCTTACCAATTTAAAAACTGTGCAAATTATTTTCCCCTCTACAAAGCAGGACATTTTAAATCATGTTTTAGTCATGAGTGTGATTTCTCTCTGCTAGGCAGATGATATTTGATGATTGTCCTGGTGTCCAAAATGCTGTCCCGAGGCTCACCTGTATATTTCCTACATCCACAGAATACATACAAGTTAAAGCTACCAGTGCAGCTTACCCTGACTGCTACCACTCAATCTAATCTATAGATATCAGCATTGTTAGCATCGTCAATCTAAACTGTTCTTTCTGGGAAGCAGTGGGACTCCCGGTCTGTTCGAGTTCAGCTCTGTGGAGCCAGTGATTAAACCATGTAAGGTGAATTTAGTTGCAACTGGCGGCCCGTTACACTTAACAGGCTGAAGAAGCTGCTCGAGTACTGTGTTCCTCTTTTTCAAGCGGTTCTTCTTTCTTGAGCAGCTGTTTGTAGCGGGAAGAGGATCACAGAGGCGGCTACAGGAGGCGATGCCACAAAACGAAGGCTCGTCTGATTGCGAGGAGTCATCAGAGCTTTCCTCTGTGGGAGAGTCTCCGAAAGAGAAGGGTGGAGGGCCAGGGCTACGAGGAGGCAGCTTCAAGTCCAGATTGTGTGGACAGTGGTGGTTACCCTGCAATCCTCCATTGGGGACTGCCTTAGTGGAGAGTGAAACAGATGTACGGTCTCCGGCTTTTTGATGGATTTCATCTTACAACGCTTTTTCTGGAAGGACAGACAGAGAATTTACTTGTTTGAAAAACTGTTTCACCAATAAAAAAGCTTACACACAGTCAGTGAGTTACGCATTTTTTAAAAATATTTTTGCCTTCAGACACCAGAATGTAGAGTTTTATCTTTGCATCAATGGGTTTAATAATTTCTGTATGAACTGTTTAGAAATTGCATCCATTTTTTTATATACTCCCTCCATTTGAACAAACTTAAACATTATTGCACAACTTAAGAATTAGGACTACTTTTAACGCTGAGAAACTTTGCAGTCAATGACTGCCTGAGGTGTGAAACCACGGTTAACACCAAATGTTGAGTTTCCTCCCTTCAGATGCTTTACGAGGCCTGCTTGTTTGAGGATCTTTCTCAACTGGGATACTATAAAGTGACTGACTGTGGAATTTAAGAATATTCTGTTGATCTGCCTTGGGCTACTTTCATGGTAGGTTTTATTGAGTAATTATCCATCTGTTCTCTGGTATCCTATCAGTTTTGCAGCATCTGATTGAATCAGAGCAGAAAGTTCATTTAAAAAATATATCCTGCCACTTCCATCGGCAGTCACACACCAGTCACCTGGGTCCATTAGCAGCTGTATACACCCATGCCATAACACACTGGTGCTTTGGATCATAAGCCCTTTATTTTCTTCTCCATATTCTACCCTTCCACTCATTTTGTCACGATCATGTATCAAAGGTACCAAAGGACTTCAACAATGAGACACCTACGCCCCCCACGCTTGATTTTGTGAAGGAGTCTTTTTTAACCAAGGAAAGATTTTTGCAATCTTATGTGGCCTTTCAGGTTGTTGTACGTTGCTAGGCTCACCAAAAAAAAAATCTGGCTTTTTTAAAATGTACCAAATTGCTGATTTGTAGACCCAAAGTTTCTCCTTGATATATCTCCTTTGTTTTTTTTAGACCTACTCAGAGCCACTTTTACTTGCATTGGCCCCTTTTTGACCACATACCATCCCATAAACACCTACCAAATGCAAATATTCAGACACTTACAAACATGTGGACTCAATTCCGGACCTTTTATCTCCTTTAACTGTCTTGAAATAACTAAAAGACAGGCCACAACTGACCATCAAACTGTTTATCAGACAGCTGTCTGATTACTTTTGAGCCTATGAAAATGCAAGGACTATGTAAAAAAAAAAAAAAAAAAAAAAGGAAATATCTAAACAGTTAATGCAATTTTTTGTTAAACCTCTTGAATAAAAGATCAAAGTCTAAACTTTAGGCACATCTCGATTGCTTAATTTCAAATCCACTGTACAGAGGGAAACACACATAAATGGTGTCATTGTACTTATAAAATGTTCACTGTAATTATATATCTGATTCATAAGGTTTATGCAATAGATTGTGTTTGAGTTCAAAATATTTAAGTTGGAATACCTTTTTATTCCCAGTTGAATTCCGTCTAGTTTCAACATCATATGCTTCAATTGGACCTGTAAAAAATGAGAAAACATCAACTGTATTACATCTTATTCAATAAAAAAACTGTTACTGTTATGGTTCTTGCCTTCTTGAAGGTGTCAGATTTCAGAACACCTGTAGTTCTAGCTCCTATAGGACTACCCTACAGTTCCAACACTGAAGTGTTTTAACAAATCAATAAGGAGTTTTTCCATTTTATTGTTGTTCATATATTGTTTAACATATTTACTAATCAACTCCCAAATCCCCAAGTATCCAAGACATGATATCTGATGCTCCTGAGCATCCACTCCTTACATAATAACTACAACATAACTGTTTCAGCATTGCTAATGCTATCCTATGAAAATGAATGGCATTTTTACCTTCGGTGGTTGCAATTTGCAGGGATGACTGTGAAAACGGATAGGACGCTCTGCGCTTTGGGTTCATATTTTCATAACCAGTAGAATCCCTATAAAAACAATGTTAAAAAACAACAACAACAGCAAGTCTGGATTAGTCTTAATCAAACCCAGCTGAAATAAAACACGTCTAAACCTTTGAGTAAATCTGTGTAAGTCCCGAGGCTCACCTGTCGGGGCAGCAGTAGGAGTAGGAGTTTGGTATGGATGCGTCAGGTTCTGTCATGACATTCCCAAGGGACATGCGGCGGTAATTAACGCCAATGAAGATGCAGATGAGCAAGCCGAGGATCACAGACAGCAACAGGTAGCTGTGCCTGTCAGAGACCTATACAAGACAGCAGCACTTAGTAATAGTTCACCTATCAACATATAATGCAATATATACTGTACTGTTCAAACACATGTACATATACAGTAATTTTGTTAATGCAAATGGGTCGATACCTCTCTCTGTAGCTGTCCCACTTGTAGTGACAGGTTAAGTACAAGCTGGGTCACATTTTCCAGTTGCCTCTGCAGTAGGTTAATGGATTCAGTCTGTTTCTGATCCTACAGGAAGAAAAGACAAAGGAAAAATCAGTCAAGTCTATTGGAACTTTGACCCAGCTGATGATCAGCCAGTCTGACCAGAAAGCAGATTCAGATTGCACTTTAAACCTTTTAAAGAACCAGTCCACAATTTGCTGGTTTACGAGCCAAAACATTACATAAATCAGATGGTTCAGGTTTCTAATAAATGGAATGAAAATCGTTGATAGGACAACTGACTTCACCATTTGTGTGTTGAAACAACTATGGTAAGCTATGGTATAATATCAATAAAAACTTTGATATGCAGACAATGATAAAATAAACAACTTTGGATGGTACCTCCGTATCATAGCAGCCTATCATTCATAATTTTCCCATCACATCATGCACCCTTGATGTTTGATGTCTTACACCCTACTTCTCAAGCTAAGCAAAAGAGCAGCAAGAAGTAGTTATTCATTTTGCTGACCTGTTCTTCAGCCATCCTTGAAGTGTTCTGGAGTTTAATGATGGTTTTGTTAAAAGCCTTTTGCATCTCCTCCATCTGCTTTCGATATCTACGAAAAGACAAAAGTATGAACCGAAGGAAACAAGCAAGTAGGATTGAAATAAAAATGAGAGAAGCCAACACGCACATACAGATCATTTGCTTGCTTCTCTTTCAGCTTAGTAGTTACCTTTGACTGAGCTGTTCCAGGTAACGGCCACTGAGGGACATGTTCACCTCCAAGGCTTTGATCCGGTTGTTTAGCCTCATGAAGACCGACTCCTTCTGGTTAGAGCTGTGGCTCGGTGCCTCAGTTAAGACAGGAATTTCAGCATAGAAGTCAGAAGAAGGTGGCTGCACTGGTTGAGCATTACTAGATGTTTCTGTTTGATTGTTGCCACTGTGGCCTTCATGTGGAGGTTCTTCTACCAGCTCCTCGTTTTTAGGTTCTGCCACACCTGAAACCACCTCTAAGGGTTCTGTTCCAGGGACGGCTGTTGGGGTTATAACTGGAGCTGTGTCCTTGCTTGCAGTTCGTTGGACAAAGGACTCCTCTGTTAAGGTTGACTGAGAGGCAAATGTTGCCTGATCCATCGTGCTAGCCATCATACTAGGAGTCAAAGTGCTATTTTTAGTGGTAGAGTTCGCTACTAAAGATACAGACACCTGAACCTGATCCACATCATCACTTCGGGTGGTTAAAACTGGGGTAGATGACAGTTCTATGTGCAAGGTAAGAACGGGAGAGTTTTTGTCTTCCACTGGTTTATTTTTGTTCTCCTCATTAAGCTTCACATCAAAACTCTCAACAGCTGAAGGGTCCAGAAAATCCACAACATCCGTGGCTCTAGAGGCGAAGGGGTCACTGGATGCAAGTGTCACCAGGGCTGAATTAAGACTTGGTGCAAGATGCAGAGATCCAGCATCAGGCTCATGTTTACTCTCAGAAAAAGATGGATCAACCACTACAGAAGCCTCAACGGAAGAGGTTCTCTCAACAGTCCCGGTGTGGGGTACTTGCGTAAAGGATGAAGAGGTCACTGAAATGACTGGGACTGAGGTTTCTTTTTTGTGGAAAATGCCAGGTTGAGACTGTGATTCTTGAGATTTCTTGTTTGTCTTTTTCTTCTGATGAGGTGAAACAAGAATGCAGCTCTGCAAGAGGTACTCTTTAAGTGAAATAACACAAGAACAGAAGTGAGAAGTGTGCTCCCAACACTCCCTCACTCCCGAGTACTGCTGATCTTGTGGAGCCTTCACCCTCTCCTTTTCTGCCTCTTGTGTTACAGGGCTGGAGGTCTTGTCTGGCCCATCTGACTCATCCTCAGGCAGCAAAGTAACAATCTGATCTTTATTAGCTGTGGTCCTGATGGACTCTGAAACTGACAGTGTTGCAGTTTCTGAGAGTGGGGTGGTGAGGACAGGAGCTGTCGGACCCGTGTCACTACCTTCGGTCATTGAGGGGGTCTCAGTGGGCTTTTTTAAATCCAGCTGGCCTCCTTCCAAATTCTCGGTCCTGAATTATAAAAAAAAAAAGAAAATTCAGTATCCAAAAGACTTGTCTAAACAACACATGATACTGTTTCTTTAACATGTATTTCATTTTCATTAGCGAATAGCAGCATTCAGTAATGTACTGGAAAACTGAGCAGCATTTCCCACATAGAATATACTTTGGTGCGTGCAGTATAGGAACCGCTGCGTGAGTACATTTGCCGAGCCCTTTGTAAAAATCCGTCCCAGGAGATTGAGGTCATCTACGATCAATTAACTAGTAGTGGACAGTTCCCTCTCACTCCACTACGAGAGCGCTCTACTGAAAAGCAGTAAATGCAATGGATGCTAGATGGATGAGAAAGGGAAAGTCACCAACCTACTAACCCTCAATCTACCTATATGTTGGTAAGTGAAATTTAATGTTCTACACTAAATTTACAGTATTTTGGATTAAATGTCAAAAGATCAATGTTATTTCATTTATACCACATCTGTCTGTCAGGTTAAAACGGACCAGCACCAGAAAATACTGAAATATGCACAGGTGTTGGAGCTCTTCTTCGAAAAAACCCGGGAAGCACTTCATCTTCCTTACTCTTTACATATGGGTAGATGAAGGGGAGGCTTAGTATGTAGGATCTATATCAAATACATCAAAATTTGTTTGCTGTACAGTATATGTAGTAGGGCATGTTTGTGTTAGCAGGTCATGCCAGTCACTTCCACTGGCTACAACCGCAAGTATTTTTCAGGCCTGTGGGAAACACTGCTGAGTAAGCAATACAACTTTGGGTACTACTAGTGCTATTAATATTGGTTATTTTATGTCAAACATTTTGAAATATCGAAATGTCTAAAAATGATTAAACGTTCTCAAATAAACCTTCTCAGGTACTTACACAATCTTGGATGACACTGAAGAAACTGTCTGAACTGTTGTTCCTGCTACAGTCTCAGTCCCATTTAAAGGCAGAGAGGAATAATTGCCTATTGAACACAATGTAAAAACATAAATAATCTAATCACTAATTCATTTTCAAATTGTGCAACATGTACATTTGGAAGTTTTTAATCTGCAAAGTGGTCATTGGTAGGATGCCAATGTGGATGGTCCAGGTTCAATTCCCAGCCAATGGTCAAACTCCATGGTCGTTCTTGATTTTTCTTTCTTTCTACACTGTAAACAATACTGAAGGTGTCCAAAATATCCAATAATCTCCTTTGAAAAGTTGATATTGAGATGTATCAGTTACTTCTGCTCTGTAAATCCTTCATAACGGCTCTAATCTGAGGTGCTGTTTGTTAATTGGTGATTTCTGAGGCTGGTGACTCTAAATGAACTTCAGAGGTAGGTTTTGATCTTGCTTGCCTGGGAAGGTCTTCATCAGAGCCAGTTTCATCATGGTGCTTGATGGGTTTTTCAAATGCACTTGACAATACTGTTCTTGCAAGAACTGTTCCAGAACTGTTCCGGCTAACGTTCACGTCTTAGGAAAAACAACAACAACTGACTGTTGTTGCTACTTAATTACCTAATGCTATGTATTTTATTGAGTTTTCGGGGGGAAAAAAAAAGGATTTTAGAAAATTAATCAGAAGAATTAAACAAAAACTGAATTAGGCGTGTCCAAACATTTGACTGGTACTGTACCATGTTGTTCGTTATCCAGTTCCCGCCATCTCTCCACACAAATACTCATTCTACTTGTGCTTGTACTATCACTTGGTTGACATTAAAACCTGCAGCCACACCAGTTCTCTGCAGACACTGTATATGCGAAAACCCCCTGATGGACATCATGACCAATCATCTGTAGCTGCAGGTTTGTCTATGTGTGTATAAAATTACCTCCACTCTGAGCGCCATCTTCTGGATTTCCGCCCAACACGTTAGCAGCAATGTTGTTCACCATATTAATGATGGCATCTGTAAACAAATACATAATTCCTTTTTTAATAAGTAAATGACTCCACAAATATATTTTTCAGAGTACAAAGAAATATTTCTAAATTTTATACAGTATTTGCAGATCGAAGAACATGTATTTACACCTGCTGAGGCGACCATGTTGCATTACATCTGTGCATACAGAGTGCTAAAATCAACCAGTTTTCTATCACAGCATTATAAAACTAGCCACGTATTTCATGCCATATCACTGACTATGCAGGCCTTCAAATCTAAAATATATTTAACCAAATGTGTGTAATCATGCACAGCTGTAATGGGATGATAAGATTTCCATGAGTAGATGCAGTGCAGTCAAATTCACGCATTGTAGCTTTGAATTTACTGTCATGTGATTGGTTGAAATTGTGGGAGACACCTGACAGGATGCAGGGACTGTACATTTAAAGGTTTATCAACCAATTAAAGGGAGGTTCACAAATGTCAAGTGGTTTGTAAATGGAGGTCTGTCAGCCAATAAATAAATGTAAAATTAAGAAATATTTCCTCGTTATTTATATAAAGTGCATTTGTGAATCACAAGACATTTATTTGTGAAATATGATACTGATCTGACGCCATAGAAATCCTACACAAGAACTCACCTGTAGCAGACCCAATCAGATTCTTTGCAGATTTGTCATCTGAGGGAACATAACCAGGAGGATAATCTGCAGGTTTAAGAGAAGAATGAAAAATTACAGAATTATATTACTACATAATAATATAGAAACTAGGACTTTAATCGAGAAACGCATTTAAATTAATCATATGACCAAGTTTAACCCTAATGGCTTCCCGTAATCTCAGCGTGGTTACCTGGCTGTGTGTGATGATAGTATATTAAAAGCAGATAATAAGTTGACTCAGAAAACATCACCAGGTTTCCTGAGCTACAAGTTTTATTATAAAAAAAACTTCTAGATGTAAATTTGGATAAAACCAAAGTTGTGTTCTCAGGCTACCTTCAAGGGGAACAATTTTTACAAGACTGCGTTAAATGTAACAAGTGGAAATGGTGGCTCAGGCGGATAGGACTCAAGATTATTGATGTTTTTCAAATCGATTGACTGCACTAATAAGAAATAGGCTGAAATGTCTAGTGATCATTTTAAAAGCCGATTCTCACCATCGTCCTCCTCCTGTAAGTTGGGTCTCTCAGGCGGCTCAATATTCAGCTCGTACTCCTCCATCATACTTGTGCCAAAAACCCTTAACACACAAAACAGTGACACGTATATACACACACATTATAGATTATACATCATATACTGTATATATGATAATATACATACTATAAGCTCTCTTTCTCTTTTTATTTATTTATTCATTTCTTTACCTGAGCAGGCTGAGAGGACAGAAGTGCTCGGACCCAAAGTGTGACAACAGCTCCACCTACAGTCATGCAGAAATGGAAGGACAAGAATAAGCATTGTAGACACTTTAAGACACAGTTCTTCAAATCCAGTCCTGGAAAGCCATCATCCAGTACTCTTGTGTGATTCTTCTGCTCAAACACAGCTGATTAAATGACAGCAATCTGTTAATTACCAGGTTCAGTGGGTGTGTTTGGGTTTAGGTGAATTAAACCTGTGCTGAACACTGGACCTCCAGGACTGGATGTGAAGAGAAAAATTGGTTTTTCCAGATTTATATTACTAAATAAGTATAATATTGGTTTATTTCGTATGGTACGGAAAATTAGTTAAAATATTATATTATGGGAAAATTAGGAGAAATATTCAGATTTTCTCAGGCACTTTAATGGATGCTGATCACCTGATTCACATAATCAATCAATACAACCCAGTGGAGTAGAGGAAAAACAAATCAACACCATTCACCATTTAGTACATTAACTGAACCAGACACCTCAGACACCTGTAGATCTCAATCCCATGACATAAAGCAAGTGTGAGCAAGTTTGTTAGTTAAAGTTAGTTAAAAAGACACACACACATTAACTTTAAACACACACACATTAACTTTTCCTTAAACAAGAACAAATCCGCTGATGTACATTTAAACACAAGCTCGTCTCATCCAGTACATTTAAACACAGTTAGACAGGCTTTATTCTAAAGAGATCAGCAGGTGGCGCTCTTGAGGTTTGTGTATTGTAGATATACTTCCAGGTAAGTTGCAACATTAGGAATTCGAATTTAAATCATTCACATAAACTGTCTCGATACCACACAAGTGTTACTGATTCGGATTATTTGATCCAGACCACATAACAGTACTGAGCTGCACAGGTTCAGAACCTCATCTGGACAATATATTCCACACACTACCATCGATTTGATGTGAAATGCGCCATTATAAATGTGTGGTGCAGTCAATAATCCACTGAGGTTCCACTGTGACTGACTGACAGCACTGTAGTACTGAGCACCGTTAATATTCTCACCCAATCGCTCAAGCACATCTGAGGAGAAAAATGCGAGCTAACCTTAATGTACTTGGTGAACATCTGACGCAGAAGAGAAAACAGAGAATTACAGGAGAGAGAGAGATACAGTTGAGAAAACAGTTTGCTCACAATTTAAACTGGTTCTTTAGAATTAGCATAAAATCTATTTAAAAAATGCTAAAAAAAAAAAAAAAAAAAAAGAGAGAAAAAATAAAAACCGAAAGAAGCAATGCCGAGTAGCAGGAACAAAGAAATGTGGATTAAAACCATGCATTAATCAAAATTAACGTACGACTAATTTATTCATTTTCCAGAGTATTATTTTATCCAGATTGAGAACAGTGAAACAGGATAGAAATTTCTCACTCAGCTTGAACATAAAACCTTTAAAATTTGATCTGATAGCTGTCTAATCATACCAGGTTTAGCAGAGACAATAATAAATCTGTCACATACTCTACCTTGACATATTTGGCATATAAATGCTCGTCTAGTGGAAAACTCTGGACCGTGCGCTCGTCCCGGCCGTGAAAGGTTCCAAGCTTGGCCCATTTGTTGGTTGGGTATCTGTGGACAAACCAGAATGCTCATTTGTACCCATTACCTCAGAATATTTAAGGTGAATGTTAATTAAACAGCAATGCAGGTTAGAACTGCATGCCTAAAAGAACAAAGAAAGGCATTAGTCTTGTTACTGTGTGATGGATACGTTGGTATGACTGATCAGAATTAACCAAAATGGGAAAGGTCAAATCAATCTTAATATGATAGTGTGTGCGCCGAAATCTAATATCGCTCCTCGCTCACTCCTCACTCACTAGCTAGGCGGCCTCTCCTTCTGTAGGTGTGCGAAGGGAAGGGCCGCAGAATTAGTAATCTCGTGTCCGTGCTTTATGGTGCCGCACGTGCAACAAAGGGCCGAACCTGTTACAGTGCTGTATACTGGCTACGCTCTATATTTAATCTCTGTACTGAGAAATCTTAACTCTACCAACACCAGCACAGTTTACTGCACCAGTCCTATCAGGATAATCTCAGTAGGTTGTAAGTCTGGTTGTAACTCATGTAACAAAGAAGCATAACCTCTTCTATCATATCATCTTTCTAGTCTGAAAGAAAAACTGAAGACTCCTTCCATTAAAACTAAATAAAAGTCTCTTTATACTGTATGGAATATTTGCTGTGCACCGTTACTATAGCAACAATAATGATTTAGAACAGGTGCATTAAAATAAACCATAGCCATTGCCAAAGCCGCTGCTATAGAAAATTGACCAGCACCATCTAACCAATCAGAATCAAGTATGCAGTTTCACTAAGGTTTAATTATAAATAATCAGAAAAAAACACAAATACTAAAAGGAATGAATACTGGAGTGGTATTTCTTAACATATATTTTACGTTTTGTACTATATCTAGATTCTCAGATACACTCTGATGTATGCATGGTTAATAAATGATGATTACAAGTGAAAGGATGAAAAGTTACTGACTACCAACACAGATACAGCAGACACAGATATACCCTGAACATACGATGTAAAAATCTCATGTCACACACATCAAACAAACCAGACGCTCTCGTGCTCTGACCTGTCACTGATCGAGACTAGAAAGTCTTTGGGGGTCGAAGAGAAGAGCTCAAAATTGGCAATGTCCAGCTGCTTCACCTGAATGGGCTGACACAACTCAATGACAAACCTAGAGGTGCACACAGAGGAACAGAATGGGTGAACTTGAAGAAAAGGTGGAAATGTGAGTGTTGGGTGAGGAAAAGGTGTGATGGAGAGACGGGAGGAGAAAAAGAAAACAGGAAGAAATATCAGAGTGAGGGAGAAGCTGAAGTAATGGCTAAGGGTTTGTCTTTAACCTGAATCAGTGTCTCGTATTTGTAATATACAGTACAAGTGAACGTGATCCCATCCTAATACTTCTACACAGTGTAGTTCATAAGCAGCGCATGCAGTCAATGGGTTTGGCTTACCATATCTTATTGCTGCAGGGGTTCAGCATGTAAACATCGACATTCTCCATCAGGATGGCAGAAGTGCTCTAATGAAAAAAGCATAAACACACAACTAAGTATTATCCCGGCTCAAGAATTTTGAAAATGAGTTAGGAAACATCATGTCTGTGCTATTTTGCAGTGTGTAAAACTGTAAAGCCTCAAAATCTCCATAGTGCATCTACAAACAAAAATATAAGGGGAAAAAAATCCCTCTTTTTTGTTTCACCAAATCATATAAGAAGACAAACACGCCCTGGAATGTTGTTTGGCTCTGCTGTTCTCTGGGGGTGGGGCTTAGGAGTAGCTCATTTACATGAAACAGCTCTGAAACAGTGCATTTGGAGAAGGAGTGAAATAGGTGGGGGGGGGGAGGGGGGGGGGACAGCATTA
>JAQQZS010000001.1:4720022-4730666 GCA_030068045.1 Platyallabes tihoni
TGTGTGTATGTGTGTGTGTGTATGTGTGTGTGTGTATGTGTGTGTGTGTATGTGTGTGTGTGTATGTGTGTGTGTATATGTGTGTGTGTGTGTGTGTGTGTGTGTGTATAGAGAGAGATCTATCGATCTGAAAAATAGTTAAATTGTAATTAGAAAGAAATCAGTCTGAATCTGTCTCTATATTCAGTGTGTGCATGCTTTTTCTCAGGCTCTCGCACTGATCCATATTTTTCAGCAAGTGCAGCAGGGGTGTCTTCTACTAAAATCACCCCAGCCACTGGATGCAGTGCCGGTCCCAAGCCCGGATAAAATGGAAGGGTTGCGTCAAAGGGCATCCGGCATAAAAACCTGTGCCAAGTTGTAGTGCGGACGGGGTATTCCGCTGTGGCGACCCCTTGTCGCCAACAACATTCTTTATATTGTTTTTTTTTGTATATTTTTGTCAGTGAAGGTGAAAGTGCACTGAGCACACACTGCTTTCTGGGCAGTCAGCTTCTCCTGTGTTGGCCCAGCATCTGTACTTGCTCAGGATCTGTCTTTATATCTCTGATGGTGAAGAGATACTCTGCCAATTCACACTCTCTGTTTAGAGTCAGACCGCAGTGTAGTCTGGACTGGGTTTGGGTCCAGTGACGCTATCAAAAGTTTTGCACCAGATTATCATTAAGTGTTTAAGACAATATTTTACACACTAAACATCCAAAAAGCTCTTTGTGCTTATTCTTTGTGCATTCTCTTCCAGATCAAAGGCCCCTGAGGCACTGATTTTCAGTTAGTTGATCACTGCATTGCTATTACATTCTTAATGCAACAAAGTTTAATAAAGTTAACAAAGTTTATTTCTTTAGCATCATCCATGCCACTTTCCACCCCTGAACCCAAAAGAGGAGGAAATATCTCTTGTAAGTATTTCTCTCTCAAATATTGATTACTGCATTATTACATTATTGACATATTTTGTTTTTTTCAGCATCACCCACACCCCTTTCCACCCCTGGATACAAATTCGGAGGAAATATAATTTGCAAGTATGTCTTTCTTTCTTAAAAATGTATTACTGCAGTGATGTTATGATATTAATGTAAAGTTTGTTTTATTTAGCATCACCCATGTCAGTTCCCACCCCTGACCCCATAACAGGAGTTAATATCTTTTGTAAGTATCTTTCTCTCTCTCTCTCCCCCTGAACTTTATGGGTAATGTATAAATATTTACTTTTCCTTTTGTTTCTATACATTTCTGGTTTAAGAGGGAAAAAAAATGAGCACAGCTAACAGCGAGAAAACACTGTCAACAAAACAATGATTTTTCTCATCTGACTTTGAGACACGAGGGTAAATGCATGCCAACATTTCTATGGAGGACATTCTAACTGCAGTCAGTGATAAAATTAATGGTTTAAACAACAGATCAATTTCTTGAATGGACAAAGCGTTCCTTGGTTTTTCACACCAAAAATGAAATAATTGATAATCTATTCAGAAGCGGGTAATGATAAACAACACAGATAATGATAAAGCAGGTAATTTTGTGTGCGTCATGAACATGGCCATGTCAGACAGGCATGTTCAAGTCACAGACAAACCCGTCAGGCGCTCAGCACCTGAGCGATCTGGCAGCGCACACAAGTCCTATTGAGCAGTCACTATCTATCCCCACAAACCAACCTGGCAAAGGTGCAAAGAAACATCCTCAAACTGAGCAGATCCATAAGTAGATAAGATGAGCCAACAACCAGAGAAATACTGAATAAAAACAAAATCCTGTACTGCTTTACTGTCCCAACAGCAAGAATTATAGACCAAATGGGGCTTAAAAGGCAGATGTTTTTAATGTCAACCAGCATTACAAAGGGATTACCAGCATTACACCAGGCATTACAAAAAACACTTTTGGAACTATTTAGAAATAGAGAAATCTTTTTGATGAACATAAGCGAGAATAGATCCAAGCATTTCAACTGACCATAGTTCAGGAGCAGATCTCAAAGGATTGTACTGTAGGTAATGTAATGAGGCCTTTAAAAGTTTCCTTCCCCACATTCTTGCTACCCTACATAATCTACTACACATCCGGAGATCCAGCACAATGGTCATTTCCAGATCCGTACATAACTCCCAGTGAAATTCCAGCAAAGAGCAACTCTTCTTTTTAAAAAGACTGAAAAGTATTACCATCTCTACATAACAAAGGAACAACTCAAGAACGGTTGATGGTTGCAACAAAAGCTAAGCTCAAAAATTAGACAAATCTTTTTAGTTCACGACAACCAGTGTGATTTGCCTTGTTTTGCATTTGCCTTGCTTTCTCCAGGAATGGCTCTTAAACATGACCACAAATTCATAATTAACAATGGGCACTAATTGTAAAGGTATTTATGAAATTACTGTAGTGTTGCTGTTGGCAAAAACCTCAAATGGCTGGCTACATGTTGTAGACCACTATTTTTTATAATTTTTTTTAAATACACTCTCCATGTTTTTGTGCTGTGAAAATATTTCTTGCACTGCATTCAAAACGAAACTAGGTTAATTCCCGTTTCTACAGCTTCTTTCTTGTTTGAAGTCTTGCAATGTAACATTTCCCAGTTTATCCTTGGCTTCTAAAGGATACAGTCCAGACCTAATTCCAATTGAAAATTTGTAGTAAGGCTTAAAAATAGCTGTTCACAGACATTCTCCATTCAATCTGACTGAGCTTGAGATATTTTTCAAGAAGAATGGGCAAAAATTTCACTCTCTAGATGAGCATAACTGGTAGACATATACCCCATAAGACCTCGACCCATTAGAAATGTTATGGAATGAGTTGAAAAGAGCCATACAGGTGAGATGTCCAAAGAATATGACTGAAATAAAGCAGTTCTGCCAGGAAGAATGGGTTAAAGTTTCTTTTATGTAATGTACAGGTCTCATACCAAGCTACAGAGGAAGCACCTGGTTGTGGTTATTGGTGGTGGGGTTGGGGGGGAGGGGTGGGTGTTGAATGAGTGTGTTCAATAAAGACATAAAGAATCAGATTTTTTTTTTCTTGGCACATTATATTTAATACCCTTAATAGGATCCCATACATTTTCTTGCAAAATTAATTATACAGTATTTAGTATAGGATAATATAATTGTGTATCCTTAATAAAGATTCAGTTTGACAATAGATTTCATTACATCTCTCCCTCATATTTATTATTTCTTTGCTTTGTCCCTGACAGGGTCTGGGAGAAACCTGCAGAACATTAACTCATGAGGTTCTGTGGCAACACACACTCTACAGCACTCCTCAGTCTGCTGTCTCTCACACTTTTGCCTTTTTTGGGGGGGAGGGGAGGGGATCACGTAAGCACAAGTTCTTTTCTCACATGCACAAATTGTGAAATCGGTTTAATCCTTTTGGGTATAAAGATGAAAAAGGATGTTTACTTTAGATTTGTTGAGAGAAAGTTTTGTTTGAAATCTGGAGTGCTATATCAAGTTTTTGATATGCATGTTCCACTAAAAATTAATAAATGAAACAACTGTGATCTGCTATTTTCTTTTTTTATTTGTATTTATATAGCCACTATGCTTATTAACATTTGATATTATTAAAATGTATATAATCACAAGAGAGAAAACGCATGTCTGGGGCTTATATTTTAAAGGACGATATCCTGGTTGTTCTAGGAATAGCCTTTTCTTCCCAGCATGAAGAAGAAACACTATACACTAATTCATTCTACCTTTTTCTACTTCTACCTACAGTGTCAGTAACTGTGGGCTAAGCAAGGGAAGTTTGTGTTGCACATTAGCATGTTTTATTTCATTTCATTTCAAGGAAAAAAAGGTTACTTAAAATTTTTTTATGAGATTTAGTGTGCAACAGATGATTATAATGCAAAGCCTGTTTTTAACTCCAGTCCTAGTGGACCACCTGCCCCATTTTGATTTAGAAAAGCTTATTAAATAGCTAAGTAGTTAAATCTGGTGTTGTGGCAGCTGAGTAAACATTCAATTGTGCATGTCAGTTGGTTCTCTAGGAACAGAATTGAGATGCACTGTATTACAGCACAACATATTTCCTCAGCTTAAAAGCTCTCAAATTTTGTAGTATTGTGGTTCGAATAAAATTGTGGTTAAAATTGTAGTGAATTGGGGTAAAGTTAAGTTTCTGTAAATATGATTCTAACTGTAAATTGAAATGTACAATATACTTTTTACCAGTATATTATGTAATATTCTTGTATACTAAAGTATATGCATAGCTTAAAATATTCCAACATAAGTACATTGGCATAGGGCACAGCAATTGACAATAAGAAGGAAATATAATACATAAAACCACAATTCAAGAATGGAATTAGGAATAGGTAAATGATTAGAAATAGGATTTTCAATTATTTAAAATTACATGATGTTGGTGGCTCTGTTTAGGTAGCATAAAGTAACTCAATCCTCCAAGGCGAGGTGGCAAGCAGCCCACAATCTTCCTTTTGAGTAAGTGTTGCAGAACTTTTCTTGTGTTTTACAGAGCAGCCTGCATACAATACAGAAATGCAGTATGTTGGTAAACTTTCAGTGGTCAAAAAGTTAAAGTCCATCAACAGATGCATGATTAAATGCTGAGCTAAATGTGTCTCAAGTGGCTCGATATAGTGTGGATTGCGATGGAAATGGCATCCTCAGCTCTCAGGCAAATTAAAGTGGGTCGAGGGAGGGAGGGAGGCTCTACTATAGTATGGTGGAGTAACAATTTCCTTTATTTCTTTTTTTTTTTTATTTTTTTTAACTATTTTATTTTGGTGTCTGTAAAAGCTTTTAGGAAGCCACATTTTAAGATGTATTCGGTAACTGGTTTAGGCTCAGGCCTATTCAGGCTGAGTGTAGATCAGTTTCATTTCTGCACGGTTTTGTAATTCATCACAAATGAGTCATTCTTGCAGACACGCCTGTTTTGTCTTTTACATATTGAATCAGGAAGTGTGAGATTCTGGTAGTGACTTTGTGTGAGTTTGTTTCTCAGTAAAATGGCAGACGCTGATATTTCAGTAGCTCGGGATCAGTTAAACTGTTCAATCTGTCTGGAACTACTCAAGGATCCAGGGACTCTTCTCTGTGGACACAGTTTCTGTTTGGAGTGTATTAATGGCTACTGGGATCGGAATGATCAGAAGGGAGTCTATAGCTGTCCTCACTGTAGACAAAGCTTCGCTCCAAGACCTGTTGTGAGTAAAAACACCATGCTGGCTGAAGTAGTGGAGACTCTGAAGAAGGCAGGAGTCCATTCTACACCTCCTGCTCAGGGTTCATCTGGACCTGTATATGTGGAGTGTGATTCCTGCACTGAGAAAAAACACAAAGCCATCAAGTCCTGTCTGGTGTGTCTGGCCTCTTACTGTGAAACTCACCTCCAGCCTCACTATAAATCTCCTGCCTTTAAGAAGCACAAGCTGGTCGAAGCCTCCAGACGACTCCAGGAGCAGATCTGCTCTCAGCATGACAAACTGCTGGAGGTTTACTGTCGCACTGACCAGAAGTGTATCTGCATGTTGTGTACCATGGATGACCATAAAGGACACGATACAGTATCAGCTGCAGCAGAAAGAGCTGAGAAACAGGTAACAATGTCTTATAGCTTTCAGTCACACCTTGTAAAGAAAACCTTTTCTTATTAAACTGTTCCTTTTTAAATAAACTTTAGTTAAAACTTTATCAAACTGAATGTGGGTCATGTGCTGTGTTTCTGTGTAGAAGCAATTGTTGGAGACTCAGAAAAAATACAAGCAGAAAATCCTGGAGAGAGAGAAGCTGCTTCAGGAACTAAGGGAGACTGTGGTGTCTCAAAAAGTGAGTTTGGAGCTGTTTAAGGTTGTTTACGGTTTACTTGTGTTGCATTTCTTATCACTTAAGTGGTAAGTCAGAGCTTATAATGTTTTGTGTTTTGACCTCTGTGCATTAAGGGAAAAAAGGCTTCTATGCTTGTCTTTTCTTAGTACCAAGCTATCCAGATAACTGTTTTTCCTGAAACAGTAAATCAATGTAATCAGGGTTAGATTTAAAAAGTAAGTTTTATGTACTTATTAGATATATACTTGGCAAAAATACATTTGAGTATATAGTACTTGGTTTAAATTTTTAAGCATACAGAAATGGTTATGTATGTGGCATATAATGTCATAGTGACACATAATTAAGAAAAGTATAATTAAGCATGGCAGTGGATTGGGACCCTGTCCACGATATACCCCGCCTTGAGCCCTAAGTCTCCTAGGATAGATTTCAAGCCCCTGTGACCCTGTATGTACAGTAGGTTAAAGTAGTGTAGACAATGTGTGAATGAGATAATTAAGTAAACTTGTCTTACACATAAAGTTCAAGTATACAGTGGCAAGAAGTAGTATATGAATCTTTTGGAATTTCATGTTTTTTTTGCATTAATTAGTCATAAAACATTATCTGAGCTAAAATCTGATCTTTCATGTCTCTATTAAGAACAACCATAAAAGCTTCATAGTGCTAGGTACAAAGGATGTAAATCCTTGAGTTAATCACCTCAAAAAAGGTAATTATAGTCATTTTTTAGTCAAAGTTATAGTCAAAGACTCCAGTCATATCTGGAGTCTTTGAATGATTAAAGACACTCAAACTTTTTGAGTTTGATCTGCACAAGAAGAATACACTTGCATGAGTCATGTCTCACCAAATAAAGCTTTTAGAGGATTTACGATCAAGAATTGTTGATTTACATGACGCTGGAAAGAGTTGCAACATGATTTCAAAGACTTTAGACATTTGCCTACAATAACTGGTAAATGACTGATAGACTGGTAGACTGGTAAATGAAGAGATTTTGAGACTGTGGCTACTGTACCAAAGAATGGGCACTCAATCAAAATGACCCAAAGTGATTTGAAGGCATTGTTAAAACTGACTAACATCTGTGTTCATGAGTCTACAATACATAAAACATTGAACAAGTCGGTGTTCATGGCAGGATACCACAAAGGAAGTCACTGCTTACTAAAGAGAACATTACTGCACGCTTTGAAGTTTGCCAAAGAGCACAATGACACTCCAGAGCCCAGACGTCAATCCAACAGAGATGCTATGGAATGACTTAGAGTGACATACACATGACGTCCAAAGAATATGCCAGAGCTAAAGCAGTTCTGCCAGGAAGAATGAGTTAAAATTCCTCCTGAATGATGTGCAGGTTTGATCCACAGCTACAGAAAGTGGCTAGGGGGTAGAGGGGTTTGGTCAATTAATTCCCAGGGCTCACTTACTTTTTCTATTACCATTTTAAATGTTCAGTGAGGGTGTTTAATTAAGACACGAAATATCAGAATATTTTTTGTCATTATTTTAGTCATATTATATTTGTCAATACATTTGACTTAGATGAAGATCAGGTAACATTTAAGATCATATCACAAATTAATGCAGAAAACCATGACATTCCAAAGGGTTTACCTGCCTTATCTAGCCACTTGTAGTTAGGGGTTGCATAGTCTAAAATATAGTACATGGGTTGAACTACATCTGATATTTTATGTACTCAATGTTATTAACCCACACAGGAATAGGTAATCATATGGCTGATTTTGCTGACCATTCCTCTAAAGTGTAAACGTAGTGTGCAGTACAGACTTCATGCATACTATATACTGGAGGTTTTTAATTCCCGCGTGGGCCATGGAATAGTTGTGGCCCGCAAGACCCATGCATTTTTTTTTTCCTTGAAATATCAAATTGTATTAGATTTGATGGGGGGCTCCTTTAGCACAAACTACTGCATGGGGGATAGCATGGAGGCGATCAGGCTGTGGCACTGCTGAGGTGTTACTAAAGGTACAGCTGCTTTGATAGCAGCCTACAGCTCGTCTGTATTTTTGGGTCAGGGGTTTTTCATCCTTTTTTTCACAGTACCTCATTGATTCTTTAATGGGGCTCAGGCAAGTGGGCTGGCCTGTCAAGCACAGTAATATCGTTGTGAGCAAACCCGTTTGGATTTTTGGTCCTGTGAACTGCTACTGGAAGTCCTGCTGGAAAAGGAAATCAGCATTTCCATCAAGCTTGTCAGCAGATGGACGCATGAATTGCTGCAGAATATCTTTCTAGATTTCTTTGAACTTGATAAAACATAGTGGACCAAAACCAGCAGATGACATGGCACGACACACCAAATCATCACAAACTGTAAAAATTTCATACTGGAATTCACATAAATTGGATTCTGTGGCTTTCCACTTTTCCTCCAGACAGGGACCATGTTTCCAAATGAAATGCAACATTTACTATCATCTGGAAATAGGATGTTAGGCCACTGAGCACTGGTACAGGTTGACATTTACTAGTTACTAAAAAAGTTCTATATACTTAATTACTCTATTAAAAAGTAATGTTTTATATTACTTGTTACTAAAAAAAAGTAATATACTGTATTACAGTAATGTTTTTATGTATTACAGTAATATGTCAATTTGAGATTTGTTTTCTTTCATCTTTTTCAATCAGAAATTGTGCATCACAAAACCAGTTCAGACCTCTAGTTAAATGCAGCATTAGATTCATGCCTTGTCATGTATTCACTGTCTCACTGAGTGAAGTTTTAGTAAAATGTCTTGTTTAAAAGCATTCCCTCCGTCTCTCTGTCTGCTAACAGCGCTCAGCACAAACGGCAGTGCAGAAAACTGAGAGGATCTTTACTGAGCTGAAAAAATCTATTGAGGGAAGACTCTCTGAACTGACGAAGCTAATTAGAGATCAGGAGAAAGTTGCAGTGAGTCAAGCTGAAGAAACAATCAAGAAATTGGAGGAGGAGATTGCAAGATTGAAGCAGAGAGACGCTAAGATGGAGGAGCTTTTACACACAGAAGATTCCATCCAGTACCTACAGGTAACATCACTGTGAAAATCAGCTGAATATTCAGATCGTTTCAAAACAATTCAGATGCTTCAGACACATTAGAAACAATTCCCTTGTATAACCCCTATTATTTAACTATTATTGATCAACTCCCATTGATTTTTATTTTTGGCCAAAATTACTAACTTGCAGCTGTTAGTAATAAATCAGTAAAACAAGAGCTGTTTAAATAGCTCAACACAACTAATATACCAAGTGGTTCCTCCAAAGTCAACACAAAATGCTACTTTTAATGACCACTACATTATCAAAATGATTCAACTCCTTGATGAGAGACATCTTCAGTACTTAATAGAGCCCCTGTCAAGCTATTGGTGACACTAGCTTCTGGCAGTGCTTATGAGAGATCTTCCTCTCAGACCTCTAGTTTAGCGGGATTCTAGGGTTTGTTTGCTGCAACTGCCTTTTAAAAATATATTTTCTATTAGCTTCAAGCCAACTGACGGTGATGGCCACTCTAGAACCTTCCAGGACTTGGTAAACTTTGAAGTATGCATTTACATTTACATTTTCATTTAGGCATTCGGCAGACGCTCTTATCTAGAGTGACTTACAAAAAGTGCTTGGAAGTTTCCATCACTGGATACATACTTACACAAGTGATTAACTAAGTGCCATCAGTCAAAAACAGTGTTGGGGCGGGCAAGGGGGGGCGGGGGGTGGTAGTCAGAGTATCCTTGTCCTGTTAGAAGGTCCAATGATGTCAAAGTTTCAGCTTTCTCTCAGATTGCATGATGTTTTCTTCAAGGATTTCTTGATTTTCAGTGCCAGAGGAAACAAAACATCCCCATAGTCCCCATCATTCTTCTTTATATGGTTTGGAGCATGTTGAAGCCGAATTTTCTTGTCTTTTAGGGTCAGTGGCAGGGTATGTTTTGGGGTGACTTTAAGTGTTTAGTATTCGCCTTATAGTGCAGAGTAAAACTTTAGCTCCTGCTGCCACAAAATCTTTCTGTAGATTCTCTGCATTCAATCAAGGGTTTTTCAATAATTGCCACCTCTGGAATTTGGTAGCAGCAGGTGACAGCTTCCTCTTTCAGCCAGGTTAAGGTACAGTAGTGCAGTCACTGTTCATTTCACTTTGAATCTTGGAAATAGGCTTTGATTCTAGTAACATTCAGTACCTTTGCTATTATTTATATCCTTGACCGTGTTTAAACAAGGCAATGATCTCTTTTCTTATGGACAACTCTTTTGACTCTTCCAACATGCAGTCAAACATCTCCATCAATAAATCCCTAAAAAGTCCAGGTGTTTGTGTTCTAAATCAACTACATCTGAGGCATATCTGTGCTGAACACAACACCTGATCTACAAATCGGTGCTCTAATGAGGGATTTTATTCAGGGCATTGAATAATTCTGAAACTGCAGTAATTGTTGAAAGGGGCCATTTGTGTTGAACTTGTAGAAACCACTTGTTATTTGTGCTGAGCATTTAAATTGTAAGAAAAAAAATACTGTAAATGTACATAATGTTGCAGTAAAACACAATTTCATTGTTTAAGTGTATTTGTGATGAAAATAAATAAATGTGAGTATTGTGTTTACATCAGACTGCCAGGTAGTGGCTATGGACTTCATACTGCTCCTCCAAAATGGCCCAGTTTTTATCAAGTACAAATTATTGATAAGATAAGATAAACCTTTATTAGTCCCACAAGTGAGAAATTTGTTTTGCCACGGCAGCAAGTGGACAGTACAAAGTAAAAAATTTAAGAAACAACAAAATAAAATAAAATAA